>CAHIKZ030001928.1:172500-225000 GCA_903632075.3 Acanthosepion pharaonis | reverse complement strand
TAATGCTCTGTAAATTTACATCGAGCAAATTTTGTAAAAATAAAAATACCTATAAGAACACCGGATTATATATCTTACTGTTCTTTATATATATATATATATATATATATATATATATATATATATATATAAGTTTACGGTAGATGGCCCTGTTTTCACGTAGACGAAGTTACATTTGTCATTCGTGTACATTTGTGTCTAGTCTGTCTTTAAAGTTTAACGTGTGTAGTAGTGACTTAACTGGGAAGTGTCTCGTTTAATAATAGCTGGTTATTCATATCGTGAGCAGGCAGGTATGATTTTTAAATGCGAATGGCAATGGACGCGAGGCTGCACGTCTGTATAAGATTGCGTTTCCATTCCGAATACAGCCGAATCATCCAACCTTTACTGCTGTTTATCATCGCGTTGCTGAAACAGGATCCATGCCAACGTTTGTATGAGTATTTTGGGATTGTATCTTGAATTGTACATTTAACAGCATCTACCATAAACTTTAAACTAAATAACTCAAAAAGGAAAGATTTACGGACATAAGTTTATATAGACTTTTGTCCACCAAATTTGTAAAAGTATTTTTGATAACGACGATACCTGTCTTATATATATATATATATATATATATATGAAAAATTTCTCAGAGTTAACTTGTAGAAAAAGACAATATTTATAAATATAAATGACAACAGGAAAACTGTAATAGTTACCGCCGCGTTTCGTCCAATGTGGACTTTCTCAAGGAAAAAAAACGAAATGAATTCATTTAAACAAAGTAACTAATAATAGCAAAAACAAGATGAACGTCCTAATATTTTGAAAAGATATTAAACTAATTTTAGACGCCGTTTCGTACTCTTCAAACATATCCGACATGATTGGTTGACTCATAGTTAATAGCATTGAAATACGTAATAACTTTCCGAACGTCCTAATATTTTGAAAACATATTAAATTAATTCTAGACGCCGTTTCGTACTCTTCAAACATATCCGACATGATTGGTTGACTCAGAGTTAATAGTATTGAAATACGTAATAACTTTCCGAACGTCCTAATATTTTGAAAACATATTAAATTAATTCTAGACGCCGTTTCGTACTATTCAAACATGTTCCGCCATGATTGGTTGACTCATAGTTAATAGTATTGAAATACGTAATAACTTTCCGAACGTCTGTGTTCTACCTCTATCACCCGTTTTGGCTTTTTGACCATTTTTGGGGACATCGAAGGAAGGCAAGTTCGAAATATAAACTTCAACTGATTATACTTCTATGACATACAGAAAATGTCAACTCGAGCCACAGTTTCAAAGGCCGGGCGTGTCACACTCAAAGGGGCGGTGAATGACAGAATTTGGACGAAACGTAAATTTGTTATAATCCAAAGATTTACTGATTTGTTTGTTTTTGTTTTTTTTTCTTATGACATGTCAACCTTTGTCAGGTTATTTAAAGCCAGAAAATACTTTCTACTTTTTAAGAATGCTTTGGAAATAATACTGATTTACAGCTACAAGACCTACTAATAAAACCCATTCGTTCGGCATAGGTATTTACTTTCCAAAGAACCTCGTTATGAATAATCGAGAGTGGCCTCCCCTTGTTTTGTTACTCTCATTGAGAAAATTATTTCTGTTTACTGGGACTATAAAAGGACACTACACGCGAACCTTGTATTCTCAGTTGAATAAAGCTTAAACCTGCGTACTTTTGTCATTACAATTATTAATATTATTATTGTATAATAGTCAAGAGTGGTCTCCCCTTGTTTTGTTACTCTTCTTTTGAGAGAGTTATTTCTGTTTCTTGGGACTGCAAAAGGACACTATACTTGAACCTTATAATCTCAGTCGAATAAAGCTTTCTTAAAGCCTACATATGCGTACTTTTGTCATTACAATTATTATTATTGTTTTGAATAATCAAGTGTGGTCTCCCCTTGTTTTGTTACTCTCCTGATTGAGAAAATTATTTCTGTTTACTGGGACTATAAAAGGACACTACACGCTAACATTGTATTCTCAGCTGAGTTAAGCTTTCTTAAAGCCTACACCAGCGTACTTTTGTCATTACAATTATTATTATTATTATTATTTTGAATAATCAAGAGTGGTCTCCCCTTGTTTTGTTACTCTCCTCTTTGAGAGAGCTATTTCTGTTTACTGGGACTATAAGAGGACACTATACGCGAGCCTTGTATTCTTAGTTGAAAAAGCTTTTTTAAAGCCTACCTCTGCGTACTTTTGTCATTACACTTGGTTCGAGAATAAGGAAATATCAGTCGTTTATGTTTGAGTCTATAAGCGTTTCCTTGGTGTTATGAATAATCAAGAGTGATCTCCCCTTCTTTTCTTGCTCTCTTCTTCGAGAGAACTATTTCTGTTTACTGGGACTATAAAACGACACTATATGGGAACCTTGTATTCTCAGTTGAATAAATTTTTTTTAAAGTCTAAACATTCGTACTTTTGTCATTACAATTTATTTATCATTTGGGGTCCATGCATTTGGCTCGAAATATTTTTCTTTTCGTATATGTTTCGTATTGTATATTGTATTGTATATGTTTCGTATTGTATATTGTATTGTATATTGTATTGTATATTGTAGTTTGTATTGTATATGTTTTGCATTGTATATTGTATTGTATATTGTATTGTATATGTTTCGCATTTTATATTGTATTGTATATTGTATTGTATATTGTATTGTATAGGTTTCGCATTGTATATTGTATTGTATATTGTATTGTATATTGTATATTGTATTGTATATGTTTCGCATTGTATATTGTATTGTATATTGTGTTGTATATTGTATTGTATATTGTATATTGTATTGTATATGTTTCGCATTGTATATTGTATTGTATATTGTATATTGTATTGTATATGTTTCGCATTGTTTATTGTATTGTATATTGTATATTGTATTGTATATGTTTCGCATTGTATATTGTATTGTATATTGTATTGTATATGTTTCGTATTGTATATTGTATTGTATATGTTTCGCATTGTATATTGTATTGTATATTGTATATTGTATTGTATATTGTATTGAATATTGTATTGTTTATTATATATGTTTCGTATTGTATCATTGTCAGTTGATTATTGACAGTAATATAATATTCTTGTACCTTATTTTGATTCATATGAGCTTTAACGCCATATTTGATGGATAAGTAGCCAGTTAACTTATGTGATATGGCTGTAGTAGTTTGACCAATGTCGAAGTTAAATTATTTTTTTTTCCTTATGGACATTTGATTTACATTATCTAATGAAGTTTCTAACTTTCTAATTATCAAACGGCATAACAAACTAAATTAAAACTAATACAAGATCTTCTTGACTTCCAAAGACATAACATATCACATCCTGTGCAAGAATTGTCCATACCGGGTATTCTACCAAGCCTCTTTGGACACTTCCGTAGCCATTTTCAAGTTGTTAGGGGTGTTTTGGTGTTAAAAGTTTTTTTCTTGTTTTGAATGTTGGATATATATATATATATATATATATATATATATATATATATATATATATATATATATGGGGGTGGGTGTCACTAAACTATAGCTATATCTGTATGTAGAAGTTAACCAGCAGACAACCATGAATATAACATATAGATATATATCACCAAAACACCAAATTGCGTATAGATAAATATGCTATTTCTCTCTCTCTCTTTTATCTTTCCCTCTCTCTCTCTCCATATATATATATATATATATATATATATATGTGTGTGTGTGTGTGTATAACTAAACGACATGCATATATATATATATATATATATATATATATATATATATATACAGTGTAACCTGGATATAAGAGACCCAGATATAAGAGACCCGGATATAAGAGAAACCCGGATATAAGAGAGATTTTCAAATTAGAGCTTGTATTAATGTATATAAAATAGACCAAACGCGGATATAAGAGAAACCCGGATATAAGAGACTTTTCTCCGGTCCCGACAACTCTCTTATATCCGGGTTACACTGTATATATATATATATATATATATATATATATATATATATAAAGTGAATAAGCAGATGGGTAAGAATATAATTAATTTTTGGATAGATAGATAGATAGATAGATAGATAAAAACAGACTGTGATAGACAGATTCGAACAGACTGGGATAGATAGATAGATAGATAGATAGATAGATAGATAGATGTCGAAAAATTATGTCACCAGAAAATCGGACCGAATGGTAATTTTTATAAGATTTTCTCTTCTGGCTTGTTTTCTCCCAACCTAAGTCGACGTACATTTCATTTGACAAGTTAGAAAAAAAATGTAATAAAACAAAAGGGCGTGTGCACCGCCCACAAAAAAAAAAAAAAATACCCCCAACAAGCATAAAATAATGCCGGGACACCCTTCTTCCACCCATGAAAATATGACAGAAAAAGAGAGATCAAGAGAGATAGAGAGTTAGATAAAAGGAAATAGAGAGAAAGATAGATGAGGGACAAAGAGAGAGAGAGAGAGAGAGAAAGATAGAAAGAGAAAAAGAGAGTAGGTGAGAGATGCAAATAGGTGGGGTTCTTGTTTGACCCGAGCAATTTATTAAAATTTAGTCACGTCTGCACCCTGTCCGTGCCATACAAAGTTAAGAATCGTGGGTGCATCTTGCTCTCAGTGACTCATAAGAGGTCACAAATTGGCAAGATTTTCTCTGTCTGTCTGTCTGTCTTTTCCAAACACACACATTCACATCGCGTTGCACGTACGCACACGAAGCAGAGGAGTCACTTAGCGTCGTCGCCCATTTTTAGGCGCGAGTCCTTCTTCGCCGTGGCGGGAACAATGATAGCAGGTGGAGGTAGTTTGTAAAGACACAAGATGGCGGTCGGTCGGTTGGTTGGTCTGGTTTACGGGAATAGCTTAAGTAGATGGGGGGAGGGAGTTGGAATTGGGAAGGAAGGAGATTTTTTCACCGCATTCCTTCTTAATTTGATGAAGAAGAAAAAAGAAAACACATGACTCATTGCATTACGGAGACATGCTATTCGTTTCCCCCCATGCCGATTAGCCTCGTTCTCGTCTGTCTTCTCGACATTTTTTTTCTTCTCTCGCTCATCTCAATTTCCATTTATTTTTTTATCAAGTGTAGTTGTATCCATCTATTGGAGTGAAATAAAATATATATATATATATATATATATATATATATATATATATATATATATAGAGAGAGAGAGAGAGAGAGGGGAGTTAGTGAATCAATACTTATATACACACACACACACATATATATATATATATATATATATTATTGTGTGTATTTAAACAACAATCCTTCTTTCATGCACATTTCATCGATCTATCTATTTATCTATCGATTGTTCGATCTATCTATCTGTAATGGGAGCTTACCCATAAAATAATGGACTATTCCTGACATTATAAATACTGCGCCTCACAAGAGGTATGAGGAGATTGTAAGATGAGGAGAGATAATTGAGAGCATATTGTAAGGCCATTGGAATAGTGATACTTGTCGAGACAACATAGTTCACTCTAACCAAATCTGATAGTCATGACTAATACTTCTACTTCTTTGTATTATATTTCTGTTTGTAATATATCTTTGTATTCCATACATGTGTTCGTGTTATTCTTTCATTGGTTCTAACCTTGGACCATCACCGTGGTGCTACAAGGAACTTGGACCATAACAATATCATAATTAAGTAATTCATCGAGTCTAGAAGAAACCTCAACAGAATGCACTGGACGGCCGTTTCGTCTTATATTTGGGACTCATCAGCAGTGCGCATCCACTACCGAGAATTGAAACCCGAACAGGTACGATAGAAGGCAAACGCCATACCAACTGTTTCATTGTTTCATTCCAATAGATAGATACGAATACGCTTGATTTATGCAAACCAAATTACTGAAAATATATCGATATAATAAAGGCCCTGTACATTAAATACCTCTATCCGACTTCACCTTGTTTAACAATGGCAGTGGATGAAAGTTTTCAAAAAAAAAAAAAAAAAATTGAAAGACGCTCACTCGAATTCAAGACGCACTGTGCACTTTAAACAATTTATAACTTTATTTGTATTTGCGATATAAACAATATGTAAAAAATGTTTTAAAGTTTAATGTACCTAGTTTTAAGTAGAGCTAAAATAACTAACGTGATTTCAGGCATTACTGTAAATCAGTTGGCAAATGTTTTCCGTGAACTGCAAAATCGTATTACCCTTTGTATTGCTAATGATGGAGGACATGTGGAAACTTAAATAAAATTTCAATAAAACCTTGAAAAATAAAGATTTACTTCTTTCTAATCCTTTTTACAAATTATTTCTATCGCAAATACAAATAAAATTATATTTTTTAAAATGCACACGAACTTTATGGACACCCTGTATATATCATAGAATCATAAAACATTTAGTATAATAAAATATGTTCAGCAGATGTTCATATTTGAAATTCCTGCCGACAGGCAGCTCTCATGCGTTTTTATCCGCTCCAGCACCGATTTTTAATTCAAACTTGTTTACATTTGTGCTCTGCCGTTGACGTTCTTTCATTTAAATTTCTGTTGTGGTTTAGAATACATTTTTCGCATGGCTCCGAAGAAAAGACCCAGAGCAAGTGCTAATGCTAAGCGTAAGTCTATATCGCTGGAAGACAAGGTGGAAATTAATGATTTTATTCAGAACACACTATGTACATATCAGAAATACTGTCATAGGCCATGGGGAGGGCTTATTTGTGGTTTATAGTGACGTTATTTCGACTTAAATCTTTTTTTTTTCGACCTAATCGTGACCTCTGGAAATATTAACGACGTAGGGCAAGGTATACCTGTAAATATTTGTTTGATACTATTGCTACGTGTGTGCATTCGTAATTTGTTAATTTATTTATTAGTTACTTAATTTGTCCATCCTGTTGGTCAAAATGTCAACAGCAGCAATTATGACGTCATCAGCAGCCAAGTGTTTTCTTCATGTTGGGGAACAGATGATAGTCAAATCAGGAAAAATAGGGAGGTTGATCAACCTGTTTAAAGCTACAGTCACGCACAGCAGTTATTAAAACCAAAAACATTGTCCCGATGAAAGAAGACCCCGTTCGTCATTTTTTCCGGATGTTTGGTTTTCATAGTCTTTCGTAACTGCCTCAACCAATTGGCATAGTACTCTACATTGATGGTGTGGCCCTTTTGAAGATTTCCAATAAACGTAATGCCTTTTACATCCCAACAAACCTGAAGCCATCACCTTCCCTATATCTCTTATTGTTTTAGAGGGGATGTCGATACCGTAATACATCTGACCACAGTTTTGATTTAAAAAGAAAAAAAATGCCTGTCTGACCTGAAGGGAAAACGATTCGCTGAGAAGTTAATGTATTGAGAGTGCGCTAATTTCGCAGTTCTCATCAGTAAATCTAAGACCAGGAGCATAAACCGCGCCAATTCGTCGTGACATTGATGGATTAGCTGTTGTTAGCTGCCGGCCGAAGTCGTCAAAATATTAACGCAATCACCTGTCTGTTTCTTGATAGCGCAGGAATATCAGCATGGGATTGAACTCTTTAACGCCAACCAAGAGCGAGATGAAGGAATTTGAAAAAAGAAAAAAAAAAAACTACAGAAACAAAGAATAAAAGAAAGAAAAGAAAAAAAAAAAAGGAAAGGAAAAAAAAAAGTAATCAACAGAGAGAATAAATTTAAGGATTTGATGATTGTGGAGAGGGTGCTGCGTCTGACGGCGGCGGTGGTGGAGGAGAAAAAAAATCTTGAGAAAAGAAAGACTTGTCTTCAATAATGAACAAATAACTTAACAAATAAATAAATAAATAGTGAATCTAAATACCCCGCAACTGACAGTTAAAGAACATTTTTTAGGGTTAGGAACTCTCTGCAGGTTGTTCCTACTCAACAATTCTACAGCTGGTGAGCAATATTATTATTCAGTCCATAATGCTTGCATTCATTCCTGACCATTGACAGGCTCTCTCTTCCTGATTTTCACTGTATTCCTATAGTAAAATAATTAGAAATGCATTTATATTATACATAGAACAGCCCTATTCTATCAGTAATGCTTGCATTCATTCCTGACCACTGACAATCCCTTTCTTCCTCATTTTCAATGCATTCCTATAGTAAAATCATTAGCAATGCATTTCCATTATACATATAATAGCCCTATTCTATCAGTAATGCTTGCATTCATTCCTGACCACTGACAATCCCTTTCTTCCTCATTTTCAATGCATTCCTATAGTAAAATCATTAGCAATGCATTTCCATTATACATATAATAGCCCTATTCTATCAGTAATGCATTCCTGACCACTGACAATCCCTTTCTTCCTCATTTTCAATGCATTCCTCTAGTAAAATCATTAGCAATGCATTTCCATTATACATATAATAGCCCTATTCTATCAGTAATGCTTGCATTCATTCCTGACCACTGACAATCCCTTTCTTCCTTATTTTCAATGCATTCCTATAGTAAAATCATTAGCAATGCATTTCCATTATACATCTAATAGATCTATTGTACCAGTAATGCTTGCATTCATTCCTGACCACTGACAATCCCTTTCTTCCTGATTTTCTATCCATTCCTATAGTAAAATCATTAGCAATGAATTTACATTATACATATAACTGCCCTATTCTATCAGTAATGTTTACATTCATTCCTGACCATTGACAATCCCTTTATTTTTGATTTGCAATATATATATATATATATATATATATATATATATATATATATATATATATGTATGTATGTATGTGTGTGTGTGTGCGTGTGTGTGCGTGTGTGTACAAGTCCCTGGGGCCACTCGAGGTAATGGGTTACACAATGAGAGGCAAATTGGTGTTAACCCTATACTTAAACAGTTTTAGATTGTAGTGGTCGGGAAAGAAGCCTGTAGGTAAGGAAATGGCGTGAGACTTACGACGTCTCGCCTGTGAGAAATGGTTTTGCAGGGTGGAAAATAATTCCTCCCCTACAAGGACGCGGGGACGCTTTTGGACATTCTTGAGGGTGGAAAGTGAAGACTGGGCGACTCCCGTCCATGTATGGCATCAGAACGCTATTTTCGACCTGAGTTGGCTCTTGTAAAGGTAGATAATAGCTGGGGTGTCAGGTACTTACTGGAGCACTACCAAACATTTTTTCCATTATCTGTAGCGATGGATCGTATGTACGTGTTCCATTTGAGGTCTGAATTGGGTCCTAATTTAGTCCCAATAGGCTCTCAGGTCATGGGTTCTCCCTGAGGAAGCATCTGTTCATCACTATCGTGGAAAGCTCTCGACCCGATCGGTGATGGTGGAAGGTCATTAGTTTGGTCTTTGAGGCACTGTAGAAGATCAGCCAATCTTCCACCACTGAGTCGTTACAGTTAAATCAGAGGAAAGATATGCTGCTCCACTCGGGACGTCAAGAGGTTTGGAGATGCACCCATATACCGTTCTATCATCTACATAGATATTCAAAAATGACCAGAGGCAGGTCATTTATGCAGAGTGGGGTAGAGGGTTGGACCGAGAATCGAACCTTGGTGGACGCCCGCGTTAATATTAAGATATGGAGAATTAACAATTAACTTTAGGAACCTAACCGTTAGGAAGGACTTTATAATTGAGAAGACTCTTCCAGTGACTCAATATCTAGGGAGCTTGTGAGAAAGAGGTTGCAGTGTAGAAAGTAATTCGTCCCCTACAAGGACGCGGAGACGCTTTTGGACATTCTCGAGTGTGGAAAGTGAGGATCTATCCCCTATCCTACTCTTCATCCTTTCCTCTATCACTCCTCTTTGCTCTCGCTCCAACTCTCTGTAACCCCTTGCGTGCTAGTGGCTTCCCGCCTTGCTTGCGGTGGAATTTGCTTAAAAAATAGATTTGGATTACACACCAACGGATTTATTAATCCGTTGATATGTAATCCAAGTGGGTCCTAGTCACATCAAATATTAAAACTGATCCACAAAAAGAGCTCAGTATTTATTATAACAGAGCAGATATTAATACACAATATAAGGTAGTTTTTTTTTTTTATTGTGTATTGATATATATATATATATATATATATATATAAATATATATATATATATATATATATATATATATATATATATATATATTAATATTTATTTAAAAATATGATTCCATCGCTACATAAGAGTTCTCATGTTTCAAAATCCAAAGCTGAATAACTAATCTTGAAATTTACTAATGTATATGGTTATGGAACTCTGTAAATTTCAAGATTAGTTATTCCAAAATTCGCTTGAGTATAAAATAGAGCTGCTTTTTAGCTTCTGTTTTTTGAAACATGAGATTTCTTATATAGCGATGGAATCATTGTTTTATTTTATTGTGTATAATATATATATATATATATATATATATATATATATATATATATATATATATATATATATTAATATTTATTAATTATATATATATATATTAATATTTATAGAGCTGCTTTTTAGCTTCTGTTTTTGAAACATGAGAGCTCTTACATAGCGATGGAATCATTTTTTTTTTTAGATAATTATAATTTAGGCTCTACTTATGTATTGAACACTGTTTTTTAAAAATAAAGACAAAAATACGAAAGAAGTTTGGAGTATTAACATAACGGTTCTATTTTTCTATATTTGCACACACACACACACACACACACACACACACACACACACACACACACATATATATATATATATATGTATGAATATGACGACTGGAGGGGTAGATCACAGCGTCTGGCACCTTTAGAAAGCCATACCAGAGTTGACCCAATTCTTGTGAGCGAAATTGGGTGGACAGTACCGTATTGAGCCGTTGATAGCTCTGCAAGCACGAAGCCACAAGTCATCGTGACCGAGGTGTTGAGCGTGTTGGCCTTGAGAAGACACCAGAAGTGTTGAAACAAAATGGCTATGTTTGTTGTGGTTTTATAACATTTTTATATTATAATTTTCGAATGAATGATATTATATATATATATATATATATATATATATATATATATATATATATATGATAAGCAAATATAAATGGATATAAATCCGACAGAATGAAGAAAATATCTGGAAAAACAAAACAAAAATCCTCAAAAATGCGATTATGTTGTTTTAATATGAATGAAATGTCAACGTCTGACGTTTCGGTTTAATAACCTTCTTCAGGACAATATTCATTAAAATACAATTAACATAATCAGTATAACACGACGAAAACGATGGACATAAAAACAAAGTCTTATCCAAAACAGATTTCCAGTGGACAGTAGGATAATATCAAATATAAATGGATATAAATTCGACAGAATGAAGAAAATATCTGGAAAAACATTTTAAGGATTTTTTTTTGTTTTTCCAGATATTTTTCATATATATATTATATATATATATATATATATATATATATATATATATATATATATATATATATATATATATATATATAGAGAGAGAGAGAGAGAGAGAGATAGATACACCTAAAATAAAAGCCAAACAAACCTACCTAGGTTTCACCTAAACGGATCGTTTTTACCTCGAGATTGATTTGATTAGCAAATCAAAATTTCGAGGGTTTTTCGAAACGAGTCTAGTTATCTATATATATATATATATATATATATATATATATATATAATTCAAAATTCAAAAGTTTGGAGCGACAAACAGAAGTAGCATGGGCTTAATTTGACAGAAGAATGAAAACAAAGAACAAAAAAGTGAAACACTTTTGTAACGAATGCCAAAAATTTGTGCTGAAGTAATCAAGTTTAAACTAGGATATTTTAACAAGACCAAAATCTAATCATAAAATGCTTTTTTTTTATCTTTTTGTCGTTTTCTAATAAAAAAATCTCTTATTTTTTTTTAACCATGTATAATAATTTTCTCTTATTCAAAGTGCAAAACAACTACTTTTAGGACCAATTTAAAAAATTACCAGGAGTTGTCTCAACATTTTAGAGTGCAGTGTATATATATATGTTATGGGAACTTACCCATAATGATAATGGCCTATTCCTGACATTATAAATACTGCGCTTCTCAAGAGGTATGAGGAGATTGTAAGACGAGGAGAGATAATTGAGAGCATATTGTAAGGACATTGGAATAGTGATACTTGTCGAGACAACATAGTTCACTCTAACCAAATCTGATAGTCATTACTAATACTTCTACTTCTTTAGCATTATATTTCTGTTTGTAATACATCTTTGTATTCCATACCTGCGTTTGTGTTATTCTTTCATTGGTTCTAACCTTGGACCATCACCGTGGTACTGCAAGGAACTTGGAACATAATAATATCATAATTACGTAATTCATCGAGTCTAGAAGAAACCTCAACAGAATGCACTGGACGGCCGTTTCGTCTTATATTTGGGACTCATCACCAGTGAGCATCCCCTACCAAGAATTGAAACCCGAACAGGTACGATAGAAGGCAAACGCCTTATCGACTATACCAACAGGCCTCGGTGAAGATGAGGTAACGAATTAGACTCGATATAGTGCGGCTCGAACATATATCCCGTGGTGGAACTAATCCGAGTTTCTCTTTTACCAATAGACTGTGCCTCCACGTGCTACGACTACATATACATACATATATATATATATATATATATATATATATATATATATATATATATATATATATATATATATATATATATATATATATATATATATATATATATATATATATATATATATATATATATATATAATATATATATATAATGCTATATTTAATATCTAAATTTACATTGAGCACTATTTTGTAAAAATAAAAATATCTATAAGAACACCGGATTATATATCTTACTGTTCTTTTATATATATATATATATATATATATATATATATATATATATATATATATATATATATATATATTTAAATTCGATGAATTACTTAAATATGATTATCTCATATCCTCCTAATAATTTCTATCACTTGTATATCCTTCCTTGAACCGGCTTCTAATGCTCTGGGTGGAGCGGCTTGGAGATAGTAGTCGTGACTCGTGGGGGCACAAATAACAAAAAGATAGTTATATATATATATATATATATATATATATAGTTTCAAAATATGTAATAGAGAACAGAAAGGCAGAAATATAAAATATTAGAATGAAAGCTTATTCTCTAATATACTTTGATCGATTTTAATTATGAAATAATAATGCGAAAATGAAATCTGAGCTCATCTCAAAATGACAGTGAGATCCTTATGGCGTCATGACTGCTACAGATAGATTTTTATATTAGGCACCAATTTAATCAGCTTAAGACTCAAGTCTTCTCGTTTAGTGATATCCAATTGATTTCTTTTCTTCAATAACAAATCATTTACAACACTAAAGCCACATTGAGCTTATTCTGTTGGTATAATAAGCCGAAGGGGGCATATCCTACGCATGCTCCTCCAAAATATTACCATGCCCCTCCGGCATTATAAAACGCAGATTGTCTGTGTGTCTGTACGTTTATATATTGGATCGGATTTCCTACATTTTTCAACCGATTTCAACAAAACTTCACAGGACTACGTAAAATTACCTTGCGGTGGTTCTGACAGCGCCCAAAATTGGAAAAATACAATTGTTTTTGCACGAAATCAATTTGAAAACACGATTAAGAGGCATCGCGAGAATGAAAGGGGGACAAGTCATATCGAGTTATACTTATTATAAAACCCAGGTTGTTTGTGTGTGTGTGTTCGTTTATATATGGGATCGGGTTTTCTACATTTTCCAACCGATTTCAACAAAACTTCACAGGACTACGTGAAATTACCTTGCGGTGGTTCTGAAAGCGTCAAAAATTGGGAAAAACAATTGTTTTTGCACGAAATCAATTTGGAAACACGATAAAACACGATTCTGTCGCCAGAATGAAAGGGGGACAACTCATATCGAGTTATACTTATTATAAAACCCAGGTTTTTGTTTGTTTGTGTGTGTGTGTGTTCGTTTATATATGGGATCGGATTTCATACATTTTTTTTCAACAAAACTTCACTTTTTTTTTGCAGGTAGTGTTTCTTATTGTCTTGCACACTTTTTTTTTTTATTTTACATTCAGAATGCTTTAAAAAATTCCATTTACAAGACAATTGTTTATAATAAAAATTAAATCGGTAGACTCATAACGATTGAAAACAATGTTTTTGTTTGAGTTTGACCAATTCGTAAAAAAACAAAAAAAACAAAAAAAAAAAACTAATTAAGACATGCGTGTCCGTCAACCTTAAACAATAACCTTTGTCAATTTTATTTTCCAGTCTTTATGATGGTCGATACTTGATCTATCTTTTACTGTTACAACCCCGGGCAACGCCGGGCTCTACTGCTAGTGATTAGGAAACGCTGGCCGTAATGAAATAATACGTAATAAATAATAAGTAATACAATTTATAGGGGTTGATTACAAAACAAGGGCTGCGTATTATGCATGAGTAGAAGCATTTTTCTCCACATTTTGGCACAATTTTAGGGGTGCGTATTACGGATGAAGGCGTATTATACATGGGGGATTACGGTAAATTGCATCAACGTCAGTAAATGTTGTAGAATCTAAAGATAAATGATGTTCCAATAATTTGGACCGATTTTAAATGTGAATTAAGTTTAAGCATCTAATGATTTGTTTCTTTTTTCTTTCAGATTTAACAACTTAAGTCTTTGGTAATTTCAACCATGGAAAGATTAACAATCAAACAACGTGTTAAATTAATCGAAGCCTATTACGTAAATGGACGTTCAAAGAGAAATGCATCATCTCTCGAAACAGCGAAGTCAATTGGCCACCACGATCGTGCGACTTGACGCCTTTAAATTTCTTCCTTTGGGCTCATCTCAAAAGTAAGGTCTATGCCACCAAGCGTGTCCGTCAACCTTAAACAATAATCTTTGTCAATTTTATTTTTCAGTCTTTATGATGGTCGATACTTGATCTATCTCTTACTGTTACATCCCCGGGCAACGTCGGGCTCTACTGCTAGTCATTAATATAATGATCATCATTTTTATTGTCAATGTTGGTATATTGTTGGCTTTATATTCGTCAAATTTTATTAACTTAGGTACCTTTATAAGATCGCTAAAAAGAGCATAGCATGATGAAAAAGACGCCAAACTTGACGAAAACAAAATTTTAGCGTCTAAATGTTTATGTTATCAATAAGAGGAAAGAGCAAAGTATTTTGGGGGTATTTTTTTTTTTACTTTTTTTAATCGTTTCTAGTACGTCCATAATTTTCGTTCAACATCTTGTTTGTTTTTTTTAGTCAGCAAAATTGATAGATAATCAATCATGTCAACCATTTTTTCCATTTTATAAAAAAAAAATGAAAATCTCAGTTTGAAAATCATTTAAAAATCAATTGTATTTTTTTCAAAACTTATTTTAAAAAAATTAGAAATTATGTTTATTTAAAATATTTTGAAACAAACATTACTTAGTTTCTTCGCCGAAAAGAAGTAGTTTGAAAATAAAACAAAGCAGGTCATAACATTTTGCGTCACTTGACAGGTGACGAAAGACATTTTCATGACGTATTGATAGCTTATGTGAGGATAATTTATTCCACGGAAGGATAACCCTTGGAAAGTTTTGAATCCTATTCTCCTCCCAGCTATGGGTAAATACCAGGACAGAGCGGGTTCCATAGCCTTGGAAGACAACTGGTCTAACGTAGAAAGAAATCTCAACCTACTGCAGGAAAAAGTCTGCCTCGTCAGTCATGTATCGAAAGATACATGATCGCCTAAGCGTCTATCACGCAGTGTACATAACCGACAGAGGTGTTAATACCCTTGGGAAAGGCATGAATCCTCCTCTTCTCCACCCCCGCTATGGGTAAATAACAGGACAGACCAGGTTCTATAGCCATGGATTGCAACAGGTCTGCCGCAGAAAGAAATGGCAAGCTACTGCAGGAAAATTTGCCTCGACAGTCATCTATCGAAAGATACATGATCGCTTAAGCTTGTATCATGCATGGCACATAACTGACTCACTGACGTGTTAATACCCTTGGAAAGGTATGAATCCTCTTCTTCTCCCCCAGCTATGGGTAAATAGCTGGACAGACCGGGTTCTATATCCTTGGATAATTATTCTGAGGTCTACCGCAGAAAGAAATGACAACCTACTGCGTGAAAAAAATCTGCTTCGTCAGACATGTATAAGAAAGATACGCGATCGCCTAATGGTGTTTCACGCATGGCACATAACTGACTGACTGACGTGCTAATAGCCTTGGAAAAGGTATGAATCCTCTTCTTCTCCCTCCACCCAGCTATGGGTAAATAGCTGGACAGACCGGGTTCTATCGCCTTGGATGGCAACAGGTCTACCGCAGAAAGAAATGACAACCTACTGCGTGAAAAAAAATCTGCCTCGTCAGTCATGTATCGAAAGATACATGATCGCCTAAGCTTGTATTACGCATGGCACATAACTGACTGACTAATGGTGATTTTAGAATATTCTGAGTTTACAACGTAGGCATAAATAATAAGACGTGTTCGGATTCCTGCCGTATTTCAAACATAGAAAGCGTTATCACATTCTCTGGCAGGAATGAAATATTTTACGAAGATTGATTTTTATAATGTGTACCGCCAAATTCAAATGGCGAATTCAAGGAACTCACAACAATACTCTCTCTCTCTCTCTCTCTCTCTCTCTCATAGGCTTATTTACATGATCCCGCTTACAATTTGGAATTAAGACAGCCAGCTCGATTTTTCAAAAAGCTATGGAAAATTTGTTAGCGGGGAGAGCAAAAAAATATGATAATTTATGAGAACGATATATGTTTAGGTGAGGCCACTGAAGAAGGACTGAAAGAAAAATCTATATTTGTAATGGAGAAGTTGAGGAAGGCAAGGATGACGATAAACGAAGATAAGTGGATATTTAATTGCAGATAATTAACATTCTTGGGTTACCAAATGTCAGAAAAGGGTTCTTTCACCGAATCTTGGAAGCATTTCGCGGATTAGCCCAGCTTTATAGCAAATTCTTGTCAAAATATTCTAAAAGACTTTTTGTGAGTTGCAAAAGAAGAATATGAAGTTTAAATAGAATAGGACACAACAATCTTCCATGATTCTCTCACGTACATTCATATCTGCTCATGGCGTATCCAAATGTAAACAAATGTACAGTAAAATCGACCTTACTAACCGAACAATCGTCTATGGCCCAATCTGTTAAAGTCACTTGTCGGAGTTAACTCCTCCTTTAGTTCGTTAACCCTTTCACCAGGGGTCTCTCTTCCCTGGCTATAAATAGCCGCTGACCCTTCGCCTCTCTCTCTCTCTTTCCCTCAGGCCTGTGCGCCGACACCTTGAGGTAAATCTCTCTTTTTCCTCAGGCTTCCAGCCTTACCACCTCAAAAAAATGTGAACGCTCACCAGAGATAGCGTTTCCCAAAATGCTGGGAACACGCTAAGCACAATACACACACACATATATAATATTCACACACACTTTGTCCTTTTGTAACTGTTTCTATGTAACCTGTTATTAATATATATATTTGTATACATATATTATCGGTCTTGTGTTTTGTTTGTTTTCTTCGCATTCTTTGGACTTAATTAATAGTCCAACTTTCTTGTGTAGTTGGACCAGCTAGCAAGAAAATCTGAACCCACACGTTTCTTCTACGTCTACTCCACAACATCACAGCCACGGTCCACTACACATTTCAGGCTATATGACGGTTCCGTATAGGATACAGGTTCGATTCCTGTCGGAGGCCGAATATTTTCTATGAAAATTTCTCGGATATTCAGGCTGGTAAATGTTGTTTAATACTGTTTATTATAAACAGAGCATTTACTTAAATATTTGTATCTATAAAAAGAACGTATAAACATTAAAAATGTCTTAAAATAATTGTCGAACTTTGTCCATTTCATAATACTAAAGTATATATACTTTTATATAAAATATATCATAGAACAGGTATATTGACCTTGACTTGTATAGAAATAAGTATGCTGTTGGCACAATGAGTGATTTTAAAACCCCAAGTCGGCATATAGTTATCAAAAGATTGTTGAGCCCTGGTCTAGAGTTCATATGGATAACGCACAATTTAACGGGTTAGGTTTATGTCAAATACTGTTTGACACTTTTTCTGCCTGGCCTGAAGAGTTCCGATTTCAGAATAAAAAGAATCTAATTCCGTAAAAGAAATATTACACATAATATTTGCTATAAATTGAGGTAGAAAAACATCAATAACAGATAATGCTCCCGAATTCTGTGACAAAAATCTATGCTCGTGGTTAAGGAAGATTGTCTGTGTCCCATACAAAAAAAAACACCTTCTTACCACCTTCAATCAAATAGGATTGTTGAACGAATGGTTCTAACAATAAAGATGGGATTGAAAGCAAGAAAAGATTGATTTCGTTTGTTTTTTTTTTGTGTTTTACGGCATATCAACACCTCAATGGGTTATTTAATACCGACAACATTTTTAGGATAGATTCGTATGAATAGAATATGTATTCTTTCGTTTAGTTTATTTTGTTTTTCGTTTGGTTTTATTTTGTTTTTTTTTTTCAAAATATCAATATTTTGGGTTACATTATTAATATATATTTTACAAGATTTTTGTACGCTCCTGAAAAGGTGTCGAACAGAACCCTTTATTTTTTTCAAAAATCTAATGGATGTAATTTTTTTTATTCAAATCTGCATTGCCTTACATTATTCATTATAATTTGCCATTTTTATCCACTGTGCCATTTTTTTTAATCATCTCAGAAAAATATAGACAGATACTTTTTCTCTTATTCCCACGCGGTAAAATTGGCGTGGTGTAATAGTTAACAAGCTCGTCATGTTATAACGGAAAAAGTTCGATCCTCACTGGGTGCCCCATACATTCGGTTTTGTGCCATATCTAAATAAATGAAAATCATTTTATGTGGTATAGTGATTTTTTTTTTAAATTAACTCAGATGTGGCACAAGGCCGAAATAAAAGGCACCAGTGAATTTTGAACACAACACACTCAGTCGTAATTGTTCTAGCGAGCCAAGCTTGTTAACCATTACACCACCTCGAGGTGTCCCATTTCATGTGGTATATGTAGATTTGAATGGTGATGGATAAGTTCTTTTGGTAAAAGGATCAATTGTGTATTGGATGAAAGAGTCGTGATTGTGATTAACTAGGAATAGGATAGTCAGTGAAGATCAGCCTTTACCAACCACTCCTTCGGCCATGTGACACAATTATTGTGTTTGTACAATACAGTGTAACCCGGATATAAGAGAGTTGTCGGGACCGGAGAAGAAGTCACTTATATCCGGGTTTCTCTTATATCCGGGTTTGGTCTAATTTATACACATTAACACAGGCTCTTATTTGGGACCAGAGAAAATCTCTCTTATATCCGGGTTTCTCTTATATCCGGGTTACACTGTAATAAATAAATTTTCTTCCCCCCCCCACTCCACTTCGGCAGATCGTTCACAAAACACGAACTCTTTTTCCAGGTAAGGTGATTTTCTCTTTCACTACAAACAGGAAAGCAGGACAGAGCAATCAGTGGCCGATCAGAGTTCTTTGGAAGACTCGGAGTACGAAACACGGGACACTGAGAATAAAAGACCTAGATTAAGGTCCCCCATAACGAGAAAAACTTGTGAAACCAGTGACAGAGGGAGGGAATGCAGGAAAAGCCGTAGAATCATTTGGGCGTGAAACCCAAATGATTCAGGAAGATCTAATGGGGTTGGTTTAGCTAATAGGTAGAACCCGGAGCGTAGACCGTCGAAACGTCGTAATAAAAATGACGACAAAGATGAGGACAATAGTCCGAATAATGTAAATAGTGTAAAGAAAAAGTAGTTAGCAAATTATAGTAGTTAAAAAGTAGTTAGTCGCCATTGTCCTAGCGAGAAGTAGTAAAAACTATAAAAAAAAGAGCATTGCATGATGAAAAAGATGCCTAACTTGACGAAAACAAAATTTTATCGTCTAAATGTTTATGTTATTATTAAGAGGAAAGTTCAAAGTATTTTGGGATATATTTTTACATTTTTTAATCGTTCCTATCACATCCGAAATTTTCGTTAAAAATCTTGTTTGTTTTTTGGGGTTTTTTTTGAGTCAGCAAAATTGAGAGATAATCAAGCATGGCATCCATTTTTTTTTTATTTTATAAAAAAAAAAATGAAAATCTCAGTTTGCTTTTAACTAATATAATCACTAAAAGTTCTAGAGTTTTCATGAAATTAGTTAATCCATGGCGGTTAATAAATATAAAAAACAATTTTTTTTTTCCATGACTTTAAAAAAAGAAAAAAAATATTTATCATAAATTCCATCATTTGTGAATAGTTTCTGAAAGTTTCATTAATATCCGACAATTATTTTTATTTTTGCAAGATTTTCAAACTTCATATCTGTCATACCAAAAAAAAAAACGTGCAGAAAATTAATGTTATTTTACTAGTTCTCATGAAGCTACTTCGCTAATAGGTAATTAGCATAAAGAGAGCTATTGCTACAGATCACGGTCAATTTTAAGTAAGTACCTCCACTATTTCGGCATAAATTTTCGATACCTAGGTTTAAAATGAATTTTTTACAATGAAAAAAAAACATTCTTGAAGATTTCATTTTAGCTTTAATTGAAAATTTAATAACTAAATTTACGATTTCCATTAATTAAACAATTCTGGTGTATTTCAGATAGAAACTATATACATTTGATTGTCAAATTTAATTTCAAATTTTTAATTTTCTTAAAAATCGGCCATTTTCTTAATTTTAAGAAATTTGTAAACAAACACAAATTTATCGATTTTAAAATATTTAAAAAATTTCTGACACGTTATTTTAGTAAAATTAAAAAATTTAAAGTTAAAGTAATCTGATTTCAAAGAAATCTTTGTTACTTATAGCATAAAAAAATAATATACAACCAATTATTAACGAACGGTCCTGTTCATCTGTTCGATCTATTGATGATGGTTGATTGACGAACCGATGACAGCTACTACTGATGACCATAAATGACATAATTTTTAAGTCTGAGTTTTTAAAAAAATATTCTATTTGAGTATGACACACACAATAAATAAAATACATAAAATAAAATTATTTAGTGAAATAGTAAATGAAAAAAAAAAAAATAATTTAAAATTTAAAGTTTACACTTTTAAAGAACGGAAAATACAACTTAAGAAACGAAATGTTTTGAAAAGGCCACGTAAAGGGACAAAACCCTTAGATCACGTGACCTTGTTATAATAATGGCAATTTCTGTATATCATACATGGAAATAAGGAATGTATTAAGTAAAAAAAATACAACATAAAAATTATTTTTTAAAAAAAGTAGCTCAACTAAATTTATTAAACTTAGCAATTTTGGATTCGTAATTTTTTTTTCCACTTAATAACTACATAATATTGAGGAACCCTCCTAATACAGAGCTTTACACGATTTTAAACTATTATAAATTATTATAATTAAAATTTCTTAAAAACGAAAAAATTCTTGTAAAATTAATTATTCATCAGAAAAATTATTTCTTCAGACAATAATGTCCTTAATATTACTTATTTAAAAAATCAATTAAAAAGCTTTTCTAATTAAAAAATATCATAGTTTTATTGACGCCACATTATTTTTCAATTCAGACAAAATTTTCAGTTAAGTAGCTCAAATTTTTGAAAAAAAATTAAAAAAAAATATTTACCATCTCCAAAATACTCCTTCTTTTGACAAAAAAAAAAAAATTGAGGATTTTCATTAAAAATATGTTTTTCCGAAATTTCATGAAATTAACTAAAATGGGGGGTAACATATTTTTCTCGTCGGCAAAAAATCTTTTTTTTTTCAAATTTTCTTCAAAAAAATTTTTTAAAAATAATTTTTCATTCATTTGTGATTAAGTCCTGAAAATTTCATTAAATCTTGGACAATTATTTTATTTTACAAGAATTTCCAAATCAATATGTTTTCAACGGTAAAAAAACACAAAAAAAAAAATATATTATTTTAAACGTCACCGCGATGATATAAATAAAACATTTTTTACCAAAATTTCGAACGTGTTAGAAAATATTAAAAAATTTCAAAAATAATTAAAAAATACTTTTTCTTTCATCTTAATAATAACATAAGCATTTTGACGATAATATTTATTTTCTTTAAGTTTGTAATAATTTTCATTTACGCTATATAATCTGTTTTTCCGCGAAAACAGTGGACATATATATTTTAAGTCATATATATATAATATTATATATATATATATATATATATATATATATATATCAATATATATGTATCATAAAATCACTCTATCTATATATATATATATAATATATATTCTGATACTTACACTGGCATATATATATATATCCCTATATACTATATATATATCAAATTAATTGATTTAAAATATGTTTTTTTCCGCTACACACCGGCTGTTTCAAAAATAGAAAATTTAAAAATTGAATTTAATTTTGCTATTAAATTAAAAGATTAGTTCCATTTCATCTTCAAGCTATGAATTTTGGAGTAACTTTTAAAAAAGACCAAAAGACACAGCTAAAATCAGTTTCCATGGTTACAGAATATTCAAAATTGAACAAAATGTCCTTTTCCTTATGTCAGTATCATTGTATCCGTTATTATTTAAACAATTTGGTAAACGGCTTCGGTAGGGATGTATTTTACAATGAAACCTAACATCAGTTGAATGGATGTCGTCCAGCTTTTTAAAAAAAAAAAATTGTTAACGACCAAAAAAGAACGTCATTTTTTTTATATATATATATATATACCCTAATATATATATAGGTTGGGGGGTATAAATCTCATATCTTCACAACATTCTCCGTAAATGCTGGTCAAAACCATTTTGACTACTAAAACTCTGAAGCTACAAAAAGAAAAAACTACCAACACCAAACAAAAAGAACCTTCGTCACCCTCAAAAACCCACTCCCCGTTAAAAACCTAGTGTCGCAACCTGGAGGGCGGTCAAGTAAATCTCTATTTACCGGTTCTTCCGTGACCTTTTTTTCGTCATGGTAATTTACTGGCTATGGCTTAAAACGGACCTTACATCCCAATTCTTCGACGCAATGGGGGGAAATATTAATTAATCTTCTTTTCCTGGCACAGGGATCGACCCTGTGCTACCATGGTATCAACAGTTTTTGGGGTCTGCTAAAGGACCAAGCTCTTTCTCCAGCAGCTATGATACAGGCCAAGACCAGCAATGTCATCCAAAGAAGCAACTCTTTACTAATCTGTTGCCAGCTTTGGACCGGCTCTGACCAGCAGCATCTCAAGTTTCAAGACAAAATGACTAAAAGACCAACTGTTACCATCGATCCGGGCCAGACATCAATTATCCAGTGACAAGACCATGTGATGCGGCTTCTATAAATATTTTCATGGCACAATGCTCTGATGAACTTTTTTTAAAAATTCCCTGACCAACATGAATTTAAACGGCCTATTAGATTGGCAACTCGTTAAATATAACCGTTAAAAATTCTAATTGTTTCATCTCCTGGAGGGCCTCCTGTTAAATCTCTCCTTCCCGGTTCTTGGATCCGTCCCTGATAACTAAAAGTATCTTCAAAAATTAAACGCAACGTCAATCGACATCGTCCCAGCTTGGAATCTGTTCTTTTATTGCTCTTTTTCTCATTGTCGACATTTGGTATCCTATTCCAATCCAGTAATCCCTTTGAGTCTTACTCATTATAGCCTTTGCCTGGGTTGAAATGATTAATAAATACTTTTTTCTTCTTTATTAACTTTGGCTTTGAATTTTTTTTATCTTAACACCAATTAACTTTGATAAATTCTCAATGGTGAGATTTTAAATTACGGTTCTCTCTATTTTTTTCTAACAACTGAACATTACGCCGAAACAACTTTGATAGCAATCGTCATTTTATTTTTCGTAGGCCATGGACGAATTCAACGTTTCATGTCGCTGTTTCATTTATTTATATATTTTTATTTTATTTTTTGGGGTTGGGGTTTAAATTCCTCAACTTTGGATTTTTAATGGTAAGTCTGGCTTTTATCTTTGAATCTAATTCTTGCTGTTACTCAACAAAACGACACCCCCTCCCCTACAGGCAAAAAAAAAACTTATCAGAAGTCTCCTGAAAAAAATGTAATTCTGCAATCTGAGAGTAAAACACAAAATGAATTGTAACAGATTTGCAAAAGTATGGGAAACCACTTTTAGAAATAAAATATGAAATCAAAGCCATAAAATATATATATATATATATATATATATATATATATATATATATATATAAATATATAATAAAAAAAAAATGCTGAAAAATTTTTCAACTTAAAATTCCCAAAAATATTCTAAATGACTATAATTGATTTAGTTTGGTTTTTTTTTTTTTTTTTTGTTTCTTGGTACTTGCTTATTTTTTTCACTATCCCGGCGCTTCTAATCACGAGCATAAGAAATTTTTCAGTTCCGCTCTCTCGTATACACACACACACACACACACAAACACACACACAAACAGACTATCATTAATATTTTGTATATATATATATTAATATATATAATACTAATTGTCAAAAAGTTTGAAATGGCCCCCAGAATTAACATTGTATAGGATTTAAAAATATGGGAAAGAAAAAATGAAAAAAGTTTCTTAGATCTTTCAAAAATAATGGGAATAAATTATCAAGCTTATATTGAAACGAATTTACAAACGAATGGCAAATAGAGGAAACTGGGTTCTATATTATTTAATGAAACATGGTCAATAGATATAACTATATATTAAAATATATTTATATCTAAGTTGAAATGATAATCACTCTTGTCTGTTGCGACCTCTTGACCCTGTTTTCCTCTCTACTGTCCCCTCTTTTTTAAAATTTATTCTCCGTTCTCTTGATGGTTCCTTGAATGGAGTTTTGACGATGGAAGCCAGAGTAGGAAATATCGGTACCAAAGATGAAGACCTAAATATCAAAATAATCACCATTGCTAAGTTGAGAATCTCAGAAATATAGACATATAAATATATTTAACCCGTTATGTGTTTTAGCTGAATAACTCAAAGAGTGTTTCAATGATTCTTAAGGCAAATGATGACAAGATGGCTAAACGTCTTATCTGAAAACCTGGAAAAAAGAACTCAATTAATTTAGTGGTATTTCAGATAGTAAACGTTTTTTTTTTCTTTCATGGACATTTATGCTGTAACTGTTGATTTGAACAAATTTACTGTTACACCCGGTTTTATAAAAACACACACATGCAACAAACTACACACACACAAAATATTTAATCATAAATATATATATATATATATATATATATAAATAAAAAGAACATTTGAACATAAAATATAATGTTCATCTAGAAATTTTTAAATTACTAATGCTTTTAATTTAATTGTAAAAAAACTAAATTCAAACACTTTGTCAGTCGCATTTTTGAAATGTGCATATATATAAAGAACTAGATAGATAGAAAAAAAAAGATATTTTAAATCAATATATATATATATATATATATATATATATATATATATATATATATATATATATATATATAAATATAACGAGAAATTTTCAGGATAGCAACTGAGAAATCATAGTTTATTTAAATTTAATTAATCCAGTATATTTATGTTACATTTAAACGATAAACACCTATATAAAAAATTTGAATTTTTTTTTTTGTTTTGTTTTTTTTTTCTTAAATTTTATAAAAAAAAAATTCAACCTTAGCTATCGGGAAAAAAAAAATATATTAAAAAAATGTTTTCAAAAACATGATTCGAAACGCATTTAATTTTAGTCGTCTCGGGGATGCTATCTTGATTTTACCAAAGACAAAATAAACCTCTCTTGACTGCCTGAAGATGACTGAATGTACAGTTAAAACGCTTTTATATTAAACGGTAGTACTGTTACAAAGTTTATAATTTTTTTAAAAACAAGGATCCTAACATTCATCGAGGGATTTGAATATTAATATATATTTAAAATTTTATATATATAAGGATTTATATATTATTTTAAGATTTTAATCTAACTTTTCGTAATTTAATGATTCATTGTTGTAATATATATATATATATATATATATATATATATATATATATATATATATATATTATCTAGAGACGAAACGGACAAATTTGAGCAACATCCAGCCGACAATTCATTAAAATAGGAAACTAAAATGATACATATAACACACTCATATCCTCTCTCCACCTCACCTCCTCACTTCGTTAATTTTACGTATACTTTATGAGGTCCGTAAAAAAACGTGTGAATTTCTTTTCATTTTTCATTTCAACATTTTGGAAGTAAAGTCTGATGATCCAGAACCCTGTTAAAGGGGTTATGGTGAAATAGCTTATTACATGGAATCTTAACGTGGTCTGTCCTTTATTCAAACAAATATATATATATATATATATATATATATATATATATATATATATATAAATGAATTCAGTGTATTGGGGCAACAGATCGTTATCTAAACAGTGTCAGTGTGTTCGTGCAGCGTCGCAATTTTCGTACGTTTCTTTGGAGTAACGTCCGTCGCGGACAATGGCTGTAGGACAACTAATCGACAGTCAAGACAATAGTGTTTGGATGTGATAAAAATCTGATGCAATCACGAATGACGCAATATTTTTCAAGGCCAAACAAATTGCAACCCGAAACTAGATTCATATCACTGAACACCTCTGTAAATGACCTAATCTGAGGAAAAAATGGAAATGGTTTACACGCAGTCACTCCTATGGGTCTAAAACTGACCGTATTGTGAAAGAAAGGAAACTAAAGCGGCTGTTTTAATTAATTTGCACAAACGTGTAATTCTACATTTACTGTTTAGAATTTACTTTCATTTAACTGTTCACCTAATTTAGATGTTTGTTTTTTTTTTGTTTTTTGGGGGTTTTTATTTAAAGGATACATTTCTCTCTGAATTTATGTTATAGGCTATAGTCATAATTTTTGTTGTTGTTATCACAACGTTTCGACCATTGTACCCTCCGACCTTCATCAGTTATATATCGACCCGAGTAATTCTGAACTGAACCTTTTTATTTAATTTACGGGAATAGGCTGTTCTAGTTCCACTGTCGATTAGCCAGTTCATTACACTCGCCACACTTCCGCCAAGGAGGGCGCTAACACCCAAGTTAGATATATCTGCTCAGCATTATGACAACGGGAACAAATATGAGAGGTGATAGAAAGACGGTATTTTACCAATATCCCTTGTGGCGGGTGGGGGTAAGGGATAAGGCCTGACGAAAAAGCATAGAAAATCTACTTTCGAAATCTGGAATCTTTATCTGGAATTGAACAGTAATCCCCGGCTCATCAGGGAAATGGATCCACCAGGTGGCAAACCGGTAAATGCATTTCTCTGATATCGATTGCGTTTATTTATTTATTTATTTATTTTATGTCCTGCGTCACAGCGAGTAACGTCTTGATCTTAAATTATCTAAAGCCAAATATATCACGAGGGGCCGGCAAGCTTTACAAAAATCCAGTAATGGAAACTAAATACCCTGATCCCATATTCAAGAGTAGGGACCGACATCATTAATCATGAACGCGTGAAATGTTAGAAGATTTATCAGAGGTTTATCAGAGGGCGAGTGAAGTTTGCAGCAATGGAGGCGTTAAATAATACGAAAGGTAGAGAAGACTTCTACCAGCAAAGCAGATACTTCACTTAACTTTGCTCCGTCCAACAGAAGATCAAACAATTTTAGAAATGGTAGAGAAGACTTCTACCAGCAAAGCAGATACTTCACTTAACTTTGCTCCGTCCAGCAGAAGATCAAACAATTATAGAAATGGTAGAGAAGACTTCTACCAGCAAAGCAGATACTTCACTTAACTTTGCTCCGTCCAGCAGAAGATCAAACAATTATAGAAATGGTAGAGAAGACTTCTACCAGCAAAGCAGATACTTCACTTAACTTAAGCCGAAAGTGCACGTTAAAACAGAACATTTAGACGGCTTTTACACACTTTGTGTTCAAAAAAGAAAGCTATTGTTCGAACACAAGTAAATAAGTTAAATAAAAAGCTTAATCGTCATACCTTGTTTGTTGTTTTTAATGAAACATGCATAATACACGCACAACATCTAAACAATTTTACAAACACACACACACACACACACACACACACACACATTATATATATATATATATATATATAAACCTAAAGCAGACAAACCTACTTCACCTAAACGGATCGTCAGGAAAGCCGGCTTTCCCTGACGATCAGAAACGAACCTGGAAACAATTTTGTCTGGCTCAAATTTAGAAACGGTTGTATTGAGCGCTTTTTGTTAGTTGTTTAAGTCGGGGTTTTTTCTTTGGGCTTCAAACCTGCATCTGTGGAATTTTTTCGACAGACTTTCTTTTCTAGCTCTTTCTTTTTTTAAAGCCATTTTTCCCTTCGAGATTGATTTGATTATTGTCCAAATCAATAACTCGAAGGTTTTCAAACAATTTTAGTTACCTATATATATATATATATATATATATATATATATATATATATATATATATTTATATATATATATATATATATACGCACAGAAAGGCACAGTGGACTACGAACTCGTACGTACACTATTTAATTAGCTCTTCAATCGTCTTTAGATCAATGTAAAATTATATATTTATAAATGCGTAGAGTAGAACAAATTCTTTCCGTTTTCGAATCTCACCATGATCGATTTTTCAGGAAGGTCATTTCAAGATATTATCGGTCAGGACGATCGCCTGAAAACCATACCACCGGTTGACCCAAGCCTTGTGTGTTAAATTGTATAGACGGAAACCTCGGTGACCGTCGAAAGCTGTGCTACCACGAAGCCACAAGTCATCGTGGCCGAGGTCTTGAGCCTTCTTGGCCTTGTTCAAATTGTTGATCACGCCAGAGAACACGCTCTCTCCTAGAAACTATAGTTACAGTAAAACACAGGTTGGCTCTGTGGGTGTTGAACAAGCACAAATGTGCTCGGGCGAGCGTCTTAGTAGACGGTTATTCTCGAATACGAGTGGCGAGATATATATATATATATATATACCAGTCACTTATGTGCCATGCTTGATACACGCTTAGTGATCATGTATCTTTCGATACATGACTGACGAGGCAGATTTTTCCTGCAATAGGTTGCCATTTATTTCTGCGCCAAATTAGTATCTATCCAAGGTTATAGAACCGTGTCTGTCTTGCTATTTACCCATAGCTGGGGAGAGAAGAATAGGATTCATACCGCCCCCAAGGTTACTAGCACCAGAAGTGAATGTAATTGATTTGACTGAATTCGAACTTGGCTACTCAATTCCTCAATCCGAGCCGCTACCATTTTTTATTTATATATATATATATATATATATATATATATATATATATATATATATATATATTCTACGTTATTCTATTAGATACAATTTAATTACTTAAATAAATTTGTATCTAATAAAATAACATATAAAAAAATATATATACCAATATATATATATATATATATATATATATATATATATATATATGAAGAAATGTATTCTTAACGTCAAACAATTTGTAGGATAAAGTGCTCAATGTCAGAGGTAGAGCGTGTGTAAATATAAACGCAACATTGAAGTCAACACTTACAGTCTCTAAGTGTTGACTTCAATGTTCACTTTATATATATATATATATATATATATATATATATATATTTTTAGATTATTTAAAACGTTTTTGTACATGCCTATGTACCAGACAAGCTGTTATTTTTTATTTTTCAAGCAGTGTAACTTACATCAACTGGCCTATACACTTGGGAGAAATTTAAAAAAAAAATGAGAAAGCCCTCTCAAGTAGGGTTCGAACCTATGTTTTACTTTGGACGTGGAACTATTTTCTGACCCGGTTTGCTTTAGATCACTGAGGCACAGAACCATCACAACCGCCCCGAATTCCGTTACCCTCTGAAAGCATGGACACTTCCTCCTTAAGTTCTCCTCGAATGCCAATAACTTCTCCTTTTCTCGTCACTGGAACGTAAACAAAGCAATTTCTATGGAAGCAAGAAAGTTTTAGGTTACACCTTCGGATAAAAAATACGAATACAAGACAACACGTGTACTACGCGGAATTATAATTTATTAGAATCTACCCCGACCCCTAATCACTCCATCTGTATCAAATTAATGTCAGCCCTGAAGCAATGTGATTTCTGGGACCTCGAACAAACATTTTAAATCTCTCTCTCTCTCCTTTCAGATTAGCCTCCCCGTCGCACCTTGAGGTTTTATATAACGTTCTGTCGTCTAAATGTCATGGTCTTGCCCATCTTGGTTGAACTGGAAGGTGTGCTTTGGGGTGCCGTGCATATCAGCCCACATGAGTTCATAGATCACACAGTCCAGTTCGTTATACATATTATATATAAATATATTGGAAATTATGAATCCATATTCTTGTCTCCCCCTTTAGGAAGCTGATCAGCAGAAAAGACTGGTCTCTCGAGCCTTCTTCAAAACCCTAACCGCTTTTTCGAAATAGGATCTTTGGGAAAAAAAAAATCTTCTTCCTCGTCATCAAGATCGAAAGATATACGAAAGCGTGCCATAACGTATGAAAAATCTGACATCTGAAAATTTTTTTTTTTTTTTTTAAACATTTTTTTTGGGTCTGGAGTGCCACAAGCACGCAAGGGGTTATAGAGAATGAGGTCCAGAGAAAAAAGGGTGTTTGAGGAAAGGATAAAGAAGGATGGAGATCAGTTTACATCGATTGACATTACATTTTTTTGAAGATCATAGCTTCTTCACCAGCAAACTGAGGAAAACAGTTCCAAGAGACTGTAGGAAGTTTTTTTTTGTTTCGATAGAACGAACTTTTTTAACAGTTTCTTTCCAAATTCTGCAAAATCTTTAATAAGAAGAGTTAATATGTTTTAGGCACACCTTTTTCCCTTCAGATGAACTTTAAAACCTGATTTCTGTTGAAAAATTCAGTTGTAATAAGAATCGAAATGAACTTTTCAGCCCTAGAATCATATCTGCAAAAACGTTTAATTCAGTTACCTATATATATATATATATATAATATATATATATATATTTATATATATATATATATACATGTCCTTCATAGTATATATATATTCACGTTTCAGCCCAACCTCGTACCTGGAAACGGTGGTTGTTAATACGAACTTGAAATGAACGCATGCACTATTTAATTAGCTCTTCAATCGTCTTTTCAGTCAACCTCGTACTATGGAAAGAAACAATATAAACCTGGGATATAACATTTATAAATTTCACAGCTAATAAGTCCTTCATGAAATGAACGCATGCAAGATTTCACAGCTTTCCATTCCTTCATAATCAACGCCATGATCGATTTTTTCAGGAAGGTACCTGGAAATGAAACAATTCAGATATTATCAAGTCAGGACGATCAATTCCTGAAAACCGCTCTAGCATCCTCATAGTCAGCCTATGAACGATTCAGCCCAACCTCGTACCTGGAAAGAAACAATTCAGATATTAATAAACTCAGAAAATTGACCATGCAAGATTTCACAGCTCTAACCACGAAGTCCTTCATAGTCAGCCTATGAACGTTTCAGCCCAACCTCATACCTGGAAAGAAACAATTCAGTTATTAATAAGACTTGTTGAAATGAACGCATGCAAGAGAACACAGTCCTTCATCCTAGAAACTATAGTTAAAGTAAAACAGGTTGAAATGAACTTCAAGATTTCACAGTCAGCCTATGAACGTTTCAGCCCAAATGTCGTACCTGGAAATAAACAATGCAGTTATTAATAAGAAGAGTTTATGAATTATGCAAGATTTCACAGCTCTAGCATCTCTCCTTCATAGTCAGCCTATGAACGTTTCAGCCACCCTCGTACCTGGAAATAAACAATGCAGTTATTAATAAGAAGAGTTTAAATGAATTTATGCAAGATTTCACAGCTCTAGCATCTCTCCTTCATAGTCAGCCTATGAACGTTTCAGCCCACCGTCGATGGAAATAAACAATGCAGTTATTAAGAAGAAGAGTTTAAATTTATGCAGATTTTTTCTCTAGCAAAACAAAGATAAATCCTTGCCAACGTCAGATTTTCTAACATATTTCAGCCCGAACTCGCGTGGATTAATAAGCAGTGTTTAAATGAACGCAGCCCAACTCCTGAACGTTTCAAACCTGAAACAAACAATGCCAAGATTTAATTTATGCCAGATTTCATCATAAAATCCTTCATAGTCAAACGTTTCAGCCCACCGTGTACCTGGAAATAAACAATTCAGTTATTAAGAAGAAGAGTTTAAATTTAATTTATGCCCAGATTTCTGGGGAGCATCTCTCCTTCATAGTCATATGAACGTTTCAGCCCACCGCTGTACCTGGAAATAAACAATTCAGTTATTAAGAAGAAGAATTAAATTTATGCAAGATTTCACAGCTCTAGCATCTCTCCTTCATAGTCAGCCTATGAACGTTTCAGCCCACCGCTGTACCTGGAAATAAACAATGCAGTTATTAAGAAGAAGAGTTTAAATTTACGCAAGATTTCACAGCTCTAGCATCTCCTTCATAGTCAGCCTATGAACGTTTCAGCCCACCGCTGTACCTGGAAATAAACAATGCAGTTATTAAGAAGAAGAGTTTAAATTTATTGAAATTTTGCATCTAGCATCTCTTTCATAGTCAGCCTATGATTTCAGCCCACCGTCTTGGAAATAAACAATGCAGTTATTAAGAAGAAGAGTTTAAATTTAAAGATTTCACAGCTCTAGCATCTCTCCTTCATAAATGAACGTTTCAATATACCTAAAATAAACAATGCAGTTATTAAGAAGAAGAAATTTAAATATTTATATATTTCTAGCTCATATCTCCTTCATAGTCATATGAACGTTTCAGCCCACCGCTGTACCTGGAAATAAACAATGCAGTTATTAAGAAGAAGAGTTTAAATTTATGCAAGATTTCAGCTCTAACATCTCTCCTTCAATATCAGCCTATGAACGTTTCAACGCTGTACCTGGAAATAAACAATAATTAAGAAGAAGAGTTTAAATTTCAGATTTCACAGCTCTAGCATCTCTCCTTCATAGTCAGCCTATGAACGTTTCAGCCCACCGCTGTACCTGGAAATAAACAATGCAGTTATTAAGAAGAAGAGTTTAAATTTATGCAAGATTTCACAGCTCAGCATCTCTCCTTCATAGTCAGCCTATGAACGTTTCAGCCCACCGCTGTACCTGGAAATAAACAATGCAGTTATTAAGAAGAAGAGTTTAAATATTTCACAGCTCTAATCTCTCCTTCATAGTCAAATTGTTTAAATATAAGATTTATTTTATGCCGAGATTTCATCTAGCATATAGTCAGCCTATGAACGTTTCAGCCCACCGCTCGTACCTGGAAATAAACAATTCATTTATTAAGAAGAAGAACGTTTTTATGCAGATTTCACAGCTCTAGCATCTCTCCTTCATAGTCAGCCTATGAACGTTTCAAAACCGACACCTCAATGCAGTTATTAAGAAGAAGAGTTTAAATTTATGCAAGATTTCACAGCTCTAGCATCTCTCCTTCATAGTCAGCCTATGAACGTTTCAGCCCACCGCTTACCTGGAAAAAACAATGCAGTTATTAATAAGAAGAGTTTAAATTTATGCAAGATTTCACAGTTCTAGCATCTCTCCTTCATAGTCAGCCTATGAACGTTTTCACCACCGCTGTACCTGAAAATAAACAATGCAGTTATTAAAACATGCAGTTTTCCTAGTTAAATAAGAGATTTTACACTGATGCAACCGATTGGAAATAAACAATGCAGTTATTAAGAAACCATCTCTAACTCTCTCCTTCATAGTCAGCCTATGAACGTTTCAGCCCACCGAGTTACCTGAAATAAACAATGCAGATATTAAGAAGAAGAGTTTAAATTATGCAAGATTTCACAGCTCTAGCATCTCTCCTTCATAGTCAGCCTATGAACGTTTCAGCCCAACGCTCGTACCTGGAAATAAACAATGCAGTTATTAATAAGAAGTTTTTTAAATTTTTAAGCTCTAGCATCTCTCCTTCATAGTCAGCCTATGAACGTTTCACAACCGCTACCTGGAAATAAACAATGCAGTTATTAAGAAGAAGAGTTTAAATTTATGCAAGATTTTAGTCTCTCCTTCATAGTCAGCCTATGAACGTTTCAGCCACCGTGTACCTGGAAATAAACAATGCAGTTATTAAAAGAAGAGTTTAAATTTATGCAATTTCAGATCTAGCATCTCTCCTTCATAAGTCAGCCTATGAAATTTCAGCCCACCATCCTGGAAATAAACAATGCATTAAGAAGATTTAAATTTATGCAGATTTTTGCTCTAATCTCCTTTCATAGTCAGCCTATGAACGTTTCAGCCCACCGCTCGTACCTGGAAATAAACAATGCAGTTATTAAGAAGAAGAGTTTAAATTTATGCATGCAAGATTTCACTCTCATCTCTCCTTCATAGTCAGCCTATGAACGTTTCAATGACCGCTGTACCTGGAAATAAACAATGCAGTTATTAATAGAAGTTTAAATTTATGCAAGATTTTACAGCTCTAGCATCTCTCCTTCATAGTCAGCCTATGAACGTTTCAGCCCACCGCATCCTGGAAATAAACAATGCAGTTATTAAGAAGAAGAGTTTAAATTTATGCAAGATTTTACAGCTCTAGCATCTCTCCTTCATTCAGCCTATGAACGTTTCAGCCCACCGCTGTACCTGGAAATAAACAATGCAGTTATTAAGAAGAAGAGTTTAAATTTATGCAAGATTTCACAGCTCTAGCATCTCTCCTTCATAGTCAGCCTATGAACGTTTCAGAGTTACCTGGAAATAAACAATGCAGTTATTAAGAAGAAGAGTTTAAATTTATGCAAGATTTCACAGCTCTAGCATCTCTCCTTCATAGTCAGCCTATGAACGTTTCAGCCCACCGGGAAAGTTGGAAATAAACAATGCAGATATTATTAAGAAGAAGAAATTAACGCATGCAAGATTTCACAGCTCTAGCATCTCTCCTTCATAGTCAGCCTATGAACGTTTCAGCCCACCGCTCGTACCTGGAAATAAACAATGCAGTTATTAAGAAGAAGAGTTTAAATTTATGCAAGATTTCACAGCTCTAGCATCTCTCCTTCATAGTCAGCCTATGAACGTTTCAGCCCACCGCTGTACCTGGAAATAAACAATGCAGTTATTAAGAAGAAGAGTTTAAATTTATGCAAGATTTCACAGCTCTAGCATCTCTCCTTCATAGTCAGCCTATGAACGTTTTCACCCTGTACCTGGAAATAAACAATGCAGATGTAAACAATGTCAACTAACTGAACTTTAAAGAATCAGTTTTTTTTTTTTTTTTTACGCATTTTTTACAGCTCTAGCATCTCTCCTTCATAGTCAGCCTATGAACGTTTCAGCCACCGCTGTACCTGGAAATAAACAATGCAGTTATTAAGAAGAAGAGTTTAAATTTATGCATGCAGATTTTACAGCTCTAATCTCTCCTTCATAGTCAGCCTATGAACGTTTCAGCCCACCGCTGTACCTGGAAATAAACAATGCAGTTATTAAGAAGAAGAAAATTTAAAAGGATGGAGATCGGGGATTAATATAAACAATGCAGTTATTAAGAAGAAGAGTTTAAATTTGATGCAAGATTTCACAGCTCTAGCATCTCTCCTTCATAGTCAGCCTATGAACGTTTCAGCCCACCGTGTACCTGGAAATAAACAATGCAGTTATTAAGAAGAAGAGTTTAAATTTATGCAAGATTTCACAGCTCTAGCATCTCTCCTTCATAGTCAGCCTATGAACGTTTCAGCCCACCGCTGTACCTGGAAATAAACAATTTATTAAGAAGAAGAGTTTAAATTTATGCAAGATTTTACAGCTCTAGCATCTCTCCTTCATTTCAGCCTATGAACGTTTCAGCCCACCGCTGTTGAAATAAACAATGCAGTTATTAAAAGAAGAGTTTAAATTTATGCAAGATTTTAGCTCTAGCATCTCTCCTTCAAGTCAGCCTATGAACGTTTCAGTTTAAATTTTTATGCTTTCTCAAGCATCTCTCCTTCATAGTCAGCCTATGAACGTTTCAGCCCACCGCTGTACCTGGAAATAAACAATGCAGTTATTAAGAAGAAGAGTTTAAATTTATGCAAGATTTCACAGCTCAAATGCATCTCTCCTTCATAGTCAGCCTATGAACGTTTCAGCCCACCGTCTGTACCTGGAAATAAACAATGCAGTTATTAAGAAGAAGAGTTTAAATTAATTTATGCAAGATTTCACAAGCATCTCTCCTTCATAGTCAGCCTATGAACGTTTCAGCCCACCGCTCGTACCTGGAAAAAACAATTCAGTTATTAATAAGAAGAGTTTAAATTTACGCATGCAAGATTTCACAGCTCTAGCATCTCTCCTTCATAGTCAGCCTATGAACGTTTCAGCCCACCGCTGTACCTGGAAATAAACAATGCAGTTATTAAGAAGAAGAGTTTAAATTAATAAATGCAAGATTTCACAGCTCTAGCATCACTCCTTCATAGTCATCCTATGAACGTTTCAGCCCCCCCTGTGTCTTTTTCTGGAAATAAACAATGCAGTTATTAAGAAGAAGAGTTTAAATTAATAAATGCAAGATTTCACAGCTCTAGCATCACTAATTTCATAGTCATCCTATGAACGTTTCAGCCCACCCTGTACCTGGAAATAAACAATGCAGTTATTAAGAAGAAGAAATTAAATTTATGCATGATTTCACAGCTCTAGCATCACTCCTTCATAGTCATCCTCTGAACGTTTCCCCGTCTGTCCGGTGTACCTTTTCTGAAATAAACAATGCAGTTATTAAGAAGAAGAGTTTAAATTTATGCAAGATTTCACAGCTCTAGCCTCACTCCTTCATAATCATCCTCTGAACGTTTCAGCCCATTCCCCGTCTGTCACCTGGAAATAAACAATGCAGTTATTAAGAAGAAGATTTTAAATTAATAATGCAAGATTTCACAGCTCTAGCATCTCTCCTTCATAGTCATCCTATGAACGTTTCAGCCCACCCCGTCTGTCACCTGTCAATTTTTCTGCAAATAAACAATGCAGTTAATAAGAAGATTTAAATTAATACATGCAAGATTTCACAGCTCCAGCATCTCTCCTTCATAGTCATCCTATGAACGTTTCAGCCCACCGCTGTACCTGGAAATAAACAATGCAGTTATTAAGAAGAAGAGTTTAAAATAAATGCAGTTTCACAAGAAGATTTGAAATTCCTTCATAGTCATCCTATGAACGTTTCAGCCCACCGCTCACCTGGAAAAAACAATTCAGTTATTAAGAAGAAGAGTTTAAATTTTCATGTAGATTTCACAGCTCTAGCATCTCTCCTTCATAGTCAGCCTATGAACGTTTCAGCCCACCGCTTACCTGGAAATAAACAATGCAGTTATTAAGAAGAAGAGTTTAAAATTAATACATGCAAGATTTCACAGCTCTAGCATCACTCCTTCATAATCATCCTATGAACGTTTCAGCCCACCGTCGGTACCTGGAAATAAACAATGCAGTTATTAAGAAGAAGATTTTAAATTAATATGCAAGATTTCACAGCTCCAGCCTCACTAATTCATAATCATCCTCTGAAAACGTTTCATTCCCCGTCTGTCTGTCAGTTTTTCTGGAAATAAACAATGCAGTTATTAAGAAGAAGATTTGAAATTTATGCAAGATTTCACAGCTCTAGCATCTCCTGCTCCTTCATAGTCATCCTATGAACGTTTCAGCCCATTCCCCGTCTGTCGTACCTGGAAATAAACAATGCAGTTATTAAGAAGAGTTTAAATTTATGCATGCAAGATTTCACAGCTCTAGCATCTCTCCTTCATAGTCAGCCTATGAACGTTTCAGCCCATTCCCCGTCTGTGGAAATAAAAACAATGCAGTTATTAAGAAGAAGAAAAATTAATTTATGCAAGATTTCACAGCTCTAGCATCACTCCTTCATAGTCATCCTATGAACGTTTCAGCCCCCCTGTCTGTCGTACCTGGAAATAAACAATGCAGTTATTAATAAGAAGAGTTTAAGAAGATTTGAAATTAATGCAAGATTTCACAGCTCTAGCATCACTCCTTCATAGTCAGCCTATGAACGTTTCAGCCCACCGCTCGTACCTGGAAATAAACAATGCAGTTATTAAGAAGAAGAGTTTAAATTTATAAATGTAGATTTCACAGCTCTAGCATCTCTCCTTCATAGTCATCCTATGAACGTTTCAGCCCACCGTCTGTTTTTCTGGAAATAAACAATGCAGTTATTAATAAGAAGATTTTAAATTAATATGCAAGATTTCACAGCTCCAGCATCTCTCCTTCATAATCATCCTATGAACGTTTCAGCCCACCGTCTGTACCTGGAAATAAACAAACAATTATTAAGAAGAAGAAGAAATTAAATAAATGCAAGATTTCACAGCTCTAGCATCACTCCTTCATAGTCATCCTATGAACGTTTCCTAGCCCAACCTGTCAGTACCTGGAAATAAACAATGCAGTTATTAATAAGAAGAGTTGAAATTTATATTTATGCAAGATTTCACAGCTCTAGCATCTCTCCTTCATAATCATCCTATGAACGTTTCAGCCCATTCCCCGTCTGTCCTGGAAATAAACAATGCAGTTATTAAGAAGAAGAGTTGAAATTTATAAATGTATGATTTCACAGCTCCAGCATCACTCCTTCATAATCATCCTCTGAACGTTTCCTAGCCCCCCATAGTCTGTCAACGTGTCAGTTTTTCTGGAAATAAACAATGCAGTTATTAAGAAGAAGAGTTTAAATTAATAAATGCAAGATTTCACAGCTCTAGCATCTCTCCTTCATAATCATCCTATGAACGTTTCATCCCACCTGTCAGGTGTCCTGGAAATAAACAATGCAGTTATTAAGAAGATTTGAAATTAAATTTATGTAAGATTTCACAGCTCTAGCCTCTCTCCTTCATAATCATCCTATGAACGTTTCAGCCCCCCGTCTGTCAGTACCTGGAAATAAACAATGCAGTTATTAAGAAGAAGATTTTAAATTTATAAATGTGTATGATTTCACAGCTCTAGCCTCACTCCTTCATAGTCATCCTATGAACGTTTCAGCCCATTCCCCGTCTGTCACCTGGAAATAAACAATGCAGTTATTAATAAGAAGAGTTGAAATTAATAAATGTGCAAGATTTCACAGCTCTAGCATCTCTCCTTCATAGTCATCCTATGAACGTTTCAGCCCCCCGTCTGTCAGGTGTCGTTTTTCTGGAAATAAACAATGCAGTTATTAAGAAGAAGAGTTTAAATTTATGCAAGATTTCACAGCTCTAGCATCACTCCTTCATAATCATCCTATGAACGTTTCATTCCCCCGTCTGTCAGGTGTCAGTGGAAAATAAACAATGCAGTTATTAAGAAGAAGAGAAATTAATTTATGCAAGATTTCACAGCTCTAGCATCACTAATTCATAATCATCCTCTGAACGTTTCAGCCCATTCCCCGTCTGTCAGGTGTCAACAATTCAAATAAACAATGCAAGATTAAGAAGAAGATTTGAAATTAATGCATGCAAGATTTCACAGCTCTAGCATCACTCCTTTCATAATCATCCTCTGAACGTTTCAGCCCACCGTCAGGTGTACCTTTTCTGAAATAAACAATGCAGTTATTAAGAAGAAGAGTTTAAATTTTGCATGTAAGATTTCACAGCTCAATCTCTCCTTCATAGTCAGCCTATGAACGTTTCAGCCCACCGCTGTCAGTTTTTCTGGAAATAAACAATGCAGTTATTAAGAAGAAGATTTTAAATTAATAAATGCAAGATTTCACAGCTCTAGCATCACTCCTTCATAGTCAGCCTCTGAAACGTTTCAGCCCATTCCCCGTACCTGGAAATAAACAATTTTTCTGCAGTTAAACAATAATTTTAAGAAGATTTGAAATTAATAAATGTATGATTTCACAGCTCTAGCCTCAATGCCTTCATAATCATCCTCTGAACGTTTCAGCCCATTCCCCGTCTGTCACCTGTCAACGTTTTTCTGAAATAAACAATGCAGTTATTAAGAAGAAGAAATTAAATTTATGTATGATTTCACAGCTCTAGCATCACTCCTTCATAATCATCCTAAAGAACGTTTCCCCGTCTGTCACCTCAGTTTTTCTGGAAATAAACAATGCAGTTATTAAGAAGAAGAGTTGAAATTTAAATGCAAGATTTCACAGCTCTAGCATCTCTCCTTCATAGTTATCCTATGAACGTTTCAGCCCATTCCCCGTCTGTACCTGGAAATAAACAATGCAGTTATTAATAAGAAGAAGAGTTTAAATTTATGCAAGATTTCACAGCTCTAGCATCTCTCCTTCATAGTTATCCTATGAACGTTTCAGCCCATTCCCCGTCTGTCACCTGGAAATAAACAATGCAGTTATTAAGAAGAGTTTAAATTTATAAATGCAAGATTTCACAGCTCTAGCATCACTCCTTCATAATCATCAGCCTAAAGAACGTTTCCCCCCTGTCCTCAGTTTTTGGAAATAAACAATGCAGTTATTAAGAAGAAGATTTTAAATTTATGCAATGATTTCACAGCTCAGCCTCTAATTCATAATCATCCTTCAAAGTTTCAGCCTATGAACGTTTCAGGTGTCGTTTTTCCTGGAAATAAACAATGCAGTTATTAAGAAGAAGAGTTTAAATTTATAAATGCAAGATTTCACAGCTCTAGCATCTCTCCTTCATAGTCATCCTCTGAACGTTTCAGCCCACCCTCGTACCTGGAAATAAACAATGCAGTTATTAATAAGAAGAATTTAAATTTATTAATGAAGATTTGAAGCTCTAGCATCTCTCCTTCATAGTCAGCCTATGAACGTTTCAGCCCACCGCTGTAAAATAAACAATCATCCTCTGAAAGTTTAAATTTCTGCTGAACAGCTCTGTCATCTGTCAGTTCATAGTGTACCTGGAAATAAACAATGCAGTGAAAAGAGTTTAAATTTATGCAAGATTTCACAGCTCTAAATGAACGTTTCAGCCCACCGCTGTACCTGGAAATAAACAATGCAGTTATTAAGAAGATTTGAAATTAAATTTATGCAAGATTTCACAGCTCTAGCATCTCTCCTTCATAGTCAGCCTATGAACGTTTCAGCCCATCCCCCCGTCTGTACCTGGAAATAAACAATGCAGTTATTAATAAGAAGAGTTTAAATTAATGCATGCAGATTTCACAGCTCTAGCATCTCTCCTTCATAGTCAGCCTATGAACGTTTCAGCCCATTCCTGTCTGTCCTTTTTCTGGAAATAAACAATGCAGTTATTAATAAGAAGAGTTGAAATTAATAAATGCAAGATTTCACAGCTCTAGCATCACTCCTTCATAGTCATCCTATGAACGTTTCAGCCCATTCTCGTACCTGGAAAATAAACAATGCAGTTATTAATAAGAAGAGTTGAAATTTATGCATGCAAGATTTCACAGCTCTAGCATCACTCCTTCATAGTCATCCTATGAACGTTTCAGCCCAACCGTCTGTCAGGTGTCCTGGAAATAAACAATGCAGTTATTAATAAGAAGAGTTGAAATTAATAAATGCAAGATTTCACAGCTCTAGCATCACTCCTTCATAATCATCCTCTGAACGTTTCAGCCCATTCCCTCTCTGTCAGGTGGAAATAAACAATGCAGTTATTAAGAAGAAAATTTAAATGTATGAAGATTTTTTAGCTCTAGCATCTCTCCTTCATAGTCAGCCTCTGAACGTTTCAGCCCACCGTCTGTCCTGTCATAAATAAACAATGCAGTTATTAAGAAGAAGAGTTGAAATTAATTTATGCAAGATTTCACAGCTCTAGCATCTCTCCTTCATAGTCAGCCTATGAACGTTTCAGCCCACCCCGTCTGTCACCTGGAAATAAACAATGCAGTTATTAAGAAGAAGAGTTGAAATTAATACATGTATGATTTCACAGCTCTAGCATCACTCCTTCATAGTCATCCTATGAACGTTTCAGCCCATTCCCCTCTGTCACCAGTTTTTCTGGAAATAAACAATGCAGTTATTAAGAAGAAGAGTTGAAATTTATAAATGATTTTTCACAGCTCTAGCCTCACTCCTTCATAGTCATCCTATGAACGTTTCAGCCCACCCCGTCTGTCCTGGAAATAAACAATGCAGTTATTAATAAGAAGAGTTTAAATTTATAAATGTATGATTTTTACAGCTCTAGCATCTCTCCTTCATAATCAGCCTATGAACGTTTCATCCCCGTCTGTCAATGGTGTCAGTTTTTTATGCTGGAAATAAACAATTTCAGTTATTAATAAGAAGAGTTGAAATTTTTACATGCAAGATTTCACAGCTCTAGCATCACTCCTTCATAGTCATCCTATGAACGTTTCAGCCTAACCGTCTGTACCTGGAAATAAAACAATGCAGTTATTAATAAGAAGATTTTAAATTAATAAATGCAAGATTTCACAGCTCCAGCCTCACTCCTTCATAATCATCCTTATTATGAACGTTTAAATCAAGATTTTGCCCAACCTCAGGTTTCAGTTTTTCTGGAAATAAACAATGCAGTTATTAATAAGAAGAGTTGAAATTAATAAATGTAAGATTTCACAGCTCTAGCATCTCTCCTTCATAGTCATCCTCTGAACGTTTCAGCCCACCCTCGTACCCCGAAATGTCAATGTCAGTTTTCTGGAAATAAAAGAGTTTAAATTAAGCAAGATTTGAAAGCTCTAGCATCTGATTTCATAGTCAGCCTATGAACGTTTCATAAATCATCCTGAAATAAACAATGCAGTTATTAAAAGAAAGGTTTCAAATTTTCAAGAAATAAACAATGCAGTTAATAAGAAGAACGTTTCAGAAATGGAAATAAACAATGCAGTTATTAAGAAGAAGAGTAAGATTTCTAAGCTCCAGCCTCATGAAATTCATAATCATCCTCTGAACGTCAGCCTATGAACGTTTCAGCCCACCGTCTGTGGAAATAAACAATGCAGTTATTAAGAAGAAGAGTTTAAATTTTTATGCAGTTTTTTAGCTCTAGAAATCCTTCAAACTAAACGTTTCAGCCCACCGTCTGTACCTGGAAATAAACAATGCAGTTATTAAGAAGAAGAGTTTAAATTTACATGTAGATTTCACAGCTCTAGCATCTCTCCTTCATAGTCATCCTATGAACGTTTCAGCCCACCGCTGTTTTTGGAAATAAACAATGCAGTTATTAATAAGAAGAGTTTAAATGAATACATGCATGATTTCATAGTCAGCTCCAGCCTCACTCCTTCATAATCAATGCAGTTATTAACGTTTCAATTTTCCAAGATTTCTGTCAGCACTCTTCATAGTCAAACAACGTTTCAGTTACCGCTAAGAAACAATTTTTATTAATAAGAAGAGTTTAAATTTCACAGCTTTTCACACATAATCTCTCCTCATAGTCAGCCTATGAACGTTTGTCAGCCCACCCTCGTTTCTGGAAATAAACAATGCAGTTATTAATAAGAAGAGTTTAAATTAACGCATGCAAGATTTCACAGCTCTAGCATCTCTCCTTCATAGTCAGCCTATGAACGTTTCAGCCCACCCTCTTTTTCCTGGAAATAAACAATGCAGTTATTAATAAGAAGAGTTTAAATTTATGAACGATTTTATGCTCTAGCATTTCCTTCATAGTCAGCCTATGAACGTTTTCAGCCCACCGCTGTACCTGGAAATAAACAATGCAGTTATTAAGAAGAAGAGTTTAAATCATGCATGCCAGATTTCACAGCTCTAGTTTCCTTCATATCAGCCCACCTCGTGTACCTGGAAAAAACAATTCAGTTATTAATAAGAAGAGTTGAAATGAACGCATGCAAGATTTCACAGCTCTAGCATCTCTCCTTCATAGTCAGCCTATGAACGTTTCAGTCCAACCTCGTACCTGGAAAGAAACAATTCAGATATTAATAAGAAGAGTTGAAATGAACGCATGCAAGATTTCACAGCTCTAGCATAATTCCTTCATAGTCAGCCTATGAACGTTTCAGCCCACAATTGTATTAATAAGAAGAGTTGAGATTATTCAATGCAAGATTTCACAGCTCTAACATCACTCCTTCATTGCCAGCTTCTGAACGCTTCAACCTGTACCCGAAGACTGGCCTTTCTGACACTTTTTTCCTGGCCTTGTGTCACACTTTCACTTTTTTTTTTTTTTGGCTATCAGGGCTTCAAAAACAAACAACAACAACAACAAAAAAATAACTGTTTCTAATTTTCCCGGGAATACAGATCATGAGCCTCACGACATTAGGTTAGTATTTCCGGTGATTTCTTCGGCAACTTTCGTTATCACTCGCCAATCTCCGTGTGAAGGTGTTACAATATCCTTATCTCCCTCGGTTAACTCACTATCACTAAATTTCTGACACCTGATAAAAAAATATCAGGCATACGCAGCCATTGAAATTCAAAAAAAAATATACGGCAATGCCTTGAGGTTCGAGTTTCTTTTGTTCCAAGACAAAACTCGAAACTCAAAAGACCCGTATCTCAAATCAATTTTCCCCACTGAAATTAATGGCGATATTTCCGATCTATTCCAGGCCCCTAAAAATCACCACTTACTTCCTTCTGATGAACGGTGTCACTAAAGAAATTTTGCAAAATAATGGCAAAAAAAAAAGACCCAATACAACACAACAGATCCTTCCAGAGCGGAGGTGAACATATTTAATGTAGAGATTTAAGTGAAGTTTACTCCTATCTCAAAATTCAACTCGTATCTCAAGGCAAAAAAAATCAGCCAGACACCTGCTTGTATTTCAAACAGTAATGCCTTGAGTTTAATTCATTCCAAGACAGAACTCGTAACTCAAAAGACCCGTATCTCAAATCAATTTTCCCAACTGAAATTAATGGGGATATTTCTAATCTGTCCCAGGCCCCTAAAAATCACCCTTATTTTCTTAAAACTCCACCTTAGTTTTGTATTTGTGGGTTTCTTATAAGCAAAAACGTATGAATAAACAAGAAATGTAGGTTATAAACAAACAAAAATAAATAAATAAAATAAGAGAAAAAACAAATTGTAAAGAAATAAACTTTACTAAACCATGAAGTTCAGACAAGTCAAAGGCTAAATGGTGGAGTGGGGAGAGAAAGTGAGAAAGAAAGAGAGAAAGTGAGTGAGAGAACGTGAGAGAGAGAAAGAGCGAAAGAAAGAGAGAAAAAGAGAAAGAGCTAGAGAAAGAGAGAGAGAAAGAGAGGGAAGAGACAAAGTGAAAACTGAGAGAGAAATGTGTGAGAGAGAGAAAAAAGTGAGAGAGAAAAATTGAGAGAGAGAGAAAAGTGACAGAGAGAGAGAACAAGTGAGAGAGTGAAAGTAAAAGTGAGAGAGGGAGAAAAACTGAGAGAGAGAAAGTGAGAGAGAGAGAAAATGAGAGAGAGGAAAATTGAGAGAGATAGCAAAAGTGTGAGAGAGAGAGAGAAAAGTGAGAGAGATAGCAAAAGTAAGAGAGAGAAAAAAGTGAGAGAAAGTAAGAGCAAGAGAAATTGAGAGAGAGAGGTAAACGTGAGAGAGAGAAAGAAAAGCGAGAGAGTGAGAGAGAGAGAAAAATTGAGAGAGAGGAAAAAGTGAGAGAGATAGTAAGTGTGAGAGAGATAAAAGTGAGAGAGAGCAAAAATGAGAGAGTGAAAGGAAAAGTGAGAGAGAGAGAAAAGTGAGAGAGAGAGAAAGAGAGAGAAAGTGAGTGAGAGAAAATGAGAGAGAGAGAAAAATTGAGAGAGAGGAAAAGGTGAGAGAGATAGTAAAAGTGCGAGAGAGAGAAAAGTGAGAGAGTGAAAGGAAATGTGAGAGAGGGAGAAAAAGTGAGAGAGATAGTGAGAGAGAGAAAATGAGAGACAGAGAAAAATTGAGAGAGAGAAAAATGAGAGAGAGAGAAATAGTAAAAGAGAAAGAGAGACACACAAAAAAAACAGGTGCTGGTACAACCAACAGACAACCTGCCGAACGAAAACTTCATAAAAAGACAAACTAACAACAAATAGACCAAAAACCAGGTAAAAAAAAAACTGACATAAGGAAAAGGGAAAATGAAAGAAACTAAGAACAAAAGAGAGAAACCTATATAATCATTAACCAAAAGTGCTCAATGCCTAGGTCACCAAGACAGAGCATTAACACTTCCCAACATGATGACTTAGGAAAAGACAAAGTTCAGACTGTTACTTAAATTTCACATCACTGTGATCATCAGGCAACTAATAACGGCTTGAACTCATATACAGTAACGCCTTGAAATAGAAGTTTATTTTGTTCCAAGACTGAGCCCGTAACTCAAAAGACTCTTACTTCAAATCAATTTTCCCCACTGAAATCAATGGCGATATTTCCGATCTATTCCAGGCCCCTAAAAATCACCACTTACTTCTTTCTGACGAACGGTGTCACTAAAGAAATTTTGCCAAATAATGGCAAAAAAAGACGCAATACAACACAACAGATCCTTCCAGAGCGGAGCTAAACAAGTTTATTGCGGAGGCTTAACTGAAAGTCAAAATTCAACTCGTATCTCAGGGCAAAAAAATCGGCCAAACACCTGCCCGTATCTCAAACAGTAATGCCTTGAATATAATTCGTTCCAAGACTGAGCTCGTAACTCAAAAGACTCGTATCTCAAATCAATTTTCCCCAGTGAAAGTAATGGCGATATTTTCGATCCATTCCAGGCCCCTAAAAGTTCAACATGGCTTTTTACACTTATTTTCTTCAGTCCCATGATGTCATTAAAGAAATCTTATAAAATAACGACAAAAAAGACACAACGCAACAGAGATCATTCCAGAGCAGAGAATAACACATTTTTTCCATGTAGAAATATTCTCGAAATTTCGATGCTTAACTAAAACTAGCCTGTAACTCAAAATCTAGCTCATATCTCAAGGCAAAAAATCGGCCAAACGCCTGCTCCTATCTCAAAAAACCTCGTATCTCAAATAAACACGTATATCAAAAAAACTAGTTTTTCAGAAATAAACTCGTATCTCAAAAACCGTGTATCACAAAAAAAAAAACCTCGTATCTCAAATAACCTCGTATCTCAAAAAAAATCTCGTATCTCAAAAAATAAAACTCGTGTCTCAAAAACCTCCTTCTTCAAAAAATCTTGTCTCAAAAACCTTGTATCTAAAAAAAAAACTCGTATCTCAGAAACCTTGTATCTCAGAAAACCATGTATCTCAAAAAGCCTCGTATCTAAAAAAAATCGTTTTTCAGAAATAAACGCGTATCTCAAAAAACCTTGTATCTCAAAAAACTTTCTATCTCAAATAACCTCGTATCTCAAAAAACCACCGTATTTTAAAAAAAAAAACCCTCGTATCTCAAAAAGCCTCGTATCTAAAAAAACAAACCACGTATTTCAAAAACCTCGTATCTAAAAAACAAAAAACAAAAAAAACTCGTATCTCAAAAACCTCCTTTTTCAAAAAATTCGTCTCATAAACCTTGTATCTCAAAAAGCCTCGTATCTCAAAAAAACTTCGTATTTCAAAAACCTCGTATCTCAAAAACCCCGTATCTCAAAAACCTCGTATCTCAAAAAAAACAAACTCGTATTTCAAAAACATTGTATCTCAAAAACATTTATATCTCAAATAACCTCGTATCTCAAAAAAACCTCGTATCTAAAAAAAAAACCCGTATCTCAAAAACCTCCTTTTTCAAAAAATCTCGTCTCATAAACCTTGTATCTCAAAAAGCCGCGTATCTCAAAAAAACCTCGTATTTCAAAAACCTCGTATCTCAAAAAAACCTCGTATCTAAAAAACCTCGTATCTCAAAAAAAGAAACAAACTCGTATCTCAAAAACCTTTCTATCACAAATAACCTTGTATCTCAAAAACCTTAACATCCGGATCAAATGATCCCTCCCCAATGTGTTCGCTCCAACAAGTTCGCTTTGCAATTAACTGAATTGATATCGACGTCCTAGCAGATCAGTAATTGATTAGAAAACTTCTGCAGTGGTATGTGGAGTACAGGGATATATCCTCACGACAATAACTGTTGCTAACTCTGTAGACGCCACTGTGGAGTACAGGGACATATCCGCACGACACTAACTGTTGCTAACTCTGTAGACGCCACTGTGGAGTACAGGGACATATCCTCACGACACTAACTGTTGCTAACTCTGTAGACGCCACTGTGGAAGAAGGGTCATATCCTCAATTTTTTAACTATTGCTAATCTGTAGACGCCACTGTGGAGTACAGGGACATATCCTCACGACACTAACTGTTGCTAACTCTGTAGACGCCACTGTGGAGTACAAAGACATATCCTCAATTTTACTAACTGTTGCTAACTCTGTAGACGCCACTGTGGAAAAAGGGACATATCCTCACGACACTTTTTGTTATTAAAAACATTTTTACGTGGAAATATCAAAACATATCCGCACGACACTAACTGTTGCTAACTCTGTAGACGCCACTGTGGAGTACAGGGACATATCCTCACGACACTAACTGTTGCTAACTCTGTAGACGCCACTGTGGAGTACAGGGACATATCCTCACGACACAACAATTTGCTAACTCATTTGTATGTAGATATAAGTGGATTCTGTAAAAATTTTCTATCCTCACGACACTAACTGTTTTCTAACTCTGTAGACGCCACCGTGGGAATACAGGGACATATCCTCTTTACTAACTGTTGCTAACTCTGTAGACGCCACTTTGAGGTACAGGGACATATCCTCACGACACTAACTGTTGCTAACTCTGAGATGGAAGGCCAAAAATGTGGTTTAAGCACTTTACAGGGACATATCCTCACGACACTAACTGTTGCTAACTCTTAGCTTTGTTGTGGAATACAGGGACATATCCACACACTAACTGTTTGCTAACTCTGTAGACGCCACTGTGGAGTACAGGGTCATATCCTCAAAAACACTAACTGTTGCTAACTCTGTAGACGCCACTGTGGAACAGGGACATATCCTCACGACACTAACATTGCTAGACGTCTGTATACGTACTGTGGAGTATACAGGGACATATCCGCAATTTCACTAACTGTTTTAACTCTGTCCGATTTTATTGTTCTTCACGTCGTGGGAGTACAGGGACATATCCTCAAACACTAACTGTTGCTAACTCTGTAAACGCCACTGTGGAAAAGGGACATATCCTCAATTTCTAACTGTTGCTAACTCTGTAGACGCCACTTTGTAGAGTATCAATTACATATTTTATTACACTAACTGTTGCTAACTCTGTAGACGCCACTTTGAGAAAAAAGGGACATATCCGCACGACACTAACTGTTGCTAACTCTGTAGACGCCACTTCGAAGCCTCAGGACATATCCTCATACGAAATAACAAACCACTAACTCTGTAGACGCCACTGTGGACATACAGGGACATAAGAGTTGACACTAACTTTTTGTAACTTGTAGACGAGACTTTGGAACAGACAAAAACATATCCTCACGACAAAACTGACGCTTACTCTGATTTAGACGCCACTGTGAGTAATAAAACATATTTTCAAACACTAACTGTTGCTAACTCTGTAAACGCCACCGTGGATTAAAGGGACATATCCTCACGACACTAATAATTTGTTTACTCTGTAAAATTGTTGAAAGTACAGGGACATATCCTCACGACACTAAATGTTGCTAACTCTGTTAGTGCCACCGTGTTGCTAAATGTGCAATCAATTAATCCTCATTGACACTAAACTGTTGCTAAAATCTGTATTACGCCACTGTGGAATAAAATAAATAAAACGCATTGATTTGTATAAGTTAATCACTCTGTGTTTGACGCATTTGTATTTTCCGTTGGACATATCCTCACGACATTAACTGTTGCTAACTCTGTAGACGCCACCGTGAGTAAAATATCCTCACACACTATCCTGTAGACGCCACCGTGGGACCTACATATTGACACTAAATTTGCTAACTCTGTAGACGCCACTGTGACTAAAGGACATATCCTCACGACACTAAATGTTGCTAACTCTGCCGAGAGCGCCACAGTATATTCTGTTGTTCAGGGACATATCCTCACGACACTAACTGTTGCTAACTCTGTAGACGCCACTGTGGAGTACAGGGACATATCCGCACGACACTAACTGTTGCTAACTCTGTAGACGCCACTGTGGAGTACAGGGACATATATCCTCACGAACACTGTTGCTAACTGTTTTTCAGGGACATATCCACACGACACTAACCACTCTGTAGACGCCACTGGAGTACAAAACATATCGACACTAACTGTTGCTAACTATGTAGATGCCACTGTGGAGTACAGGGACATATCCTCACGACACTAACTGTTGCTATGTAGATGCCACTGTGGAGTACAGGGTCACATCCTCACGACACTAACTGTTGCTAAATTTGTAATGCCCTGTGGAGTACAGCCATCATCGCAAACAATTCAAATAATATACAAAAACCTCCGAATCCGTTATGAATGAAAAGATCCTTGTTTCTATAAATTTCTGCCGTATTAGTTCTTATTTTTTTACAAGCTTTCGTCTGTTCCTACAGACATCTTCAGGTATAGAATAGATGTTGTTCTTGTTTTTTCTCTTAGTAATAAGAGGACAACGAAAATATATGTATTGTTGTATCCGAAAATGCTATTGAAATGAGTTATTGTTTTTGGAGCGCGCAGTAGCAACGCTGAGTTTGATTTTAAATTTTTAAAATTTGTGCGTTCATATACAAATATGGTGATGAACGAATTTTTTTTTACTGGTAAATTTTCTGTCAAAGTGGCATGAACTATATTGTTCAATAATTACAGTAATGTCGCACTTATTATCCAAAAGTCGCACTTGGATCAGTTATTTAAATTACGATAAACGTGCAATCAATTTACAAATTCATGAATTATTCACACAAAAACAAATGCAAAATTAATGATTTAATTGGCGAAATATTAATATAATTATTCAAATAATATACAAAAACCTATAAACATATTATAAATGATATATAATATTTTTTGTATATTTTTTGAATTGTTTGCGATGATGGATTTTTCTTTTTTTAAATCATTACTTCATCTATATTAATTTTTTTTGTCGACAAATTCATTTATATATATATATATATATATATATATATATATATATATATATATATATATATATATATATATATATTATTTTTATCTTATGAAATGCAAACATTTAAATAAAACATTTGTTTTATTTATTTAAACAAAGAAGACATTTTTTTTAATAAAAGCCCGTTTTTTTTTTTATTCACCAAACTTTTTATTTCAAAAAAGGGTAAAATAAACAATTATTTTAAAATATATATATATTTACCATTATAATTTGTTTTTATATATATATATTTATAATATATATTTTTAATAATTTCCCTGCACATATGGATTACCTGTCATGCCTTTTCAAAAAACATTATTTCAAAGTTTAGTAATTAATTATTCTCGGAATTCGAATTCAATTGCTTGAAATCCATTTGTCATGACCTTGTTTCCCTTCATAAAATCACTTGGCATTTTATTCTAATATTTCTATCAGGTTGACAAAAATAAATTCAACGACCAACTTAAAAATATCTTTAAAAATGATATTATATAAAATTTTTTTTTTTTTTATTTTTTTCTTTTTTTTTTTTGCAGAAATGTGGAAAAATTTGATAAATTTCAAGAATTTTCTCTTAAAAACGTTAAAACATTTTTTTTTCATTTTAAGATTTACTCTTTATATTCACTGGTATTTTTTCACATATCAACTATTAAATAAGATGATTTCAGTACAAATAAAACTCTTTTTCTATAACAATTTTATTTTTTACTTTTGATAAAAATTATTCGAAATTCTTAAAATAAAAAATCTTTAACGGCTAAAAGTCATTTATCTTTTTTATTAAATGCTGTAATAAATATTTATATTAAAATACACAAAAAAATAAAATGCTTAAAAGATTTTAATTTTTATAAAATGATTAATTTAAAATTTATATATATTTATCGACTAATGGATTTAAAAACCATTTATTAAAATATAAATTATTTAAAATATATAAATATAATATTTATTTTCCTTATATAAAAAAACATTCAAATTCATTGAACATAAAAAAAACTTTTTGACATGTCGGTCAATTGAATGTTAAAAATCTTTCTTCTTAAAAAATTTTTTGAAAAAAAAAATTCAATTTTCGCTTTTCGAACTGGTGGGTCG
>CAHIKZ030001928.1:125000-167500 GCA_903632075.3 Acanthosepion pharaonis | reverse complement strand
AAAAAAGATGAAGTGAATGAAAAAAGACAGAGGTAATGTAAAAAAGAAAGAAAGAAAGAAAAAAGAAGTAAATGTAAAAAGGCAGAGGGAAAGAAAGAAAGAAAGAAAGAAAGAAAGAAAGAGAAAAAGAGAGAAATAATGAGAAAAGAAAAAAGAAAGAATTGAAAACAAAGATTTAAGGTAAGAAAGAAAGAAAGAAAATAAAAAAAGAAAGAAAGAATTAAATGTAAATTCCAAGTAAAGAAAGAAAGAAAAAAAAAAAGAAAGAAAAACGAAAAAAAAAAAAAATGAATGAAAAAAACAGAAATAATGTATGAAAAAATAAAAGAATGAAAGAAAGAAATAAAAAAGGAAGAACGAAAGAAAAAAGGAAGAAAGAAAGAAAGAAAGAAAAAAAAGAAAAAAAAAAAACGATGAGAAAAGAAAAAAAGATGAAGTGAATGAAAGAAATTCTTCAGAAGAAAGAAAGAAAGAAAGAAAGAAAAGAAAGAAAAGAATAAAAAAAAAAAAAAAAATTATTAAATGTAATGAGGCAGAGGTAAAAGAAAAAAAAAAGAAAGAAAGAAAAAAAGAAAGAAGAAACGAAAAAAAAAAAAAACAGAAATGAAAAAACAAACAATTTTGTAAGAAAGAATGAAAGAAATGAAAGAAAAGAAAAAAAAGGAAGAACGAAAAAAAAAGGAAGAAAGAAAGAAAGAAAGAAAGAAAAAGGAAGAAAAAACGAAAGAAAGAAAGAAAAGAAAGAAAGAAAAATTGAGAAAAGAAAATAGATGAAGAAGAATGAAAGAGGTAAGGTAAAAAAAAAAAAAATTTAAGAAATAAAAAAAAAAAAAAAATCAAGAATAAAAGAAAGAAAGAAAGAAAGAAAAAAGAAAGAAAGAAAGAAAGAAAGAATAAAAGAAAAAGAAAGAAAAACGAATTAAAAAGAAAGAGGCATCATAAAAAAAAAAAGAAAGAAAGAAAGAAAGAAAGAAAGAAAGAAAAAAGAAAGAAAAGATTAAAGAAAAAAGAACAAAGAAAGAAAAAAAAAAGAAATGAAAGAAAAGAAGAAAAAAGAAAAAAAGAAAAAAAGAAAAAAGAAAGAAAAAAAAGAAAAAAAGAAAGAAAGAAATAAAAAAAAATGAAAGAAATGTAATGAAAAAGAGGTAAAGAAAAAAGAAAGAAAGAAAGAAAGAAAGAAAAGAAAGAACGAACGAAATGAAAAAAGAAAGAAATGAAAAAAAAACAGAAAAATGTAAGAAAAAAATAAAAGAATGAAAAGAAAGAAAGAAAAAAAAAACGAAAGAAGAAAAAAGAAAGAAAAAAAAGAAAGAAAGAAAAAACGATGAGAAAAGAAAAAAGATGAAAGAATGAAAAAAGGTAAGATTAAAAAAAAAAGAAAAGAAAGAAAAAAAGAAAAGAAAAACGAACGAAAAGAAAAAAAATGAAAAGAATGAAAAAAACAATAAAATAATGTAAGAAAGAATTTAGAATGAAAGAAAAAAGAAAAAAAAAAGGAAAAAAGAAAGAAAGAAAAAAGAAAGAAAAGAAAAAAGAAAAAAAACGAAAAAAAAAAAAAAAAATGAAAACATGAAAGAAAATTATAGAAAGAAAGAAATGAAAAGAAAGAATAAAAGAAAAGAAAGAAATAAAGAAAATGAATTAAATGTAATGAGGCAGAGGTAAAGAAAGAAAGAACGAACGAAAAGCAAAAGACGTGAATGAAAAAAACAGAAATAATGTAAGAAAGAATGAAAGAATGAAAGAAAGAAAGAAAAAAGGAAGAACGAAAGAAAAAAGAAAGAAAGAAAGAAAGAAAGAAAGAAAGAGAAAAACGATGAGAAAAGAAAAAAGATGGAGTGAATGAAAGAGATTAGGTAAGAAAGAAAGAATAAAAGAAAGAAAGAAAGAAAACGAATTAAATGTAATGAGGCAGAGGTAAAGAAAGAAAGAAAGAAAGAAAGAAAGAAAGAAAGAAAGAAAAAAGGGAGAACGAAAGAAAAAAAGGAAGAACGAAAGAAAGAAAGAAATGAAAGAAAAAAGAAAGAAAAGGCAGAGATAATATAAGGAAGGAAGGAAGAACGAAAGAAACAGAGCGAAAAAGATGAAGTGAATAAAATAAAGCAGAGATGGTCAAAGATAACGTATGAAAGAAAGAAAGACGAAATGAATGGAGAAAAGGAGAGTTTGTCAAAGTTTATATACGAACGAAAGAAAAGAAGAAAGAAAAAAAAAGAAAGAAAAAAAAAGAAAGAATGAAAGTGGAAAGTCGATCTAATACGTCCTTAAGAAATGATTGATCACAACACCGGAATGGAACCTTCATTTGGTTGATCCTAAAGTTATTTTCAGGTGAATCTTGGAGACGACAAGCGTTCGGAAGTTAGACCAATTCATCGCTATGGTCTAATTCGAGAACCTGAGCTGGGGCAGTAATCCCTTCATTCCTACTCGACACCACCCATTCGATCTCTAATCTAATGCTTATAAGCATTAACAACGACAATACCGTAGCTGTCATTATCCTGAAAATCTAGATGATAAAAATAGGGGCCGGTTCTTTCTCTGTCCCTCAATTGGCTTGCGTGCTTTTAATGAATATGCATATGTCTGGAATTTTCAATGGCTAAGCCTCTAAACGTCCTTTCTTCAAAACCGCTCTATGCACAAAATGGACACAATTTAAAAAATACCAAAAAAGGTTCAAAACCATTTCAAATGTGGACAACCCGTATTAAGAAAGTAATAATACGAAAAAAGAAAATGTTAAATTCTAAAAGAAAGAAAGAAAGACCGCTAATTTTATCAACTCAGTACTTCGACGTGACGTAACAGTTAGAAAGATTGTCACGCCATGGCAATTGTTACTTAGTTTATTCCTCACTGAATGCTCAAAATTATCGGCCTTGTGCCACATCTAAAAAAGTATAAAAAATTATTTTTTTAAATTTCTTTTTTCTACAAATATTTCCTGGTCATCATGAAACGTATAGAATGAACTTTCTCGTCACACCTTTATTTTTTTAAATAAATGGACTCACCCAGTATATACATTTATACTAATTTATTTTCTGTGTTTTTTAAGAGAAATGAATCAGTCAGAATTCTGATTTAATTTAAATTTTTTTTATTGAATTTCAAACTCTTTAGTAATTAATTAAGAGGAACCCTCAATTTGCATGTTATGCCGATTCAAAAAGGTTTCGTTTACGAGGTAGACATTTAATCCGTCAAATATTTTCTCTAAAAGGCTATAATTTTTTAGCTGGTCTACGGCTCAGGGATATCCAACTAAACCGGCCTTCTGCCATATTCAATCCTTTGGGTGAAACACCGATAAATAAACAAAAAGACCAAAGAGTCGAGTTCAAATTGACAGATTAAGGTTGTAGGTAATTCATAGAGATAAAAATGAAATAACAATTGTACGTTTAAGAGTGAGCACGTAGCAAAAAAAAGTGAAGTCATAAAATATAATTCAAAATAGAGAACGTAAAATTGATTCAGGAAGTATTTCATTTAACATGATTACGATTTCAAAATCAGTGAACAGAAATGTCAATTCTTTTGGATAAGATCCTAAAAATTTATAATGTCCTTCAGAGGATATAAAAAACATAACTTAATTTTTCCTTTGTCTTTATTCAAAAAAAAAAAAAAAACTATTATTTAAACAAGAAATATATAAAAAAGTAATAACCATCCTATAGTTTTAAAAATAAAAAAAATAAAATTATTCGAAAAATTAAAATAAAAAAGTCCTATCTATGATATATTAAAATAACATTTTTCTGGATTTTTTTTTTCAGAACTGAAATAGGGTAAAAAAATCTATCTTTTTTGAAAAGAATATTATGAAAAGAAGAAATATCGACGATGTTCTACATAACGTCCATGACCTGCCGCATACAGGCGTATTCTCACGCATGACACATAAAGACTGTTTAAAAAAACAATAAACATGCCATATACACATACACACACACACAAAGAAGAAAAAAAAATTATTAACCAATAAAAAGCAAAATTATTCTTAAACTTCAAATCAGCAGATGGTAAATATATCCTGAAATGAGTGGAACGAAGGATTAGAAAAATGTTATATCAACGAAAAAAAAAACTGGATATAACATCAATCAATAAAAGTACAAATTTTATATTTGATATATTAACCTGCAATATTTATATATATATATATATATATATATATATATATATATATTTCTATATAAAATTTAAAAAAATAAAGAGAAAACTTTTAAATTTTATTTTTTTCTAATACATAATTTTTTTTTCTATTTGATTTTTTCGTCCTTAATCAAAAATTTGAAAATAATCTTTAATTATAATGGTACTATTAAAGTGGTCTGAATTTAAATATTTTGAATAAAAAATTGAAATTTAAAAAATATATCTCAAAGTTTCATATTTTTATATATATAATCAACAATATATATATATATATATATATATATATATATATATAAATATATTATTTTTTATGTAAAAATTTATTTAAATACCTTTTTATACAATTTTGAAATTCAGGTTTCTTCTATAAAAAAAATAAATAAATAATAATAATCTTATTTTATATATAGGTAATTTTCATTAACTGTAAATAAAAATAATTCAAACACAAGATATATCTTTTTAATTTGAATTTTACATAACATAACAGCAAAAACATTTCGATTTTTATTTTCTGCCTTTTGAAAAAGTCGGAAGACGAAGAGAAATAAAATCTATGATTTTTCCATTTTTCATTTGATACCATATATATATATAAATATATATATATATGAATTGAGAAATATAACAAATGTTAAAAATCAATAAATATCCTTTCATTTTTTAAAAATAAAGGGAAAAAGAGAGTAATATATTATTATTTAATTTTCTATTAAAGATTATAATAAAACATTTTAAAATTATTTAAAAATTTTTTTATTTTTGAAATTCTCTCAATTTTTCTTATATATATATATATATATATATATATTTTATTTTATATTTATTAAATTTGTTTTTTTGATAATAAAATTTCAATGTTTTTATTAAATTTAAAATTTTATTTCCATTTTGAAACATGGTTATTAGTATTAAGGTTTATTTTATTTATAAATTATTAATTTATAAATATTAATGCTCTATTTAATTTATTTTTGAGCACTGTTTTACAAATAATAAAAATATCATATAAGAACGCCAGATTATATATCTCATAGCTTTTATATATATATATATATATATATATATACAAAATGAGAGAAAAAACAAATTCATTCAAAATCCAAGTTCACAGGCATTTTGTTATTTTAAGAATAAAAAGATATTTTCAATTTAATTGACCAAATTTTTATTTTTTTATTTTATTAAAAATATAATTAAAAATTTTAAACATTTTATGTAAATATGTAAAAATGTTTTTATTGTATTTCATAATACGTACATACATATATATATATATATATTTATCCTATATATATATATATATATATTATATATATGTTTTTTCCCAATGTTTTTATGGCTCGGAAAAGTATGTATTTTTTTCATTCTTTTAAAATAATAATCCGTTTTTTTTTTGTTGAATTATCTATGGTAGTATCTTTTTTAAATAAAAATTTCTGAGGAACAAAACAATCAAAATATTCTTTATCCGGCAATTTTTGAGTGCCCAGTGAATAATTTATTTTCAATTAACAAAAATACCAAATATTCAAGCACCTCTTAAAACGAACTCATATAAATAAACATTTCTCCATATATATATATATCCAATATATATATTATTATAATGAATACTATATTTAGGAGGGTTGTTTTTTAAATTTGAATGATCGACCCAGTTCTAAAAATCTGGCCAAACATCGACGCCGGAGTTTTTTTTAAAAATTCATATTCAGGCTTATTTTAAATCATGAAAATTAAACCAAACCGTCTTTGCAAGTTTACGATTCTGATTTCGAGCGTTGCCATACCCAATCTAAATTTTTAAACGGGTATCGCGAATTTTTTAATCAAACAAATTTCATAAAAGTACCTTGCTCAGATGTTTCAACGTTAAATTTTATGTATTAATATATGACATTTGATATTTTTTGAATTTGAATTTCAAATCGGCGTTTTAGTAACCAAATTATATCTGGCAAATATTTTTAACAAATTCATATGTATAAATATCGTATTTAATGTATAAAAGACTTCTCACATTTGTTTATAATTTTCTTATTTTTTAATGAATCAGTTATTCTTAGAAAGAAAAAACAATGCAGACGTCAGACAAAACCAACCTATTTTTTCTTTTCTTTTCAGGCCCTTTTTTTTTTTTTTTTTAGCTTGTTATATATTTATATTGATTAAAACTTTGATCGATATCTCATTTTCAAATTATTTCTATGCAATCAAATGAGATCGCATTAATAAAATAGATATTTAACATCACTTTTGGTGTCGTAAGACATAAAAATACCAAAACTTTCACAGCAAAAAAATTTAAATATATATATATATATATATATATATATATATATATATATATATATATATATATATATATAGAAAAAGAGGCAACTTTACGTCTAGCCACACTGATGAGCTGTGATACAGCGAAATAGTCTGTCTGTGGATGACAATATATATATGCTCCTGAAAAATTTATTTCAGTTGAGCTCTCTATTTAGGAGGAAGTGTGGGTTTGTAAACAGTGACTATTACGGCTAATAATGCAAGACTCTTCGGTAAATCGAATCGAGTTCTCTCAGTCACTGTGTGTTTATCTAAAAATAAATACGCTTAAATTCACCTTCATCCCTGCCGTGCGCCAACGGCTTAGTGGTAAAATCCCCGACTGACGCCAATTCAGTCGGGTTTCGATCCTAGCTAGAGGCAACCGGACGTCTAGCCACACTGATGAGCTGTGATACAGCGAAACAGTCTGTCTGTGGATGACAATATATATATATATATATATATATATAATATATATATATATATATATAAAAATGTAAACTTATGGGGAGGAGTTCCCATAAAAAAGGAAAAATATATACATATAAATGCATGTCCTTCTGTTTTTGAGTTATTGTTTAAAGTCCGTCGAAAATTGAACACTGTAACACTTGAAAAATTCAAAATGTCTTCCACTATCAAACACACGCACCCGTCAGATCAATGACTGGTGGACTCTTTGACATAAATCCAATAGTTTGGGTGCCAACAAATCAAAAATCAAAGGGTTGAAATATTCTATACAGGTCATGGAACCGGCCCTATATATCTATATATATATATATATATATGAATATCCTGGCAATTTTAAACAATTCACAGTTAATATAAAATATAAATTGAAGATTTATAGTCCGAAATGTATACGAATGATTCCATATATATATATAGCAACAAAACTTTATACCCATTACTTTCTTTTTTGAAAAATCTATAATTTTTTGGAAGATGTTTATATGGATTTTTTTTTGTTTGGTGTCAAAACCCGCCCCCAATAGTTTTTTTCTTGTTTGATAAACTGTGTGATATATATATATATATATATATATATATATATATATATATATATATTCTTGAATCATCTCAAAATATTTTAAGAAATATGGAAAAAGATTTGTTTTTCTGGATGAATGATTCATTAATTTATAAATTAAATTTATTTTATATTTATTTATTGAAATAACTGATCCAACGTGCAACTTTCGGATAATAAGTGTATACATTACTGTATTATTGAACAATATAGTTCATGCCATATTGACGGAAAATCTACCAGTAAAAAAGAATTCTCTTTATTGTTATATTTGTACAAAAACGCACAACCTTAAAAATTTAAATTCAAACTCAGCGTTGCGACCGCACGTTCCAAAACAATAACACATTTCTCATAGCATTTTTTCGGATTACATCTCTATTTTCGTTGTCCTCTTATTACCGAGAAGTAAAAACAAGAACAAAATCTATTTCCATACCTGAGGATGTCTGTAGGAAAAAAACGAAAGCTTGTAAAAATTTAAAAAGACCTTATGCAACTGGAATTTATAAACAGGGATCATATCATTTATATACAGGTTCGGGGTTGGTGTATCTTATTTAAATTGTTTGCGAAGATGTATTCTCGCCATTTAAATCATTAACCTCTATATTTGTTTTTTGTATGAATGATTCATGTATATTTATAAATTATTTTTTATGTATAATTTGTAAATATATATATATATATATATATATATATATATATATATATATATATATATAAAAGAAAATTTTTCATTAAGATATATAACAGTCCCCAAAAATTTAAATTCAAATATTTAAAAAATGCCGTAACAAAATTTTACCGTTTTAATGAATTTAAAAAATATCCAGACGACATGCATTCAACGGATTTTCAGTTTTCATTAAAAATTCTTATCTCTAAAAACCAAAATGGCTTTAATAACCGATACAATGATGCAGACATAAATAAAATTCCAGATATATTTTTCTCCAATTGAAACAGTTGATTTATCTCTTTCATGGAAATGGTGATTTTAGCAAGTCTTTAAAAAAATAATTTTTCTTATTATTCAAAATTTTTGAGTCTTTTTTTGAAATGGAACCAATGTCTTTAATTTAATTGCAAAATTAAATTCATGGCTTTTATTTCCATTTTTAAACATTTCTAGAAACGTTCTGTTTCTGTTTAAAAACATAAATTAATTCAATTATATATATATATATATATATATATATATATATATATATATATATATTATATATATATATATAAAATAAAACAAATAAATCAAAAGTTTTTTTTTCATTGTTCATCATTTAATTAGATGTACATTATTATATTCTATATAATTTAAATATTTTTTCTCTGAAAACAGTTAGAAAATTTTGAGTTCAACTATTTTTAAATGAATAAAAGATTTAATCAATTTAAAACAAAATTTTGCCTTTAAAAAATTCAAACTTGATGGAAATTTAATCATCAAGGATTGCCAGAAACTTTTTTATTGGTCCCCTCAAGAAGTGTAAAAAAAGATTTCTGAACACAAAAAAGACATTTTCAAAAAACAACACACAAAACGCATTGGTTTTTCGCCGTCACGAGATTGATGACTAATTTTTTTTTAAAAATGCTACTCTAATTAAACGAAAATCCTTCAATCAAATTTTATTCTAAAAGTGTTTTTTTTTTATTTGACTGTTCCTTTGCGTTCAAATTCTTTTAAAAAGTCCATTCATTTAAGATCTTCTGTTATCACAAGTGGGTTATTTGAAAAAAATAAATGGACAGATTGTAAACGTTAATAAGAAAAAAATTTTATTTTCTTTGCAAGACGGCAAAAAATATTTTTTTGCAATTTCAAAAAACTATTTGTTTCGTTTTCATTATCTATTCTTACATTTGAAAATATGGAATAAAAAGCGTATATGTCATTATTTTCTTAATTTTTAAAAATCATTTCAATTTGAACTTGAAGAAAAATGTTTAAATAAATTAATTGTAAAAAATCATTACAATGATACTGTTGATAACTTTAAAAAACTTTTAAATAGAAGATTTTATTGTGACGGAAAACCGAATCTTTCACAAATAACAAATTAAATTAAGTTATTCACAGACTTATTTAAATTTTGACATAAAAAATTTTCTTTTAAATTGCATAAAAAGAAAAATAATTCAAAGTATAAAGAAAAAAAACATAATCATTTTTTGAACCGCAAAAAATTTGCGTCCAGGCGTTTATAACGTTTCACACAGATATTTTGTAGTCACAAGATGGATTTTAAGAAAACAAAGACTATAAATAAAGAATATATATATATATATATATTTATATATATATATATATATATTTTGTTTCAAAATAAAATCTTCTTAAATCTATTTTAATTCTTGAAAATAATCTTATTTGAAAACATTTTTTTTTTTTTGTTCTTTTAATGTTTCTATCTATCTATCTATCTTCTGATCTAATCTTTTAAAGTTCATTATTTATCTTTTCAATTCAGTTCATTATCTATTCTCAATTCTTTAATATCTATCGTTCTATCTATCTATTTCGCAATTTTATTTCATTATCTATCTATTTTTGTTATCTATCTATTCTTTCTATTTTTTTCTCATTTCTGTTTTATTTCTATCTATTTATGTATTTATTTTGTAGTTTGAAAATTTTATCTATCTATTTATCTAATCATTTCATCTATCTTCAATATGTGGCTTTTTTAATTGTAAATTTATATTTGTCCCCATGTATTTTTATCTATGTCAATCTTTTATCTCTATCTAATTACCTCTATGTATGTATCTTGCTATTAAAAAGACAATCTGTTTTATTATTTATTCTATTAAATATTTATGAATCCATCTTATTCATCTATATCTATCAATCTCTATTTGTGTGTATTATCTAACAGACTTTTTATTCAATCTGTTTATTATTTTCTATCTATCTATCTATAAAATATTTTTAAAATCCAGTTTATGCGATTTCTATAGGCTAATCACATAAATCTAACAATAATATTTAATATATTTTTTTTTATCTATTTCTAAAACAATAAAAAATTAATATATAACGTGTTCATTTTCATCTCCATACCTTCTGGAAAATTCTTCTCATTTATCTCAAGATAACACATTCTTTGTTATTCTTTTCCGCAATTTTGGAAAATAAAAAAAAGTGTATAGGTTTAAAGATTGGGCAATTAAAACATCTTCTTTTTTATTATCTCTTTCATTGTCTGTTTATTCACACAAACAGTCTCCATGGTCTTTACAACGTCTCATGACCTTTAAATCATTGATTTCTTTTAACAAAGAACTATAAAACTTGTTGTACAAAGAATATGTATCATAAATTTGACAAACAAATGTTCAAAGTTTTTCTGAAAAATTATTTAAAACTAAATGAATTTTGTTTCAATCTCTTTTCATCCTTAAAAATCACAACAACATTGTTTCTTTCGTAAATAAAAGTAAATGTTATATATATAAATATATTATTTATATATAAATATTATTCTTATTTCAATCTTTACATTTATTTCATTTCTTCTTTTCTAACTAAAATCATTAACAAATATTTCTTCGTAATTCTTTCTATAATTTTATTTTACCGTTTATATTCATATATATATATTTCAAATTGAAAGTTCAAAATATACAAAAGTCAAGTTTAATTAAAATTGTTTTATCTCACAATCTGGTTTTTATTTATATTTAACTTTTAGAAAATATATATATTTGATGTCCTTACTAAAACAGTTTATAAATGTTAAATCTAATTTCAAAAGTTTTTTATGCTTCAAAAGTAGATAAAGCAAAATCTCATAAAATTATAACAAACTACACAAAACACAAAAAGGACATTTCATTTATAATATAATAATAAATTTATATATATATATATATATTTAATTACAAATGACAGGTTTTTGATTGATTTAATTTAAATAATGTTGATGTAAATTTTATGAATAAATCAACTTTAACCAAGTTTACTTTTTTAACTAAAAAATTGTTTCCAAATTAAAAAAAAAAACAATAAAATAAAATATCTTTTTAAGAAATGTTTTATAATCATTTAAATTATTTTCTATGAATATTTACCATTCTATATATTATTTACACAATCACAAAGGCGGAATATTTCAAAATTTAGATAAAATATATAGATTTATATTTATAGCATTTATATAAAAATGCTTCTTTCAAGTCTATTTGGAACATTTTTCAATTTTAATCTTATTTTTAATGCTAAAACATTAATATTTTGGTTATCCAATGAAAAAAAAAACGAATATTATATTTAAAAAATATTGTTTTATAAAATAAGTCATTTAAATCTTTTATTTCTTTATAAAAAAGTGTATATAATTTTTATAGAAAAAACAGAACGCTAAAGTTTGACTGAAATTTTAAAACCGTAAAAATTCCTCCAAAATATTTTATTTGTCTCTTTTAAACACCCAAAAAGAAAAATTTTACTGATTTTTTTTTTTTTTTAGAAACATTCATTACTTTGAATTTTTTATATCATTACATAAGACTAATTTCTTAACCTTTACTGAGAGAATTCTCACCTTTTTAAAAATTAAAAAACAAATACTACTTCTTTTTAATTGGGTTCCATGTTCATATAAACACTAAACAAAACCAATATAATCAAATTAATAAACTTAAAAAGCATTTATTTTCTGGACGCAAACTTTACAAATAATTTTATTTTTTAATCAAAAAATTTTCTATTACTATAATTATTATTTCAAAAATACCATTCTCTCGTTAAAAAAAAATCATTAAACCCCACGTCTGAAATACAATTTTAATAATAAAAATTTGCAAAAACAATTTTCATTAATGTCTTATTCATCTTTATTTATCAAAACTAAATTGATATATATAATTTATATAAAAAAAATAAATTTGTTTTAATATCCGTGTAAATAATTTTTAAAACAAAACGTTAAAAATATCCCTTTTTTCTGCCATTTTTTATTAAAAAATATATCTCTTTTGATTAAAAATTCTATATATTCATATATATAAAGCTTGAAGCAATTTGGTTCTATTCACACTGAAACCATATATTATAAATTTTGAAAATCAAAATGGGGATTTTCAAAAAATCAATTTTTGAAATTGGTTTTTGATTTCTTTCTCAAATTCATTTTTAAAACAAAAAGCTTTTAAAACCAAAAATTTTCTTCTGAAATTTTTTCTGGAATTTGGCTTTTTTTTTTAAAAACACATTGAAAAAAAATAATTATATTTAAAAAATAGAATGATTTGAATTGATTCAGTTTAAAAAGCTGTAAATGAAATTATCCAAACATATTCATCTTTGTCCAAAAATTTCACTATATAAATTATTGTTTTATAATATTTATATATATATTATTTATATATATATATACGATTATATATATTATATAAAATTTTATATATTTATATATATATATATATATATACATATATATATATATATATATGTATATATATTCTTGATATTTATTTGCATATATATAAAAAAATGATTGATTTATATATATTATATTAATCTATATATGTCCAAATTAATCTTTTGTTTACAATAAAAATTTTGTGATAAAAATATAAACATAAGAATAGGTTTCTATCCTCTACCAGAGGCATATTAATATTTAAATTGATAACTATTAATGATATATATATATATATATAAATTCTTGTGATCTTTTTAGTTCCAAGTGTATGGTTAAAGGAAAAAATCTAGGAAAGAGGAAAAATGAATCATCTGGGTCTGTTTTAAATACTAAATGAAATGATTTTATACTTAATCACTTTATTTTAATTTGGCTGAGCCTACAAATCAAATAACCCCACATTATATTCGGCCCTGTGCCACATCTGTGGGTGTTAACTAAATACTAGCTTTGGATCTGTTGAGTATTTATCAAGACTTATATATAGAACTATATGATATTTTATAGTAGCATTCACTACTGGATTGACTTGCGACGACCTTGTGCATAACTGTTACCTTTATTCTTATTGTATGGTTTTTACAATAAACCTTTACTTATTTTATCCATCTTGTTTTTTCAAGTATATATTCCTATTAAAACGGAATATAACAATATGGTAGACTTTATTTCAAATTTTATAAACAATGGCTAAATATCGCTAATGCCATGCTCTTTTCTCTAATCGATAAATTGAAGCTAATGATATTTTTCGTTTTTCCTGCTAAAAAATAAAAATTCCAATTATGCACGAAAAATTTTAGAATCAAACTAATGCCAAATCAGTTGAGTTTACATTCCACTTGAAAATTCGGATTCATCAATTTAAAAACATTTGAAGGAAAGTGAAAAAAATACTGTCTGTTCAGAGTTGACTGAGATGCATTTCATAATTAAAAAGAATTCGGATAAAATCATTTTATAAACAGTGACTAAATTAATTTAATGCATTTCTCTTAATTTGCCTCCTTGGATACCAAACGTTTTCGATTGAAAAACGATTAATATTTCCTTATATATATATATATATTATAATATGTGTGTGTGTGTGTGTATGTATGATAAAATATGTATACTAATTTTGACAAAATATATTTATAATTTAATCATAAAAAATTTGATAATTCCTATATAAATATAAAAAATCGTGAAAAGAATGCTTTTGTTTGTAATCTTCAGTCCCAGTGTGTTGTGTATTGGAACAAAAAAATTTAAAAAATATGCCAATGGTTTTTAATATAAAAAGATATTTTATTTAAATTAACAATTATTTATACTGGTAACGGTTATATTTCAATATTATGTTGCTTTGATATAAAATTATTATGAATCCATATACAGAATAAAGAATTTATCTTCTCTTTTATAGTGTTTTTTTTTGATGTTTTAAAGAAATTGCCTCGTTAGTCAAGTTGAATGAAAGATATATGATCGCATTAAAAATATCACGCATTTTGAACATTCCCTTTTTAGTTGATTCAATTTAATATATTATAAATTTAAGATAATTATTTCAGAAGCTGAAGTATCATGATCCATAGATATGTAACATTCTTTCTTTCCCTGGTGAGGAATTTTTTTTTATAGAATAATTTAAATGCAAAAAAAATTTTTTGAATTTAAAACAAAAAATCTTAAAATTTTATGAACGCTATATAATTAACTTTATTATTGAAACAATTTTTTAAATGATGTTAAAAAGAATGCTTAAACTATTTATTTGACTAATAAATATGTTTTTCCTTTATGGGGTTGGGGGTTTTTGTTTATGTTGTATTTTGTTTTAATTTACTAATCGGGCGTGAACTTTTTTATGATCAAATAATTATTGATATTTTTAATTGACAAATAAAGAAAGTTTGATTTTTGATTAATTTGTCTCTTTATGAACCCAGAGAATATTTACATGAAAATAAATAAATAAATAATTAAATAAAAAAAATCTAAAATTTAATAAAATAAAACCAGGAGAATATATTTTAGTAAAACGGATATCTACAAAAATTTATATATCTTTTTTTTTTTTTTTTTGTAATAAATGGCGACGTTTCAGTCACTTTTTTTTGAATCGATATCATAAATCTATATCCAAATGTGATGCTTTGATAAAAATAAATTATATATATATATATTCGGGTAATTGAATAATGGATTTCCACCTAAACTCAAAGTATTTCTATACAGTCGCTGTCAATGAAATTGGCTTTTTTAATGATATCCTGGTATTATATACATATATTCGCATTTATAGTTATCCAGATAAATTCATCAAATATTTTTTCATCTTCATTAAATCATTTTCAATTAAGAAACCAATCATAACAACGACACCCCTGGTGCTTGGTTCTCCTCCAAACCACGTCCCCAGAAAAATAATATATTCATAAACAACCATTTAATCAAAGGATAGACAAACAATATAAATAAATTTCAATATATATATATAATTTAATATTTTATATATAAAAACATATATTATATAAAATCAAAGGAAACGCTATACAATAAGATTCATATTTTAATATTCATGATTTAATTTTGTTTACAAAATTAAATTTATTAAACGTTCATTTTTTATTTTTCTATCATTTAAATTTTTTTATGAATTGTTCATAAAATATAGTTAACGCTGTACAAAAAATCTCTAAATTGCTGTATTTTAACCATATTACCTGTTCAAAAGAGTATATTTTTCCTTTTATCTTGATTTTTTTTCATGCCATTCTATTTATTTATAAATTTAGTCTAATTTTCCATTTCGACATTTTTAAAAAAATTTTCATTACCACTTTAAAATTTTTAAATGCGTATTTCATTTATATATATTGTATATATATATATATATATATATATATATATATATATATATATATATAAATTTGAATAAAATCTAATTTACGGTTTTTTATAATTTTTGAATTTTAACTTTTAAAAACATGTATTAAAAAAAATATTATGTTTCTAAACCTCGTCAAGGAAATATTATTTTTAATACATTTTCGTGGATGGTGATTTTTTTATAATTTCATAAACATTTATTGTTCAAAAAACATATTGACAAAATTTTACTATTAAAAACATATATATCGGTTTGTGTAAATCTATTTAGGCGCATTTTTTAATTGGATAAATGTTTCATTAAATAATATAGACAAGTCTTGTCTATTTATTTTACACTTTTTCTTTATATACCGTCTCATATATATAACATATTATCATATAAACATATAAAGAAAATACAATTCCAGAAAATCCTGTTGAAAATACAACTATACTTAAACATGAAAACAATAAACAAAAACTAAAATTCTTGAAGCTATATACATAAAAACAGTTGAAACCTAACCTGAACAAAATAAACTATGAAATCTCCACAAATATTCTTAAATGCCTATAATTGATAACAGAAGCCATTGGTTTATACCAACGGCTTCCCATATTAATACTTCTCGTTTTCACTCTCGCGTGGTCATGTGTGACGTCACGAGCTGCGGTGCGATTTTCGCTTCCATCATCTTGTATACATCAGTTTGTCGTTGCTTTGAAATTTTCCATGCAAACAAAAACAGACTATCATTATTGTTTTGTCCGTGTATTGTTTAATATATTGTAATGTAATTGTCATCTTTGATAATGGCTTATGTAAACCAAAGCTTAGATAGGATTAAAAAAATATGTATCAATATTGTGATTTTTTTCTTTTTTAATGATAATGTTATTAAGCTTATCAGACAATATGAAAAGAATTTTACATAAAATAAATAGACAAAATTTGTCTATATTATTTAATGAAACATGCATCAATATATATATATATATATATATATATATATATATATATGAATCATTCATGCAAAAATATAATATGAAAGTTAATGATATAAATGGAATAAAATTTGCAAATTTTAATTTTAAATCTGCATTAACCTACGAATTACTCGATGAATGTTAATTCCTTGTTTTAATAAGTAAAATTTGTATAAAGTCTTTTTTTAATTTAAAAGTATATTTCCTTCAAATGCATAACATTCAGCCTGATCCTCATCATGAATATTTTGTTTTTAGTAAAATAACATATAGCATCAGAGACGAGAAAAACCTAATGTGAATCGAAATGATTATTTTTAGAAATTTGTTATTGATAACGGATAAAAACTGTTGGAGCGTGCATTCGCAACGCTAAATTGAAATTTTGAAAATTTAAGATGAATGCGTTTTTACTAATACCTATTTTTGATAATTTTTTTTTGTTGTTTAGGAGTTTATCAATCAATGTGGCATGAACTAAATTGTTTAATAAATAGAGTAATGTCTCAGTTGTTATCCCGAAGATTTGCAAAGATTTTACAGTTCTTTAAAATCAAATATGGTGGTGAAGTTCAATTTATATTTTCAATGAATCATTCATACAAAAAAATGATTAGTAAAGTTAATGATATAAAAAACACAAATACCTTCATTGAACAAAAAAATTTTAAATTGCATTTTCTTTTCCAAAAACCACTCGATGAATGTTATGATCCTTGTTTTTTAATATCTATAAATCATTAACCATTTTATTTAATCTTTTTGCAAAACTAAAATAAGTTTAGAATCGTCCGAAAAAATGTTTAAATTTTCCAAATTAACTGGCGCGAAAGATTTTGACATATTCGATTTCAAAACAGAAACTTTTGGTATTTTAAATATTGAAATAGTTATTACATAAAAAATATTTAAAATATTTTTTAAATTAAAAGACTTGTTTTCCCATTTTGTTGTCATATTCTCAACGTTTCTGCCATTGTAATTCCAAATTTTTTTCAGGTGATTGAATTTCGAATCGAAAAATATTTTGTCCACCGGGGTTTCTGTTCAAGTTCTATATTTTATCTCCGTTTTAAATTAAATTTTAACTCAAGTCGACAAGTTTTTGTGCGCCTTTGTTTAATAGCCTTTTATTGATCTCACAACCTTGGGTCTCATCATTAGGATATAACCAACGTCTTTATACACTGAATTAAACAGGGTCATGTGAAAAAGGACATCTGTATATGAATTTCTGGGGATAATATAAACCTTATCTCTCAACAACTATATTTTACCAGTTCTCAAATTGCAGTTTTCTGTTATTATTGTTTGTATTTTTTTTACCGAAGCTTATATTGGAATTTTTTCTTGTTATATTTTTTTTCTCTGGCACCCTTAATACTGGTTCTATCCGCATTCATTTCTATGGATTGGTCGGCCTTTTGGAGATTTTGGCCTATCATATGTGCTGATTTTTTAAGTTTTTTCTTTTTTCTAACTGATGTTCTATGTCTGTTATTGTCCAAATTCATAAAATAAATATATATTCATTCCACAAAATGTTTGAATATTTAAAAAAAAAAATTTTCTAACGCAAAGCACTAAAACAATTGATTTACTTTTTTCCAGGTTTTCAGATAAGACGTTTAGCCATCTTGACAACATTTGTCGTAAGAATCACTAAAAAAAAACATTTGAGTTATACCGCTAAAAAGAGAGCAGGTTAAAATTGTTTTGCGTCAGTGTCTTCCCAAATGAGCGATGGTGAGAGGAAAAAGAGCATTCCGGCCTTCAGTAATGGTGCCAACATTCATATTCTGGCTTCCTTCTTCAAAGACCATTCAAGAACAGTCAATAGAATGGTGAATGAGTTTTAAAAAACAGAACAGTGGCGAGGAAACTGGAAAGAAAGAAAGAAAGAAAGAAAGAAAGAACGATAAAGTTGGCAGTATAATTAAAAAGAAAGAAAGTAAAAGATGTGAGCATAATTTAAAAAAAGAAAGAAAAAATGAGAGAAAGAAAAAGACGAAAAATTAAGAAAGGAAAAAAAAAAGAAAAAAAACATGAAGAAAAATTAATTAATTAATTATTTAAATAAAAAAAAATAAAGAAATAAAAGAAAGAAAAAAACCAAAGATGGGTAAATAGTTTATCAGAAATTTTTTTTTTTTTTTATTTCCACTGAAGAAAAAAATTCTTATTCGGCCAAAAAAAAAAAAAACTGATGTCATAATAAAGAAAGAAAGAGAAAAAGAATGGATGAAACAGAAAAAAAGAAAGAAAAAAAGGAAATATTTAAAAGAAAGAAAGAAAAAAAAAAGATATTTTATAATTATAAATCCAATTTAATTTAAAATTTTCCTGTATTTTTAAAGAAAGAAAGAAAGAAAAACTCTCGATATTGAAAGAAATAAACTAAAAAATTTAAAATAAAAAAAAAATAGAAAGAAAACAAACAAAAAAAATTAAAAAATAAATTTTGATAAAAGAAAAAAGAAGGAAAATAGAATTTTTAAAAAACGATCCTTGATAAATATAAAAAAATAAATAAAAAAAACCTAGAAATTCCGAAAAAATAACATTTATAAAAAGAAAAAGTTTAAGACAAAGTGTTTAAAAAAAATTTTTAATCTTTTTTTTAAAACCTTGAAAGAAATTTTTTTAATTTCAAAAAAGAAATTCATTTGTTTGGCTACAAAAAACAATTGGTTTTTTAAAAAGTAAAAAAAACAAAAAAAAAAAAAAGAAAAAACAAATTAACATGTATTTAAAAAAAAATTCTACAGGTCAAATTTTTGCAATCAACTCAATTATTTAAGAGAGAAGAAGTATTTTTTTCTGACCAAAAAAAAAAGATAAAAAAAAAAGTAAAAATTGACTAATTTAAAAAAAAATCATGAAAAAAATCTGCAAATTAATTGTTATTTTCTTTTTTATAATAAACCTATTCGAAATTTATTTCTTCATTTGTGACATTAAAACTTTTCTGATTTAATTTATTTCTACCGATAATATTTTTTAACTTTTTTTCGTCGCGATAAAATCCAAACGTCCTCTATTTCTGGCTTTTTTTTAAAATTTGTTTATTCAAACTAGACATCAATGCGCAGAACGTTACTGAACTCTTTATTACTAATTTTATTTTTTTTTTCTATTTTCAAAAATTTCAAAAAAAATAAATTCCGTTTAATTAAAAAAAAAATAAAAAATGAAATTATAGTGCCCTGAAAAATCATTTTTTATTTTTTTTCAACGCAATTTCTTTAATCAATTTTAATTTTTTTATTTGTCAGTTATTTTCAATGATAAAAATTCAATTTAGAATGGTATGTTTTTATTTATAAAAGATTTATTTCTGATTTGTATTTTTAATTTTTATCGTTTAAAAGTTTTTTTTTTTGATTTTGTCTTTTTTAAATAATTTCCGTCAAAATATAGTAATTAAGAACCAATGTAAAAACACGAAAATATTTTTAAAAGGCTTAAACAAAATAATTTCATTTTTTTAAATTGTCAAGGTTCTGGACATTTCCAAATTTGATTTTTGATCAACGGCCGGACTTCCTTTAATAAATCGAACTTAATTTTGACGATAAATTTAAATGGTTTTTCGAAAATGCTTTTTTAACGTCATTTTGTCAAAAAATTTTAAAAATTCAAAAAAAGAAAACATAATTTGAAAAACAATTTTTTTTTGTTTTTTCTTGTTTTAAACTGGCGAAAACTAACATTTTTTTTTTTTTTTTTTTTCTTTTAACTGGACTAGAAATACGCAACTAGTTACTGAGAGACAAATTGACATTCCAATTTCATAAAATAATTTAACCTTTTTTTTCCTTTTAAATTAAAAAATTTCTAAAACAAATTTGTTTGGGATATTTTTATGATATTTAACTCATTTGTATCCATATTTGAACTAATTTTTAAATCATCTAACAAGAAGCTTTAAGAGAAAAATATAGAGAATAAAAATTTCAGAAAAAAATAAAACAATATTAATAAATGCTAAATACTTTTTTAATAATTAAAATGATGAGACCGAATTATTTCTATAGTACTGCGCTTTAAATTATTGAGGTTCAAATCTAAGGAAGAGAATCTTACCAGAACAGCCGCTGAATGAAAATAATTAATACAAAACACTTCTTCCGTTACATTCTTTCAATGACTAAATCCCTTTAACTCAAGTCGACAAGTTTTTTCTTTCTCAATTGTTATTGTTTTGAACTCACTATTTACTCTTGGGTTTTAATATCAAGGATATAAAAAAATTCTTTATTCACTGGGCCTAGTGGGTCAAATAATTTTGAGGACATCTACTGATGGAAATTTTTACTTATTTTCCTTGAAAATTCTCAACAAAAATATTTTTACCAAAAACAATATATTTTGATATCTATTTGTATTTTTTTAATTTATAATTATATTTAATTTTTTTTTTTTATTAAGGTTTTCTCTTTTTTTATATATTGTATTCATTTCTATAAATAGAAATGAATTTAAATTGTACAACAAAAATATGTGCTGAAAAATTCACATTTTCTAAAATGTTCTATGTCTGTTATTGTTAAAAAATAAAAAACATGATTTCATTCCAAAAAATGTTTAAAATATCTAAAAAAATTCCAAAAAATGTATAAATTAATTGATTTAAAATTTTTTTTTTTCAAATAAGACGTTTTACTTAATCTTGACAACATTTGTGCATAAAATCATAAAAAAAAATTTTGAATTTTTTTTTTTTTTTTATATTTTAAAATTGGTTTTTCAAAAGGTATAAAAAAGTTTAGAAAATTGCCAAATGAACGATGGTGAGAGGAAAAAAATAAATCTCCTGATATTTTAAAACATTCATAAGCAAATATTTTCATCAAATGGTGGGTTCAATACTTAGTCAATTTTAATTAGAATATTATTGAATGTTTTTTTAATTTTGGTTTAATCTTTGGAAATGAATTTTTGAAAGAAAAAAAGAATTATTTTAAAATGAAAGTTAAGAACAAAATTTTTTGATATCTGAAAATTTGAAAGAAATTAAAATGAATTTTTAATTTAAAAAGTAGATAAAACAGAAAGAAAAGACGACAAGTGCAATTAAAAAAAAAAAAAAGAAAAGGAAAAAATTTTTCAATTAAATAAATGGAATTAAAAATTAAAAAAGAAAATTTTTTTTTAATTTCGAATGGTTTTAACAATTTTTAAAAATAAATGAAACTTTTTTTGGATGACAAATATCAATATTTATAACCATAAATTTTTTTTTTTTTTTTTTTTTTTGTTACGATCTCTTCATATTCAAAAACAATTTTCCAATTAAAACTTATAAATACACAAGATTTCTACGAAAGAATTAACCAGTTGACATTTTTTAATAGGGAATTTTAGTCAAATTTATCTGAATTTTTTCAAATTTGAAAAAAAAAATTAAAAAAAAAGGAAAAGTAAATAAAAAAATAATAAATATGAAAAAAAATATGAAAAAGAAGATAGATTTATATTTTTAGAAAGAAAGAAAGAAAGTATTCATTTGTTTTTTTAAAGAAAAATTTATGGAAAAGATTTTTTCAATTAACAATTTTTATGAAGGAAAATTCTGTTAAATAAAAAAAAATTTGAAATTAAAAAAATTTATGATGAAAAAAAATTTTGTTAATGTTTTTATTTTTTTTGAAAAAACTATTTTAAAAGAAATTAAAAAGAAATTGGAAAATATAAAACGATAAAAAGAAAAAAAAAATTGGTTAATTCCCTAAATAAATTTTCAAAAAATTGATGTAGAAAAAAAAAGAAAGAAATTTTTTTGCAGAAAAAATTGAAAGATAGACAGTTTTTCCAAATAATCTTTTGTTAATGAAAAAAAAATTTAAAATTTCCTTTGAAAATTAATCTCTTTGAATGTAAGAAAAGATTCCAATTTTGGGCATAACCCATTTCTGAAAAATGTAAAAAAAACCATTTAAATTATAAATATATATAAAAAAACTTTTTCAAATAATAAAAAAAAAAAATTGGAAATTTTTAAGAAAAAAAAATTGTTTCAATGAAAAAAAGATTGATAAATTCAATAAAATGAATTTGGTAAATTGGCTTTCAAATGAAAAAATTCAAAGAAAGAATAAAAAATTCAATTTTTTTTAACTACGCTGAATTTCATCAATGATAAATACCCAAAAATTCAACTCATATCGAGTTATACTTATAAAAATTTATTTGTTGGTTGATATTGACATTATATTTATATATATTTTTATATAAAATAAGAATTTTTGTAACGATTTCAAAAAACTTCATCTTTTTTTTTTTTTCTAGCCATATCTTGTTTTATTGTCAACTATAATTTCTTTTTTTATTCAGAATGTTTTAAAATCATCTGACAATGTTTATAATAAAAAAAACATTCAATCAAAACTCAAATTGAGAAAAACAATGTTTTTGTTTGAAATTTTGTATATGATTAATTCTTTAAAAAAAAAGAAAATTAACTAAAACATGTGTGTATTTGATTTTAAACAATAATCTTTGTACTTTTTTTATTTTTCATTATATTTGATGGTCGATAAAAAATATATATCTATACTTCAGGTCTCACCATTAAAAAATTAAATTATTATAAAATATTTTTTTCAGTAGAAAATTCTGGCATTAATGATCATTGAAGAGGTACAATTTATATGGTTTCGATACAAAATAGGGTTTGACAAATTAATATGCATAAAAAAAAATTCATTTTCCCACATTTTCTAACTCAATTTTTTTTGTATCAAATGGATGAAGTATTAATAAATCTATATTAAATAAATATATATCAACGTATATAAATGTTGTATAATATATATATAATAATATATGTTCCAATAACTTGGACCGATTTTAAATGTGAATTAATTTTATGCGTCTAATGATTTTTTCATTTTCTTTCACATTTAACAACTTAAGTCTTTGACAATTTCAACCTTGGAAAGATTAACAATCAAACAACGTGTTAAAGTTATCGAAGCCTATTACGAAAATGGACGTTCAAACAGAAATTTGAATGAGAAGTTCCCAGGTCGCATCATCTCTCGAAACAGCGAAGTCAATTGGCCACCATGATCGTGCGACTTGACGCCTTTAGATTTCTTCCTTTGGGGTCATCTCAAAAGTAAGGTCTATGCCAACAAGCCAACAACAATTCAACAGCTGAAGGATGAGATAATAAGGCATATTGGTGAGATCGAGGAGCAACTATGCAGAGACGTCATCAAAAATTTTGACCATCGAGTGGAGGTGTTCCGTCGAAGCCTTGGCGGACATTTGGGCGATATTATTTTTCACACATAATTGCCATGACTTAAATAACATGATCCAAATAGAGAAATAAATAAATTTTCACCAATAACACTGATTTATTTACTGCTGACTTTGATCCGTCTTAATGAAACACTATATTATATATATATATATATATATAATATATAAACATATCTATATAAATATATAATAAAATCAAAAAACATAAAATATTCTCATATTTATATTATTATATATATTTTATATATATAAGAGTTTGAATATCTATCGTTAAGAGACTAAGATTGAAAGAAAATTTATATAAATATTGGTATAAAGATTTCATAATAAAATTATGAGAATGAATTTCTATATTAATTTTATTTTTCAATGTCCCTATATATGTAATATTAAAATTGTGAAAGAAATCCATTCAATAATTTATCAAAAATTTAATAAAAAGTAAATTAAAATCATCTCCAATGAATTTTTATATATGCTTTAGTATTTGCATTTATATATTAAACATTAGATATGTAAAACCCTAGTAAATTTATTATTAAAAATTATAATATTAAATCATATCGAATTTCTCGTACATTTGCGTTCAAATTATTTTCCTAGAGGATTAAAAATTTAAGCTTTCATTTAAAACAAATTATTTAGACACTATGTTCCTATATATGCTTTAGTAACAATGTGGAATATTGATCCTTTGAACTTTTCGTAAATCAAGGGTTATAAAAAAATATTTATTAAAATCATTTAATCATCTATTTTGATTATCTATATTTATTTAAAATTAATGCAATGTCCCTATATATGTAATCATTTGAAAAAATGAAAGAAATCCTACCTTCGTATATCAAGGGTTAAATCTATCAAAAAGAGCTAGTATTAAAATCATCTACAATGAATATCTATATAATATGCTTTTTGTTTTGCAATGTCCTTTATTATATCATTTAATCATTATTCTTAATGTCAAATTAAAATTCCTATAATTTATATCAAAAATTACATAAATTAATAGATATTAAATCATTCTCCAATGAATTTCATATATAGGCTTTCATATTTTGGTATCTTTCCTTTAGCTGCAATTTTCCAATTCATTTAGAATGAATTTAATGTTTACGTGTTTGTTTAGGAAAAAGGATATTTCGCTTTTGAAGGACTACTCAAACAACTTTGCGCATATCTATATATTGGAATCATTTATTATATAAAAATTCACCGTTAGACAATTCTTAGAATGTCGTCTGTCGGATTCTGTCTGATCTCTGTTGGAATATCCTCCTGATTTTATGGCCTATTTTTTGACGTTGTGTCGAAAAATGGTTCTAATTTGACAACTTTTCGGTGTCGTCCATATTGTTTGTCGATGTGCGCTCCATGCTACATTTCTCAGCAGTGTTGACGCAATCGCTAAATGGTCAATGTAAGATATCCTGGAAATAAAGACAGATGATTTTTAAATAAAAACAATATTTTGCCTTGCATTATTGAAAGACAGTGAAAACATCAAAATCTATAAATAAAGAATATATATCTTTATAATATAAAAAATGGTCATGTTTTGAATATCATTTTCTATTTACAACGATTAAATTTAATATTTATTCATATATATATGTCAAAAATATTCATTTGTTCTATACAAATTTTGTCGTATCTCAATGAATTTGATTTTGTTGATCTTTCATCTATCTAAATCATCTATCTATCTATCTATCTATCTATCTATCTATGTTTGTTCTGTTCATATATATCTATCTGACTAATTTGTTCATATTCTCCATATTTCATCATGTATCTTCATTATCTATATATCATTTTGTTATTTCGTATTATTTTTCAAATATATTTCTTTAATATTATGATATTTTTCTATCAATTCATTTATCTATGTTTTTATTTATTTATTTATATCTTTGCAGAATTCAATATATCTATCTATCTATCTAATATAAATTCAATTATCTTTCAGTTAATCCATTATTTTCTATCATTCTATCTATCTATCTATCTATCTTCTATCTATTAAATGCTATCCTGTTCTGTTAATATATAAATCTGAATCAATTTGTTCATAATATCCATCTATTCTATCTAATATCTATCTATCTATCTATCTATTTATCTGAAGTCTGTCTGTCTGTCTGTAAAATTGTTAAAACATCTATTGAAATTTATTCATGTCTATGATCTATCCAAATTTTTATTTTAATCTCATGTTTTGTTCATTTTTACTATCATCTATCTATCTATTTATTCATCTATCATCTATGTATCTATCTATTATCTATCTAGTCTGTTCTTGGTCTATTTTTCTATTATCTATCTCAATTCATTCATTCTTGCAATCAATTTGTTATATTTAAACATCAATTCTTATTTTGTCATTCTTTTTTCTATTAAATTCTATCTATTCTCTCTATACATATAGATATATACATATATATGTATAATATATATACATACATACATATACATACACACACACACACATCACACACACACATACACATATATATATATAATCATATAATATTATATTTTTTTGAATAAATTTATTTTTAATAGGTATTCATTTTTTAATTGACATTTTTTCTAATCAGCCTAGTCAATCGAGGGTCTTATTAAAGAACCTCTTGGTAAAAGTAGTACAGGACTTGGCTTATAAATTTCGAGCCATATTAAATAACTTGTATTTTAAGACAATTTAAAGTGGATATTTATTTTACGCACCTGTTTGATATATATATATATATATATATATATATATATATATATATATATGAATAAAAAATTTTTCCTTCCCAATAAGACACTTTCACAAAAAATAATTTGGTCAGTTTTACATAACGGGTCAGGACGATAATTTTGTGTGTGTGTGTGTGTGTGTGTGTGTGTGTGTGTGTGTTTGTGTGTTTGTGTATTCATCTTTATTTTTCAATTCAAACTCTCAAGGGGTGAGTGTGTAAAAATATTTTAGAACACATCCATTTGGTTTTAAAATCTAAAATTTAATCCCTTAAAAAACCATGGACGAATCACGTTTATCAGTCCTCCTTTATGGCAGTGAATGCTGGACAATCTCCTAGACAGATGAAGAAGAGACTTTAAGTTGTCTCAGAAACAAAGAAAAGAGTACTGAACTGTTATAAAATATCAGTTTCCTATATGGCAGTTAAATGCTGACAAATATCTCCTCAAAGAAGAAGAAGAGACTTGAATTAACAGAAACAAAGAAAAGTGTACTGAACTGTTATGTTTGACAGTCCTCCTATATAAATTGAATGCTTTCTTCTACAAATGATTAAGAAATAATGTGAAGCAACAGAAATAAAAAAAAGTGTACTGAATTTTTTCGTTATTTAATATCACTGTCCTATATGGTAGTGAATGCTGGAATAAAATCTCTTTAGATGAAGAAGAGACTTGAAGCAAACAGAAATAAAAAAAAGTGTACTGAATTTTACTTAATATCACTGCTCCTATATGGTAGTGAATGCTGGACAATCTCCTCACAGAAGAAGAAGAGAAAGCAACAGAAACAAAAAAAAAAAAATACTGAATTGTTATGTAATATCAGTCCTCCTATATGGCAGGAATGTGAATGCTCTCTTTCACAGATGAAAGAAGAGACTTGAAGCAACAGAAATAAAAAAAAAGTGTACTGAATTGTTACTTAATATCATTGTCCTATATGGTAGTGAATGCTGGACAATCTCCTCACAAATAAAGAAAAGACTTGAAACAACAAAAAAAAGAAAAGTTACTTTTAATTGTTAATTCGAAACTGCTCCTATATTATAGTGAATGCTGGACAATCTCCTCACAGATGAAGAAGAGACTTGAAGCAAGAAAAACAAAAAAAAAAGTAATGAACTGTTATGTAATATCAGTCCTCCTATATGGCAGTGAATGCTGGAAAAATCTCCTCACAGATGAAAATTACTTGATTGAAACAAGAAAAAAAAGAAAAAAAACTGAACTGTTATGTAATATCAGTCCTCCTATATGGCAGTGAATGCTGGACAATCTCCTCACAGATGAAAAGAGACTTGAAGCAAGAGAAAAAAAGAAAAGTACTGAACTGTTATGTAATATCAGTCCTCCAATATGGCAGTGAATGCTGATAAATGTCCTCACAGAAGAAGAAGAAAGACTTGAAGAACAAAACAAAAAAAGTGTACTGAACTGTTATGTAATATCAATCCTCCTATATGGCATGAATGCTGGACAATCTCCTCACAGATGAAGAAGAGACTTGAAAAAACAGAAACAAAAATGTAAAGAGTACTGAATTGTTATGTAATATCAGTCTTCCTATATGGCAGAGAATGCTGGACAATCTAGGGTGCATAAGACGTACCCCATTTTACAAGGTATTATTTTAAATAAAGAAGCCATGATTACAATTTCACGCCTAATCCAATTGTATTGGTAATAATTGCACATGATTATTTATATATCTATTTCACACATGATCAAAGCGTTCCTATAACATCGGACTACCGTATTTGATGTCATATAAGACGCACGGGTGTATAAGACGAACGAGTGTATAAGACGCATGGGTGTATAAGACGCACCCCAACTGCAGCAAGGCAAATCAAGAAAAAATTAGTAATTAGTAAAATTATCAGTAAATGGTAGAGCCTAGGCTATATTTATGAGGTATTATTTTGGTTAAACCAGCCATGACTACAATTAAACGAAAAATAATAGGAAAATATATTTTTTAAGGTTTTCACCCCAAGGAAAGAGGGACTGCCACTAGTATGCAAGGGGTTACCGAGAGTGGGAGCAAGAGTAAAGAGGCGTGATAGAGGTAAAGTATGAAGAGAAGGACGGGGAATTAGATCAAGGTATCTGGAGATGTCAATTGACATTGCATTTGAATATTTGAAGACTATTGCTGTCAGGGAAGCAAGTAAGAAGAAGGGAGTTTCACAGATGGGAAGTGCGAGACATGAAGCTCTTGGAGTAGAAGAGACTGCTATATTTAACCGTTTCGACATGAAAGGGTAGGACTGAGATGCCGACCTAATGGCGCGTTTACATTCTTGCAGTTTAGGAACGTATATATATATATATATATATATATATATATATATATATATATATATATATATATCAGAAAGATAAAAGAGAGAGAGAGAGAGAGAGAGAGATTTCCAAAAAGGCACAGTGGAAACAATGGATAGCGGTTTGGATTATGGAATCGAAGAGCCGAGTTCGAATTCCAGTCGAAATTACATTCATTACATGTTAATAAAAACTAAAAATCAAATAGAAGCTCTCCCTCCCTCCAGCTATGGGTAAATTTCAGGACATACCGGCTTCTATAGCCTTGGATGGCAAATGGTCTAGAGAAAAGGACAACTCTGAATTCAAAACCTACGGGGGTCATTTGGGGACCTTGTTTGATAAAAGTGCACCAGGTCTCTGTATTCAAAGCCCTTCAAAAAATGGATGGTCCTGCACAAAACATTCTTCACCAATAATCGAATCTCATGTGCCCGAGTCGGGCTGCCAGTTTCCTGAAACTGATCTGCAAAACCCTCATACGTGGAATTCGACAGGAGAGTCGACGATATATATATATATATATATATATAATTTATTTATACATAATAATAAAAATCATAGCGGAGAAAGGACACAAGCCTATAAAAACTTTATTGCATCCAAAGGTAAGAAAACAAAATAAAAATCAAGCAATTATTACAATTGAGCAAAAACAGTACAGTTACCATTAAAATTTTATTCATCTTGAAAAAATAAAATTCGTCGTCTTCGTTATCAAAACTTCTGATATTCATTTTTAATATTACTATCATTGTCGTTAAATAATCTTCTGTTCCATTGAGAGCATTGCTAATGCCGGACTTTTTTAAAAAAGATTTCACGACAGTTTCTGTCTTAATATTATCCCAAGCTTCCTTTATCCATTCGCAGACTTGTGCAATGCTGGGTCTTTTTATTCTTCCTGTAAAGTGTAAGGTCGTGATCAGGCATTGCCATCAACGTGTTCCATTGCTTCTTCATGTTTAATAGTAGTTGCCAGGTAGCTAATTTCGGCCGACTATCAAGAATTTTATACCTACATATGGCGTATATGACGCAAGGGTATTTTAAAAGATATTTTTAGTAAAAAAAAAAAAAATTGTGCCTTACATGCCGTCAAATCCGGTAATTCTCTTTTTAAAAAATATTTAAAAAATAAAATATATTTTATTTGTGGAATATTATCTGATTTAAAGAATAATTAATCTAATTCGTTAAAAATATTATTTACTTTAGGTTTAAAATATCGGAAAAAAGATTTTTTTAAGCCAACAGTACGAGTGATTTTAACTGACAGTAGCCATGTTTACGTATTTGACGAGGAGATTAAGATCTAATGTTGTTCAACGGACACTTTATCTGTAAAAAATAATTTAAGAAAGTGACGTGCACGCATTTTGTTTATATAATTTTTAATTATTCAGTAATCACAAAAATGTCGCAAAATAGTCTCCGTAACCTAATATTAGGAATGTTGACATTAAATTTACTATAGTCATCACACTTACTTTCTGAAAATGTCGTGTACGGTCGACCGTACTTTAAAAAATAGGAACGTTTATCTACATAAAAAATTGTAAAATTCTTTTAAAACACTTCGTATTCGATCACTGGTAGTGAACTGTATTTTGTAGGGAGTATTTTGTCACAACACCTAGTGTAAAATAAAATCCTCAGAGGACGAAACGCGTCTGCTAAGATACGTTTTTCTTTTGTCTTTATTCATAATGTACTCTATCTGAAATTATAAACCTATATATATATATATATATATATATATATATATATATATATATAAAATATATATATCAATATATATATATATATATATATATATATATATATATATATATATATATTTTAGATAGATGATAGATAGAAAAATCCATGGAAATTTTAAATATATATGAAATAAAATATATATATATATATATATATATATATATATATATATATATATATATATATATATATATATATATATGTATAATTAGATAGATTATATTAATTGTGTCTATATACATACTGTTATATCTCATGCATGATATATATAACAAAGTAAACCTGTGTGTTGGTTGTTCAATAATAATTTTATAATCGGATGTAATTATAATGTTTTCAAATACAGAGACAGAGAATTATAATAGTAAGCTAACCATCAATAGGTGTTAACAAACGAAAGACGTTTTTTTCTTACTATTCGCTGTGGTCAAACAATTTCGGCAATTCAGTCCGTCCATTATCGTGAATACAAGTTTAAAATCTCAATTTAACATACATATATATATATATATATATATATATATATATATATATATATATATATATAAATCATTTTTTTAAAATAAATCCAGGTAGAACTCAATGTCAGGACAGAATTTTGTCATATAATAAAATTCAAACACTAATATTCCATGGTTATAATTTATTAATTTTAAATCAAAATTTTGATCCAATTCTCAATACATAAATTCAAAAAATGTTTCTGACTATTTGACGATAATCGATTAGATGAGACAATGTAATAAATTATAATTATATATATTTTTATTTGAAATAATATATATTATATATATATAATGTATATATATTAAATATATATTTTTCAATATATTCATTCACAATGAAAAATTTACAAAAAAGTAAAAAATAAAATTAATGATAAAAAATGTTAAAAATCTAAAAGCAAACAAAATTTTAAAAGTATAATTAACCTATTTAACCAAATGAATATTATTGGATCTTGTTTTTAAAAACTAAAAGCTGTATAAACTTTTTTTTAATCTGATCTATATACTTTCTTGTACATTCAAATCATCCTCAGGTACAAGGAAATTATTTTTTTTTTTTTAAATCCAAATAGCAATTTAAAAAAATTAATAATGAATAATTTAAATACTTTTTTCCATTGAACAAATGATTTGGCAACATGTAAAATAATCAAATGATTTTTTAAAACTATGTTTTGCATCTAAAAACAAAAAAACTGCAAATTTTTTTATCATTTCTTTTGTTAATCATCTTCCTCTATAAAATTTTTGAAGATTTGAAATAAAAAAAAATAAATGATAATTTTCGTTTAAGAATCAGATTTTTATATATATATATTATATATAATATATATATATATATATATATAATAAATATATTTATATGTCCTTTCAATTTATATATATATATATATAATTGTCTATTTATTTAAAATATATATACATAAAAATATATATATATATATATATATATATATATATATATATATATATATATATATATATATATATGTGAAAATATATAGAAAATAGGAAAGGAACTGGTTAGGTAAATAATCCAAAGTTCCTTAGTATTTTTTTGTTATTATTTTTAAAAATAGTGCTCGATACAAAAGTAGAGCATAAATATAATTATTTATTTAAAATATGATTCCAACTCGCGACATAAGAGGTCTCATGTTTCAAAACAAGAGCCGAAAACTTCAATATAATTATTTGAATTAAATTGAATTAAAGTAAATGCTCTGTTCCATCTTCAAGAAAATTTTTTTTTTGAATAACGTATTTCTGAAATTTACGTGTTTTAATAATTCAAAATCAAAATTTCCATGGTAACAGCTAGGGCGAATTGTTTAAAATAGGGTAGGCGTGTGTTGGGTGTTAATAATAAGTATCAGTATAGAGTTACTTTCATAGATGTCAAGTCAGGGTAAGGTGGGGGTGTCTAAATTTGAAACGGAAGATGTTTTAACCCTAGTCTGGTTTACGTGTCTATGGAGATTTATTTATTTTTTTTTTTTTCGAAATTATGAAAGGGATTTGTGCATATAAAAACTGCCGTAACATTTGTTTTTTTGACGACTTCATAAAGGGTTATCTTTTTTTGTAGATTATTTAAACTATTTATTTGGGCTATGGATTATAAAAGTTATTATATTGTATGCTTGTTTTAGCTAATTATTCAGTGCATAAATTTGATGATGTCGGCAAAAAAACCGTTAACTCATGTCTATTGTTTAATAGATTTTTATTATTTAGAAACTTAATAATGTGCAGTTTCTCATGGAGGCACAAAGGGCATGGATCATCCCAAACTTTACAAGTTCTAGTCTTATTTATAATTTTCCATTTTACTTTAGGTGTCCTATTTGTTTCCTTCAGATGCCAAAAATATTTAGATAGGAATAAAAAACCATGAATTTCAAAAATAAGGATTTTTTCAAAAAAAAAATTTTTCGTTGAAATGTATATCAGGGCTTACTTTAATTCGATTTAATTCAAATAATTATATTTAATTTTTGGCTCTTGTTTCAATTTTCAGACTTCTGGGTTTAAATTAATTGGGGACCATATTTTAAATAAAAATATATATATATATATATATATAAAAAATAATATTAATTCATATATCAATCAGCGATATTAATATTTTATTGGCGAAATTTTTTATACCTTCAAGAAACAATATTGTAATGTTATTAACATTCTTTTTATTACTTTGAGTAGGATACTCCAAAAAAAAAAAAAAATATGTAAATCGTGTAAATATATTTTGATACCTATCTCATTTATGTAGATAAAGTTGTGAAGAAGGCTGGAATGTACAACAAATCCTCTTCGCAATAATCAATGATAAACATTTATTTTTTAGAAATAAAAAAATAAATAAGATATATCTATTTAATAATATATATATATATATATAATATATAAATAAATTTCTGAAGAAGGCCAAATGTAGCTAAAAACTTAAAACACATCATAAATCGCGAATATGAAAAAAGATGCAAATGTAAATATAAAAATGAACGACGTAAATAAATGGAAAAACTACAACTCATTATTTTATATATATATATATATATATATATTATTATATATAAAAATAACGGAAAAACGTCGTCTTATTATTAATAAAGATGAGAAAAACAGTTGTAACAATGCAAAATTAGCTAAATAAAATTTGTCAGAACAAAATCTCATAAAATCAAAATAATCACCATATCTACGTTGTTTTTATTTTAATAAAAATTTTTTTCTGTTGAAACATAATAAAAATTTATAAAATAAAATAAAATTAAATATATGGATCCACAAAAATAAAACAATAAAAATGATGTTTAATGAAAAGTTCAACAATTTGTTTTTTAATTAAGATAATTTTCGGAGCATTTAAACAAAACAATTCAAGGGAAATAATGGAAAATTGAGTTTTTAAAAATTTATTAAATTTCTATTTTTCCATTAATATTTTACGTTCCTCTGTATTTAATGTATAAACGTCATTCTTGGATGAAGGTTATTTGTTTGATGCAGGTTCGATTCCTGTTGGATATTTTCAAATTGTTAATATAAATTATTATAAACAGAGCATTTACTTAAATATTTGTATCTATACTGTTGAAAACTATATATATATTTATTTTGTATTTTGATTTTCTTTTGGTTTTAAATTTTAACTGCACCTCAACAAAATTTTTTTAAAAAACTCTTTCCGACAATGCAAATTGAAGATGATAACAACTGAAATTAATCTATTTATTGAACAAAATCATCATTTTTCATTGATAAACATTAAAAAAATAAATTCTCAAATTTATCCATATTTTAAATAAAAAAAAAAAAACAAATTTCTTAAATTTATATTTAAAAAAAATATATTTATGCCTATATATATGGGAGGCTTAGAACCTGTCGAAATTTGATATTTTCATATTTAAACAAGACCTAATACAGTCTATAATTTAAAAAAAATTTTCTTACCAAATAAACAGGATCGTAATATTCATCAAGTGATTTGTAGATTTTAATGTCTTATTAAAATTCTATTAAATTGTTAAAAAAATCGCCATTTAACTCATTAACTTTCAATTTTTTTTTATGAATGATTCATTGTAATTCTTAACACACACACACACAACATATATATATATATATATATATATATTATTGAAAAGAAAATCTGTTATTTATTCTTTTCAATATATTTTCATATATATTCTTTATAAAATAATATAGTTTGTTTTTTTTAAAAGGTTTTCAATTTTCATTTATTGATTTGCTTTAAAATAATCATAAAAAAAAGATAAAAAAAATACTGAAATTATTCAAAAGTCTGTCTTAGTTAAATAAAAAAAGAGTGAAATGTGTGTGTGTATATGTTTATGTTTGTGTGTGTGTTTGTGTTTGTGTGTGTTGTGTGTGTGTATGTGTGTATATATATTGTGTGTAAATATATATATATATATATATATATATCGGATTCAACATTTTTTAATTATTTCAAAATGACCAAATTTAAAATTTCCTTTCTCTGGTGGGGGTTTCAAAAATTAAAATTTAAAAAAAAAATTTCAAATGTTTTAATAAATAAATTTTAAAAATAAATTAAAATATCGATTCTTATATATATGAAATAAATTTCATATCAAAGTTTAAAATATAAATTCATTTGTTTATTTTTTTTTTTTAAAATGTGTGTGTATTCTTTTTTATTTTTAATCATATTTTTTACATTTTTTAAATATTATTAATTTCAAAGTAACATCTCTCTTTTTTTTTTAAAAAGTGTTTATTTCTTATTGTCTTATAATGTTTTTTTTTTTTTTTACATTCAAATGCTTTAAAAATTCCATTTACAAGAAATTGTTTATAATAAAATTTATTCAATTGATAGATATCATAAAAATTGAAAACAATGTTTTTGTTTGAAATTTTTTTCACCTGAATTCAAATAAAAAAAACAAAAAAAAAAAAAAAAATAAAAATGCGTATCCGTTTATTAAACAATAATCTTTGTGAATTTTATTTTTCAAAAAAATGATGGTCAAATTTTTGATCTATCTTTTTCTAATTGATCCCTCTACAACGACTTTTACACACACACATATTTATTTATTATTAATATATTAATATATATATATTTTTATATATATTAAATCAAAATTATTTCAATTCGGATGTAACATATAATAATTAATATATAAATTTTCAATATATATATATATATATATATATATATTTTAATACCTTAATGATGTCATCGTAGCTCATCCATGTGGCTACACGTCCAATTTAAAACCTCTAGGATCAAAACCCAGTTGAAATTGAATTTAAGTCAAATAAATTCAATAAAATCTATTTTTTTTTTTCAACGCGAAAAAATTAAAAAACATTTTAATTTTTTAAATTGCAATGACTTTTATATATTGATTTTAATTTTTTTTCAAAATTTCCATTCAATATAAATTTTAAAAGAAATGTTTTCATTTGGATGGAACGGTCTGCCATTGTTTATCTTCAATTTACATTTGGGAATTAATATATATATAAATATATATATATATATATATATATATATATATAATATTTAACATATATGGATAATTTTTTGGATTTTTAATCCCTGCATTTATAAATTTTGAAATTCTACTATCAGATAAAATACATTTTCAAATAAATAACAAATATATAACTTTTATATTTTTATCTCAGGTTTGTGAATCTTCTTCCCCTTTAGCTATGGGTAAATAAAACAACTGGGTTCTAATGTACCTTGGATGGCAACTTTTCTTTGAGCATTAAAGATCTGATTCAAAACCTATAAAAGGAAACCTATATATAAATATATATATAGTATATCAGGTCATATGTATTCAATAATATAAAAAAATTGTTTTTAAAAATTTTTATAAAACCTTCACCCATATAATATAAATACCATGTGCTGTTATAATATATGTTCATTTATATATATATATATATATATATTTCTATATTTCGAATTCTTAAAATTTTGTTATTCATGTACTTTATATATAGTTATATTTCCCATCTCATTCTTTTGATTCCTTTTCGAAAATGAGCTATAAAAAATTTATATATATATATATATATATATATATATATATATATATATATATAAAAATTCTATATATATATAGCTTTTTTTTATGTTAAAAAATTTTTTAAAAAATCCGTTTTTTAACATAAAATCAGTGACTGAAAAAAAATTTTGTTTTATATATATATATATATATAAGATATACTAAATTTGGTTCAAATTGAAAGAAAATAACGTCGATAATAATTCTTTACAATAAAATGATGAAGAAACAGTCAATAAATTTAAAATATGTTTTTAATTAAATTCATTATAATATTTTTATTTAATATTTATATATATATATATATATATATATATATATATATATATATATAGATATATATATATATATAATATATAAATAATGTTGCAAGAAAAAAAATGAAATTTTGAACTTTTTCAATATTTTCTATATTTAATAAATTTCATTAAATAATTTCAATAAAAAATTTTTTTGTCAAATAAGTTTGTTTTTAAATAATATAAATAAATGAAATAAATATTAATTATTTACCAGTGTCCAGTTAATTACTAATTATATTCAAATTTGTTATATATATATATATATATATATATATATATATATATATATATATATCTGTATGTGAATATATATAAAAACTAAGCGATTAGTATATAATATCCTTATTGTTTATATATGATTAAAATATATATATCGCTTCTAAATAAATATTTTATAATAAAATATAAAAATATATATATATATATTTCAGCTATAATATATACATTAATAAATACAAATGGGCAGGCATAAAATTTTCACACATACATACATACACACATATATTTATATATATATATATATATATATATATATATATATATATATATATATATATAAATATAGATAACTAGACTCGTTTCGAAAAACCCTCGAATTTTTGATTTGCTAATCAAATCAATCTCGAGGGAAAAAAAGGTTTTAAAAAAAAAAAGAGCTACAAACATGAACTTCTGCCGAAAAAAATCGCACAGATGCAGGTCTGAAGCCCAAAGAAAAAAACCCCGATACGAGTAAACAACTAACTAACAAAAGAGCTCAATACAACCGTAGAGCAGACCTAGATACACCTAGTGAGCCAGACAAACCTACCTAGGTTTCACCTAAACGGATCGTCAAAAGATTTCCCTCACCTATCCGTTTATATATATATATATATATTTATGGCTATCTATATATATATATATATATATATATATATATATATATATATATATATATATATATATATATATATATTATAAATAGTTTTAAATTTTTATTTTATATGTTATATAAAAAAATAAAAATAATTTTTTAATGTTCATCATATTTAATTTTTTTAAACAATAAATTTCATAATTTCATTTTTTTTAATAATGTTTAAATTTAAAAAAATTAACTTATTTTAAAAATTTCATTATTTTAAATTTTATTTTATATCTTTTTTATATACACTATATATTATATATATATAAATTTTATATATATTTATATATATATAATGAAATAACTTTTAATTTTTATTTAAATATAAAATATTAATATATTATTTAAATATATATATATTTTATATATATATATTTATATTTTTTCTATATATTTATATATATATATTGTATTGCCATTTTTTTACAATATTATATATATATTTATATATTTTATATTTATCAGTTTAACCGTATATATATATTTATAATATATATGATTTCCATTTGGATATAAAATGTGAATATAATATTCAATAAATACCAAACAAAACCGTTTCTAAACATATGGATTTTTTTAAATATCATAATTTTTAATTTTCCATTTCTGGATTTATATTCAAATTTTTTTTAATTACCTTTTTTTTCAAATAATATTTATATATATTATTTTAACTTTTTTTCTACTATAAAATATATTCGAATGGATATATATATTCAATCATTATATATAAATTTCGTATTTTATATTAATTGCATTTATACCAATTAATAATGAATAAATTAGTCATAATGGAATTTTCTCAATATCATATATATTTGTATAACAGAGGTTTTCAAATATATATAAGATATTTATTTTTTGATATCAATTTTATCTTATTTAAAATTTATCAATGGTCGTTTGAAATACTTATTTTTTTCAAATTTTGATTTTGACTTTCTTCTCAAATAAATCATTATAGCCATTTTTAAATTTAAAATTTAGTCCATGAAAATATTTAAAAAATCAATTTTATTTGACGTCATATTTATATTTATATATATATAAGGTTATATTTTTTTATATTTTATATAGATTTACAAATATTTATATTTTTTTTTTTTATATATATATATATATATTGATATATATATATTATATATATATATATATATATATATATATATATATATATATAAATTATATATAAAATTCATATATTAAAAATTATTGAAAATTTTATAAATTTCAAAATTAAATAAATAAAATAAACATTTAATTGATCCCAACATACTAATTTATATAATTTATAATTTTTCATAAAAATTTTTGATCCGAATTACCTTTTGTAATGAAAAATCATTCAAAAAATAAATTTTCTTTCTTGAATTGTAATTTTTTAAATGAATATTTTTAATGTGTTTTAATTTCAACCAGTCTGAATATTCAAAATAAAAATTGAAATCATTAATTAAATAAAATTACGTTTATAATTTTTTTTAATCCAAAATGAAGTTTTTTTTAATTTAAATTTTTTTTAAATATAATCAATGATTTGTTAAATAATCATAAATATACATTTTTTTACTGTTTTCCCTTCAATGGAATTTTGAGATATTTTTACTCCAAAAAATTATCCACCAAAATGAATCAATTATATATATATATTGGCTCATTTAAAAGTAATTTCAATATTTTCTCTTTTATGGAGATATATATATATAAATAGTATATATTATATATATATATATATATATATTTATCATCAATTGAAGTCAATATAAACATTTTGTTTATAAAAATAAATCACGAAATAAAAATGCTTTAAGCCGAATTAAATGGTTAAGAATTAATCACTTGAACCAAATTCAGTTTGGGTTTATACATTAATTGGAGTAACTGAATAATAAAAAACAATAATGAATTTTTTTTAGTCTGTCTAAAATCTGACAAGGGTATATATATATATATATATATATCATTTATTCTGATATCAAAATTCATGTTTTATTGCATCTTTAAAATAAATCATTTCCCATGATTAAAAACAATTTTAATTCAATTTTTATCATTTTTGATTTATATATTTATTTTGAAAAAAGGACCAATTTCATATATTTGAAATATCGATAAAACATGATTATTATTATCCATTATCTAAAACTTAAAAAAACCCCTCTGTTTTTTTTTTCCCAGGCGTTATCCTTCTCCTAGACCATAATATCCATAGGCTATATAATTTATCTGTCCTTAAATTTAGTATTGGAACCAAAGATTGGATGAAAAAAACTTATAAGAATTTAAATGTTTATAAATGAATATAATAATTTTTTTCGTATTTTTTTATATATATTTTGTGTAAAAGTTATATAAATTTAAATAAATATATATATATGTATAATTATTTATATAAATATGTACACACATATTAAATAAATTAGCTCAATATCATATTTAAAACAGAACATTTGTAAATTGACGATCGCCAAAAGCGTGAAACCCAATCAAAAAAGTATATCAATCTAAATATATATATATATTTTTATATATATATATATAATATATATATTATCATCCTTTTAAAATATTATAAAAATTTTATTCGATACAAAATGTTTAATCTGTTATAATTCTTTGATTATTTATTTTTTTTTTATTTCATTGCCATTTAATTTTTTTATAAAATTTTTATGGATACAGAACCCTGTAAAAAATTTATGGTGAAATAAATTATTACATGGAATCTTAACGTGGTCTGTCTTTTATTCAAACATATTTGCTAAATATTTTAAATTGATTCATCTTTATCAATATAAATTATCTACCCATAAAATTTACCTAAGTTTGCATAAACTGTATATATAATATATATATATATATATATATATATATATATATTATAATAAAAACAAATGATTTTGAAATTGTCTTTTTCATGTTTCGATACATTTTTATTGTAAAATAAAAAAAAAGGCGATGGTACGTTACTAGTAATTAAATAATTTTTAAAGAAATTTAAAAAAAAAAAATGTTACCTCTTTTTTTAAAAAAAATAATTTTTTTTTGAATAAGTTTTGCTATGAATTAAAAATAGACTTGTGGGTATGTCATTTTTATTAAATTAAATTCATTTTATTCATTAATAGAAAAAACAAGTTCTTATTAATTTCCAGAGTTTTTTTTTTTTGTGTGTGCATGCGCATCAAATGTCATTAATATAATTTTTATTTTTAAAAATGAAACCATAAAAAAAAAAAATGTTTATTCATATTTCTATTCTGATTTATCTCGACAAAAGAAAATACTGAAAAAATTATTGTTTAAATTCTATTTAAAAAGCAATAAGGATTCTATGGAAAAAGAAAAAAAAAAAAAAAAATAAAAAGGAAATATAAAAAATAAATGATAGTATAAAAATAAATATTGGTAAATTGTTCTTTTGAATTTTAAAAGTATGATAATATTGTTTTATTTCAAATATTGCAGTACTTTCAGTTTTCTTATGTGTATGTATATAAATGTGTTAAATATATATAGTTATATATTGTAATGATCATATATATATATATGAGTTGAATAAAGATATTCAGATAGTTAAATAGATACATATGAATAAACTGAAATATAGATAGATAATAATATAAAAATATTTTCTGCCTTTATTAATATATATATATATATATATATATATATATATATATATATATATATATATATATATATATATATATAATATTAAAATCGAAAAATACAAATAAGAATATCTTAAAAATTTTACAAAAAATATATATTATATATATATATATCATAAATTCTTTAATTTTTAATTTCCCTGTGGAAAGCCTGACGAGCATAGCGAAATGAATTTGATTGAAGACAAAAAAACAAAAACCTAAATGAGTTTTTTTTTTTTTTTTAATATTGTTTTAATATGTCTTGTAATATTAAATTTTATACTTTTATTTCGATCATTAAATTTTGTACCTACAAAAATATCTTTATATATATATATATATATATATAAATAAGAAAAAAAAAAAAAAAGATATATAATCCGGTGGTCTTATAGATATTTTATTTTTATTTTAAATAGTGCTTATATGTAAATTTTGTAGAGCATTAATATTATAAATTAATTGATTTAAAATATCTTTTTTTTAACACAGTTCTAACCATGTTTTTTTGGAAAATAGAAGCTAAAAATCCACGAATTTAATTTTGTTTAAAAGACATTAGTTCCTTTCATTAGTTCCATATTTAGAAATATATGGGATTTAAAAAAAATATTATTAAATTTATG
>CAHIKZ030001928.1:117500-120000 GCA_903632075.3 Acanthosepion pharaonis | reverse complement strand
TTTAAAGAAAATAAGAAAAGAATTAGGAAAAGAAAGAAAGAAAAGAAGAAAGAAAATTAGAAAGAAAATAGAAAAAAGAAAAAAAAATATTCATATAACAAAAAAGAAGAACAGATCCTCTTTTTAAGACGTGTACGCAGGCAGAGTAAACGTTTCTTCTTTTTAATCTCCTTTCTCATCTGGCGGGCAATGACCCGTCCGAGCTGAAATGGAACAACGCCTAACACATACAAACATAACCAATACCACAAGACTTAAAATTTACACAGCATAAAAAAGTTTTTTCTTTTTAAAAATTCACATCTGGTTTGAAAAATTGAAACTCCACTGTCAATAAAGAAAAAAAAACCCATCAACATTCATGTATTACATTGGCCACATTCACACCACCCTGTCTCGTAGCTTAAGACAAATATTAGCAGGTAATACTAATATTATGCAGTTCATCTATATATGTAAATTACATGGATATATATATATATATATATATATATATATATATATATATATATATATATATATATATATAGGGTGAGATGGGTAAAATATCGTCTAAATTTCGCTAACAATAAAAAATAACAAAAACATGTCATTTTAGTTTTACCAAAAATTACAAAATAATTATCTTAAAGTACTAAAGAGTAAATTTATTCAATAAAACCGCCATTGACTTCAACAATGGCCTTCAGACGGCTTCGGAATATTCTACAGCTCTTCTGGAAGGTGAATGCTGACATAATCGTTTCTTTCAGTTCATCTTTGGTGTTAGTTAGACTCTTGCTCAATTGCGCCCCATGCATGACAATCAAGAAGGTTTTCAGTCTGGGGAGTTAGGTAGCCAGATGTAAGGGCTGATGTGGTCGTAGAAATAGTCTGACTGAGTACTCCTGCTTGTATAATGCAGTGTCCTGTAGCCAGACATAGGGTCTTCCAGTTGCGGACCCGTTGAACCATGGCAGCACTGCGTAACGTAAGGCACTTGACCTTGGCCTCCGTATTGTGTCTGAGGCTCTCACCAACAAATTCGGGAGGTCTTTTCTTATCTGAACGAATTTTCCGAGGTGTTGCACATTCGTAATCACCATTATACTCATGCAACTCTTTTCGAATCCTCTGCGCATTACTCAGATTGACACCCAATTGAAGAGAAATGTTCGTATTGGAGCTTCTAGTGCGAAAATGGCGATTCCAAATTTCTTGATGAGTAAATTGCGTCATGGTAATCAATTTTCCCACAGACGACGCTCAACTTACCCTAGTATACTGTGCCGTCGACAAAATCAAAAACAAGCAACGAGCATGCGCAAAATAACAAAAAATGGCGACAATTTTACATCGCGCTTTGTAGATAGATAGATTTAGGGATAGAGAGAGACTGTTAACGAAGAATAGATAGATATGAACATACTAAGATAGATAGATAGATAAATAGATAGATAGATAGACAGATAGATATGAACAGACTGAGAGTGAGAGAGAGGGTGGGGAGAGACAAATTGATGAAGAAGAATAAAAAGATATATATGAACAGAAATAGATAAAGAAGAATAGATAGATAGATAGATAGACAGATAGATAGATACATAGATTGAGAAAGACAGGAAGATAGAGAGATAGATATGAACATAGATAGATAGATAGATAGATAGATAGATAGATAGATAGATAGATATGAACAGATTGAGAAAAATTGATAGGTAGATATTAACAGAGTGAGAGAGAGAGACAGATAAAGAAAAATAAACAGGTATATATGAACAGAGATAGATAGATAGATAGATAGATAGATACTAAAAGAGTCATGCAAATAGATAGATAGATAGATATGCACAAAGTGGGATAGATAGATAGATAGATAATGAAGAATAGATTTGAATAGAGATAAATAGATAGATAGATAAATAAATAGATAGATAGATATGAGCAGACTGAGAGAGAGACAGATAGATAAAGATGAATAAACAAATATATATGAACATAGATAAATTTAGAGAGAGAAAGAGACAGACAGACAGACAAAGAATAATAGATAGATATGTACAGACAGACAGATAGATAGATATGAACAGACAGACAGATAGATAGATATGAACAGACAGACAGACAGACAGACAGATAGATAGATAGATAGATAGATAGATAAGAAAACCAAATATATAGATAGCATTGGGAATACCCGATGGAAATGATTACCCCCCTCCGTTAACAGCGTAATGGCCGATCATATGTCATTAACGATCGTAAACAGAGAAACAGACAACTGACCCTGGCTCAAATGACATCCACAATTTGTGTGGATGACCTGAGAAGAACATCCAGCAGGCCAGTTTATTGTTGTTTAACATTCATGGTGTAAAGGAACAGAAGAACCACCAAGGTGTCCCTGTTAGCCCCACAATAGACTCACCGCAAGGAGTTACTCAGAGTGAAAGGAAACGAGAAAATATTAGTGAGTCGTAAGGTGACAGTAGAAGAACTGGCGGGAAAGCAGGTAACCAAA
>CAHIKZ030001928.1:67500-112500 GCA_903632075.3 Acanthosepion pharaonis | reverse complement strand
TTCTTCTTATTTCCGCTTTCCTTCTTTCTTAATTTATTTTTTCTTTCGGCCTCCCACAACTGCAATAACAATTTTTACTTCTTCTTTAATGTTTTAACTTTTGTCTGCACCTCCCCAACGATTTGTCTTTTACTCTTTTTTCCTTTTTCTACTTTTTCCTTTTCATTCGTTTTTTTCTTCTTTCTTCTCGTCTCCTTTAAATCCGCCATTTTCTTTTGCCTTTTCTTTTCTTTTCTCTTTCTTTCTTTTCCTTTTCTTCTTCCAATTTCTCTGCCTTTTCTCTTTTGTTTTCTTTACGTCACATTTCTTCTTTGTCCCTCTTCTTCATCTTTTTTTTTCTTTAAATTGCCCTTCTCCTTCTCTCTCTTCTCTCTCTCTCTCTCTCTCTCTCTTCACATAAAAACGTTCATTCTTCCTCCTTCGATTGTCTTTCAGACCTTTCCTCCCAGATAGACTCTCATCTCCTGTGGACATTCTCTCCAAGGACAGGGTCCTTCTGAGTTCTGTTCCCGGGAACAGAACAGATTTTGTCAAGCAGACGACCAAACAAATGTCTGTCCAACCGACTCTCCCAGCTTCCATCTTTTGTCGTTCGTTGTTGTCGACGTCCATCTCTTCTCTGGATCGATCGACCTCTGTGACATTATGGACATAAAAAAATAAAAAAAAATAATAGGTTCAGGTTTGGGGTCGGTGTCAGTGTGGATGTTTCAGGTCGGCAGAGTCGAGCATTTCGATGGAAAAGGGCATGTTGAGGCGAAATCACATGAAAAAATAATTTTTAAAACAAGAAGAAGAAAAAGAGGAAGAAAAACAACAACAACAACAACAAGGAGGAGGAGACGAAGGCGATACAGGAAAACAAAGACGAAAAGAAGAAGAAGAAGAAGAAGAAGAAGCAGAAGGAGAAAACAAGTACAAAAAAGCAAAAAGAAGAAGAAAAAGCAAGAAGAAAAAGAAGCAAAACCAAGAAGAAGAAGACGAAAAAAGAGAAGGAGAAAACAAGAAGAAAAATGAAGAAGACGAAAATAAGAGAAAACGACAAAATGAAGAAAACACAAGAAGAGGAAGAAGAAGAAAAAGAGGAAGAAAAAGAAGAAAAAGCAAGAAGAAGAAATAATAATAATAATAATAATAATAATAATAATAATAATAATGCTGGAAGAAAAATTACACAGAAGGAGAAAACAAGCACAAAAAAGCAAGAAGAAGAAAAAGCAAGAGGAAAAAGAAGTAAAAGCAAAAAGAAGATGAAAAAGCAAGAAGAAGAAGAAGAAGAAGAAGAAGAAAAAGAAGAGGCGAAAACAAGAACAAGAAAAGCAAGAAGAAGAAGAAGAAGACGAAAAAAAGAATTCGAAAACATGGAGACGAAAAAGCAAGAATAAGACGAAAAAAAGGAGAGAAAAAAAACAAGAAGAAAAACGCAAGAAGAGGAAGAAAAAGAAGAAAAGAAAGAAGAAAAGAAGAAAAGAAAGAAGAAAAGAAGAAAAGAAAGAAGAAATAATAATAATAATAATAATAATGCTGGCAGAAAAAATTACACATAGAATAAAATTAAAAAAAAAGAGTAATTAACAGTTAGAAGAATTCGCAAAAAAATAAAAAAAAATAAAAAGAACGACCATATGAGAAAAAGGGTGAAAAAAAAGGATGAAAAAAAAAACAAAAAAAAAAAACAGGAAGGTATGAAAAAAGCTGCGCATGCGCATGACTGGAATTGAAAGCAAGGGAACAATAGAATCAAATTACACGTGTAGGTGTTTTTTTTCGTTTTTTTTTTTTTTTTTGTGCGTCCGTGTGTGTGCCTGTGTGTCCCAATGGAATGACTAGAATCACGAATGTGTCCGGCTGTCACCGCTTTACTTGCCAGACCTCGTGGAACTGGAAGATGGCAACTTGCATTCAAGCCCCCCCTTTTTGTCTTTTTTTTTTTCTTCTTTTAACTAAAAGCTCCTCCAATACAAATCTCAAGATACAAAATAGTTATTAGATAAGGTTACCGTATGGACGCAAGGAGGAGGAGGAAGTGCAGTCTGAGGATATGTAGGCTAGATAACGCTTGATCCTCCTAGAGGTCAAGTTTGTACTGATCGAGAAAGCATCCTCTTGGGAGTCTGTTCCACAAAGCAGCGGTTCTCTGAGAAGAAACAGTTTGAGTGGAGCTTCTTTCTTACGAATGAAATACGAAGGGAATGGGGATGATTCGACCCTGTGGATGTGGCATCTGAATTGTTCCAATTAAGGAATTCTTACTTTTTTTCTAAGCATTTCAACCCCAAGCAAGGCGGGATGCCACTAGTACGAAAGGGGTTACAGAAAGAGAGGCGGAGTAAAAAGAAGAAGAAGAAAGATGGGGAAAAATAGGTCAAAAGGACTGGAGATGTCGATTGACATTACATTTGAATAGTTGGAATTATAGCTATCAAGAATGGAAAACAGTAACAGGAAGGAATTCACAGACGGGAGGTGCGAGGCATGAAGCTATTGGAGTAGAAGAGACGGCCACATTTAAACGTTTCGACAGTGAAAGTTAGGACCATGATGTCAGCCTAGTAGCACGCTTAAATTCATACACTCTGGGAACTAGCGGAGCAGTTACCGTGGAAGTATTTGTAAAAAAGGCAGAGGGAGGCGACGGCACGTCTGTTAGAGAGTGACTGTAAATTCATACACTCTGGGAATTAGCGGATCAGTTACCGTGGAAGTATTTGTAAAAAAGACAGAGGGAGGCAAAGGCACGTCTGTGAGAGAGCGACTGTAGACGAGATGACAGATCAGGGGCAATCACATTGCTTATCCGTCTCTGAATTTTGTCAAGGACCTTAAGACGAACAGCTGTGGCTCCAGACCATATATGGCAGCAATACTCCATGCAAGGGCGAATGGTTGATTTGTAAATTTGAAGGATCAACTCCGGCGAGAAAAATTTCCTGGCGCGGCACAGGGAGCCAACTTTGCTTGCCGTGGATGAAGCTATTGAGTCAATGTATTCGTTCCATCTCAGGCCAGCAGACAACGTGAGACCGAGCAGTCGCAAAGAGGTGCTCTCGTGGAGTTGAGCCTCAGACATTCTAATGGGAGGCAGGGATGGTTCTCTGTGGTGAGTAATAGAGAACAGTTTTGTTTTTGAGGCATTAAAGTTAACCAGCCAATTCCTGCCCCAGTCCACAACCGATTGGAGGTCCTTTTCGAGACTAACGGCCAGGTTAGTTTTGTCAGCGATATCAAACTTGCTATTGAGGCAGGTATAAACAGTGGTTAGGTTTTTTTTACGGTTTATCAACCCATTTAAAGGTTACTTAAAGCCAGAATTTAATTTTTAGATTGAAAGAATCTTTATTTTGGGATATAATAATGGATTAGGGACGTATGTCTTATTATTTAACCCATAGCTGGGAGGGGAGAAGAGGTGGATTCATACCTAATCAGAATTTGATAAACAAACAAGGAATTATAAAGTGAATATAAAGTGGGGGGTCAATTTTATATTACAATCAGTATATAAAGTGATCCCTCACTTTCTGTATAAAATATATATATATATATATATATATATATATATATATATATATATATATATAAAATAAATCTAGGAAATAAATCTAAAAACATGCCTGTGTAACTAATCAGCATTTGACTGATTGATTCGTTTTATGCAGCTTATCAACCCTTTGCAGGTTATTTAAAGCCAGAAAAATATTTTTACATTGTAAGAATTTGGGTGGGGGATAAAATTATTTAATCTAGCTGGCTTAACTTTTGCATCGAGAATTAAGAAACGCAGCTTGTCAATAGTGATGGAAGTGCGATAGGCTTGCAACATTACGTCTCTAGGGAAAGTGGCTGCAGGATGGAAAACTATTCAGCACCCGCAAGGCTACGTAAGCAATTTTGAACTCTGTCACGGCTCGAAAAGGAGAATTCGTCTAGTTAATAATCCTCCGTTCCTGTCCGATTGAAAAACCTCGAATTAGAATCTTGATTTTCGCGTTTGGCGTATCCACCGCGCACCTGGTAATTCTCGAGCGGTCACACTTCTGGATACTGACCAGGCTGGACGTTGCTTAACTTCGTAACTTAACTTAGTGAATATAACGAACCCAACGAGAATTATCAACCGTTTTCAGGTTATTTAAAGCCAGAAAATATTTTTACATTGGAAGAATTTGGTGGGGAGCAATAATGATTTAATAATACAAGTCTTAGTAAGTAACCCATAGATGGTGGAAATTCATACTTTCTGAGCCATTATCCATTACCCCACCACCACACCCAAGCTTACAGCGTCCGTAATTCCCAAGCGGTCACCCATCTTGGTACAGACCAGGTTCGACGTTGCTTAACACCGGTGATCGTACTATCACCGGTGATTCAACGTAATATGGTTGTAAGCCTTTTATACTACTCACGCATTCAAGCTTACAACACCTGGTATCCAGAAGCGGTCACCCATCTAGGTACTGACCAGGTTCGACGTTGCTTAACTTCGGTGATCGCACGAGAAACGGTGATACAATGTGATATGGTCGCAAGCCCTTAATACTACTTCCACATCCAAGCTTACAGCGTCTGGTATTCTCAAGCTGTCACCCATATAGCTACTGACTAGGTTCGACGTTGCTTAACCGCGTGATACTAGCGCCTTATTTAGAATCAGACAGAAACACTTGTTTGCAATTCACATATTTTGGGGCTACCTGGAATATGAACAATTATTCATTTTCTCGTTTAGCGTATCCTCCGCGCAACCAATTCTCCTGCCCGTAATTCTTTCTCTTTGGCGCAAGAAGTCAGGTTCTGTATTTAAGAGTTCCCAGTAAATGCCGTAAAATCTATTCTACACAAGAATTTGGGGTTTTGTTTCATTGGAAGAAAAATATAGCCTAATACTAGTTTGGTCAGAAAGTCCTGACTCAATTTGGAAGCGCAAAGAAAACAACAAATCTTGATCTTTGTCTGGAGGAATTTCCAAGGGAAACTGTATTTCGAGCTTGTACCACACAGGTCGCGACCCCTTCTGGGTAATAGGATAAACTACATGCGTGTCCTGGGTAAGACGATAAACTACGTCCAGTAGCAAGGCCTCTGATCAAAAGGTTTTGATGAACGCGGAACCACCTCTTAATTGCTTGTGTTCCCAGATCCAACCTGACCCGGGGTGGTAGCACTTGTTAGGGTCCCAGCTATGGGCAAATAGTTAACTCCTAAACTGGAGACTAAAAAATGTAAAAAATAGGTTTTGGTACCAGAAAACTTTTTTGTAAAAAAATTATTACCATCAATACATTATTAGCAGGAATACATTTTTGAAGACAAAAATACCAGCAATAAAAAATTTTTCGGCATAAAATACCCCATTGAGGTTGATATGCCGTAAAACAAAATAAAACAAACCTCATCTCCAAACTGACTTTCTTACAAAGAATACATATTCTATTCATACGAACCTGTCCTAAAAATTTTGTCGGCATAAAATACCCCATTGAGGTGTTGATATGCCGTAAAACAAAATAAACCATACCTGATTTGCAAATTGATTTCTTACAAAGAATACATATTCTATTCCTACGAATCTATCCTAAAAATCTTGTCTGCATTAAATAACCCATTGACGTTGATATGCCGTAAAACAAAATAAACCTAACCTGATCTACAAACTGATTTCTTACAAAGAATACATATTCTATTCATACGAACCTATCCTAAAAATCTTGCCGACATTAAATAACCCATTGAGGTGTTGATATGCCGTAAAACAAAATAAATCGAACCTGATCTACAAACTGATTTCTTACAAAGAATACATATTCTATTCATACGAACCTATCCTAAAAATCTTGTCGGCATTAAATAACCCATTGCGGTGTTGATATGCCGTAAAACAAAATAAACCAAACCTGATCTACAAACAGATTTCTTACAAAGAATACATATTCTATTCATACGAATCTATCCTAAAATTCTTGTCGGCATTAAATAACCCATTGAGGTGTTGATATGCCGTAAAACAAAACGAGTTGCGCCATCAACGTTAAACTGTATCCCCAGTAACTAGACCGCATGTGCAACAAACTAAAGAAGGAGTATCCTGCTTTAGGTCGGGCTCTGTTTCTAGTTCCACGTGCCATGCCTTATCTGGATATCTCAGTTTCAGTTAGTTCATTTAGTAACTCAACTCTCCAAGGTTTTGTTCACCTCTGCTGTGGCCAGGTATTGAACTCACAACCCTTTGAGTCAAATCACTAGATTACTTCAAACAACGATTTTTTTCCACTGGGCCATGCGTCCTTGGGGAAAAAAGGCATGGCACGTAGAACTAGAACAATCTACCCCGGTGGACGAAATAAAGGGTTCGTTTCGAAATTCCAAAGTATATCTCCTGAGGAAAGCCGGAGCATACAACGGCTGAAACGCCGTGCATATAACAATAAAGAAGAGGACAGCCGTCCGAACAATGTAAATAGTGTAAATAGTTAAAATAACTCATCTCAGAAATATAGATAGATCCTGAAGAAGGCCGGAGCGTACAACGGTCGAAAAGTTGTGAATTTGATGATAAAGATGAGGACAACAGTCCGAACAATGTAAATAGTGTAAATAGTTACAATAACACATCTCATAAATATAGACAGATCCTGAAGAAGGCCGGTGCGCACAAGGGCTGAAACGTCGCAAATAGGACAATACAGATGAGGACAACAGTCCGAACAATGTACATAGTTACAATATCTCATAAATTTTAACAGATAATGAGTGATTAATTGATCTGGGGTTTTTTTTTTACGGTTTATCACCCCCCTTTGCAGGTTATTTAAAGCCAGAAAATAGTTTTAGGTTGTAAGAAGTCTTCGGGGAGAATAATGATTTACTGATATACGTCCGGCTCTGGGTAAAATTGCTGAATACCAGGAATGGAGCTTGTGTAAATAATAAGATAGTCTGAAGATTGGGTTCAAGCGCGAGACCGATTGTTGCTGATCTGTGTTGATCCCAGTGTCCACATATTCAAAACGAAGAAATGCTTTTTAGATTCTAAGAATGTTTGGGGTGACAATAAGGATTTTAGTGATCCAACTCTTAACAGATAGATAGATAGATAGATAGATGAATATGGGACACAATGAGATAGATAGATAGATAAATAGATAGATAGATATGATAGATGAGATAGATGATATAGATAGATGATAGATTGACACAATGGATAGATGAGATAAATAGATAGATAGATAGATAGATAGATAGATGGATAGATAGATCATGATATTAATAGATAGATAGATAGATAGATATGATTGAACCCAGATATATATAGACTATAGATATTGATAGATAGATAGATAGATAGATAGATAGAATATGGACAAACTGAGATAGATAGATAGATAAATGATATGGAATGAGATTAGGACAGATAGATATAGATGATGAATAGATAAATAGATAGATATGGAAGACTGAGATAGATATAGATAGATGTTAGAAACTGGGATACATAGATAGATAGATAGATAAATAGATAGATAGATGGATAGATGATATGGACACACTGAGATAGATAGATAGATGATAGATAGATAGATAGATAGATGGACACACTGAGATAGATAGATATGGACAAACTGAGATAGATAGATAGATAGATAGATAGATGAATAGATATTATGGACACACTTGGAGATAGATAGATATTTAGATAGATGAATGTAATGGACACACTAGATAGATATGATAGATAGATATTCTGTGCATACCTTTACGTCAGCAAATAATTGCATTCTGATTGAAGGAACCTCTCTCTCTCTCTCTTGAGATAATACACAACACACACACACACACACACATTTACACAGATATAACAGTGAGTGAATGAAATAGATAGAGAGAGAATGATGGAATAGAAGGAGATGTAGATAGAGAGAGAGATATATATTTTGAAAGAATAGAGAGAGATATGTAGATGCATATTATTATTAATGAATAATTGCACGGCATATTCTATCCATGAATTTATATGATCCTTTCTGAAATTTTGAATTTTAACCTGAGAGTTAATAATAGATGGATAGATATTTCTGTTCCAGCGTGTAATAAACCCAAAAAATTGCTACGAAAATCCATGCTGCGCTCGTCCTTGATTGATTGACTGATGGCTGGCTAGCTAGGATCGTCGATAATGGAGAACGAACGGTCGAACGATTTTTTAGATAAAAATCCGATGACAAATATACCTGGTGCCGGGGGATATTCGGCGAAAGGTGGATCGATGCGTTGGTTTCTTTGGCGTCCGGATGGTAGATTTGAAAGATAGATGAAAGCGTGATTTATCCGCGCGGAAGTATCAAATATTGAACAAATAACGAGTTGATCTAATCTGATTTGTATTTGGACCGCGACGTTAAGGTCATTGGCAATTTCAAGGTGAGGCAGATATTTAGGAAAGGTGGCGGTGGCAGGGAAATATAGAAAGGTATAAATGGCGAATGGGGTTAGTGGGAAAAGAAAGGTATATTTATGGGAACAAACAGGGAAGTGAATGTGTTTGGGGGGGAATAGCGAATAGCGCGATAAAAGATTAATGGTGGGGGGTTGGAATATGGAGGATTATTTTCAAAACAGGAAAATCGAATGTGAGGAGATTTAATTTTTTTTAACACCTAAATTCAGTAACCCTATTAATTGCATTATGTTCTTCTCAGTCACAGGCAATATATATATATATATATATATATATATATATATATATATATATATATATATATATATATAATCATATAATAGATAAAGTGTCTGATGATCCGCAGTCCTTTAAAGGACTGTGTGTGAAATAAAATTACATGGAAACTTAAAGTGGTCTGTTTTATTTAAAAATTATTTGTCAAATAAATTTTCTCTAATTTTAAATTGATCATATATTTTTATAAATTCATATGCAATAATATCCCTTCAAATTTTTATAAAAATTAGTCTTATTTCCGTGCATATATATATATCATGCTCAAATCAACAATTAGATATTGAATTGAATGTGTATATTTTGATGTTAACGACCATAAAAAAAATTATAGTTTTTCCTTGTATTTCGTCATTCTTTGACTTACCGGCTTATTTGATAAGTAATTCCGTCTAATTTTGTTGGTGGGCGTATACAGTTTGGGATTTAATCCTTCAAAAATTCCTTCTAGAAACTAAGCATATTTAAAAAATATAAACATTTTTTTTTTTATATATATATATATAAAAATATTATTTTTTATAATATATATAAACATCGACAAATAAGGAATAACAAAATAATTTTTTTTTTTCCAAATTAATTATATATTTGAAAATTTATTTTAAATTTTTTTTTTTTGTTTTTTATTTTATTTATTTATTTTAAATAAAAAATTTAAATTTCAAATTAATATTTATATATATTTTTTTGGGTTATTCTTTTTTTTTTTTTAAAACAAAATTTTTTAAGAATAGGTAACTTTCAAATTCATTTTTAAAAATTTTTTTTTTTTGTTATTCTTTTATTTGTCGATGTTTACCTATATTTGTTAAATCATAAAATTTAAATAAAAAAAAAAAATGCTTTACGGTGAATTTACTAATTTGAAAGAAAATAATTCATGAGTGAATGACGCTTTACGATAATTTTATAAAATTTACCATTTATTTGCTTTTTATTTGAACATTGAGCTATATATATTTTATCCTAATTTTTATAAATATATATGGATTATACTAAATTTAATAATGGGTAATATTATATATTTATATATATATATATATATATATATATAAATTACTAGATTGATTTAAAATAATACATTTTTTAAAATTGTGGTTTTGTTAATATATATATTATATATATATATATAGATATTGGATAAAATAGAATAGATAGATATTTATTACAAATAATTTATATATATATATAATATATATATATATATATAAATGGATGTATAGAATTTATTTTTAGATCTGATATATGTTTAATTATTTTATATAATTTATATGTTTTTTAATTTTTTTTATTAAATGAAATAAATAATATTTATCCTAAATAAAATTAATAACATTTTTTGGCATTTGAATTTTAATTCAATAATTGTGATATATTTATTTTAATATTTATATATATATATATATATAAGATTATTTTCTTATTTAAAGCCCGAAAAAATTATTTTAAGATATTTTATGTTTATATGTTTAATATAACCTTAAATTGATTTATTAATTTAAAATATTTCAGGCTAAAATGATGGTTTTGAAATCAGGAAACAGGTTATAAAATTTGAAAAATAATTGAAAAATGTATATTTTCTATGAAAATTTCTTAAACATTTAAAGTCCAAAAAATGTTGTTTAATGTTTATTATAAACAGAGCATTTATTTAAATATTTGTATCTATAAAAAGAAATTTTATATAAATATGTTTTAAAATATATATATTTTGAATATTGTATATTTTAATATAATTACATTATATAAAATAAATGAAGTTTTTTATTAATTTCAATTTACTATTTTTGATGTTAATTAACAAAATTGTTTTTGTTATTAGGCCTTTTACTTTTTTTGAATATTTTCTTTATTTTTAAATTTCTTTCTAAAATAACCAATAACATTGCAGATTCTTTATTTTTTTTAATCAAAAATAACAACCATATATATAGGCCGACCACAACAAATATGGCATTTTTATTCAAAAGAAATAGAAATCGAATGGTAAATATGTAAATACTTCATATAATAGAAAAATTGTCTAGGAAAATAAAATAAAAATTTGATAAAAACAAAAAATTTAAAATAAAGGATTAAAGATTCTATTTAAACATTGAACGTTTTTTTTCATATCTTTTTAAATGATATTTGAAAAGTTTAAATAATTTTTTTTATCTATTTACGCCCCAATGGATTATTCTTCTTTTACCGAATTCAATCGATATTAATCAGATGACAATTTGATATAACTAACCATATTTATAAATCTTGGATAAAGGAAAACATTAAAAACAGCTTAACGAGAAATAAAAATAATTGTTCATATATATAAAAAATAGATTTTTCAAATTCCTTCTATTGCAAATAAACAATCTTTTAGATTTTAAATTTTGGTAGATATTAGAAAATCTCATTGTTGTTAAATAGTTCAAATTAAAATTATTAGGACTAAACATCATCTTTATTAGCAACGTTTTATTTTCCTTTCAGTATCTTTCTTTATAAATCTTTGAAACTATTATGTAAATATTTATATTATTATACTATTATCCTTTGATGAAAATCGCCATATTTATTACAACGTTTCAACAAAAAGGTCCTTTCATCTCATAAACTTTCTTAGAGAGTTTGCATTTTGAAAATAACAAAAATTAATTCGAAACTATTTTTCATAACTTTGTCGCCATTTTATTTTTTGTTGTCCAAACAATAAATCTTTGTCAAAATAACACAATGAATCCAATAAGTAAAAATTTCGGATTCAATTTTTCATTCCAAAAATTGTCGCAAAAAATAATTTATTAATAACATTATTTTTTTATTTTAAACTATTTATGACACCAAATTAATTTAAATTAAACTATTGTCCCTCATCTTTGTCGCCATATTTTTTATAACATTTAAAAATTTATTTTTAGTACTTTTCTAAATTTCTGAGATCAAAATAAAATATATATATATATTTATATTATTTGGACTATGTATCCATTATTAAAAAGGACTATTTTCATACAATTTCTTTGTTGCCAAAAATTCAGATTTTACAATTTTTCAAATCCTTAATATATATGTAATATTTAATTTTTAATTTTTATCATTAGTTATTTAAATACAGATGAAATATCTTCAACTTCAAAAACGTTTTGAAAATAATTTAAAATTCTTACATTATTATATATATTGTACTCAAAACTCAAAATATTTATTTAATAAATTTTTTTTATTCCTTGACATATTGATAAACAAAAATAATAACAAATTTACTATTTTTTTTACAAAAAAAACCAAAAATAAAAAATTCATGTTTCACTTAACTACAAAAGCGAATGTCCATATTAATACAAAATAAAAATTATAAAGAATCTAATACATCGTTACAAAATAATTCATCCACAAAACAGATTTTTTACAGTGAACTAAAGAATATAAAACAGACACTTATTAATAATAGCTTTCCAAACTATATAGTTGATGAACAAATAAGATGCTTTCTTAGAAATCTCAATAATAAGCAAATTGTACATAATACTGCTTCTACTAATCTCAAATATATTAATCTCCTATATCGTAATCAAATGCATACTAATTATAAACAAGATGAAAATATACTAAAAAAATTAGTAAATACTAATATATCAACAAACAGATCCTAGCAAAAAATTTTAGTTAATCATATACTACACTAAATCTAGTATATCCAACTTAATTCTTCGCAATGATTCTTCTCCCCCCCGTTAGCGATTTGCAAAAAACCAACATAGTTTATAAATTCAAGTGCCCTTTTGGGAGATTGTATCTCCAACGAATTAAATAATATTTATGTTGGTCACACCACAAACTCGCTTTCATGACGCTTGACACTACATTTGAATGAAAACTCTAACATTTTTAGGCATTTAAAACAGCATGCCTGCCCGCACACACAATTCCGTAAAATACTTGTTGAATAACACATCAATACTTAAAAATGAAAACAATAAACAAAAACTAAAAATTCTTGAAGCTATATACATAAAACAGTTGAAACTTGACCTGAACAAAATAAACTATGGAATCTCTACAAATATTCTTAAATGTCTATAATTGGTAACAAAAAGCCATTGGTTTATACCAACGGCTTCCCATATAATATACTTCTCAAATTCACTCTCGCGTGGTCATGTGTGACGTCATGAGCTGCGGTGCGATTTTCGCTTCCAGCGTCTTATATGCACGTGTTTATCGTTGCTTTGAAATCATCCATGTAAACAAAAACAGACTATCATCACTGTCTTGTCCATGTATTGTTTAATATATTGTACAGTAATTGTCATCTTTGATAATGGCTTATGTAAGCCAAAAGCTTAGATTGGATTAAAAAAAATATGGATCAATATTGTGATTTTTTCTTTCTTCGTTTAATGATAATGTTATTAAACTTATCAGACGTTATGAAAAGAATTTACATAAAATAAATAGACAACACTTGTCTATATTATTTAATGAAACATGTATGAATATATATATATATATATATATATATATATATATATATATATATATATATATATAATTTAAATATGTTATAAAATCATTATTTATAAATAGTTTTATTTTTTCAACATTTCTATAATATCCCTAAAAAAGAAAATATTTAAATTTTTTTATATATATATATATATATATATATATATATATATAGTATATATATATATATTTTCATACAAAATTCTGCCAACAATCCTATATTTTGATGAGAATTTTTGGATTTTTCTTTCAATATCCTTTTATTCCTATAAAAAAAATTAGAGCCCATATTTATATTATAAAAGAATAAGAGAAAATCAAATATTAAGGCTGATAGCCAAAAATTCTGAATAAATATTGCTGATATTTAATTCTTTAAATGGAGACATCTAAATTTTTTTTTAGTTTTATCCCCTGGCAAACTAAAAATTAAATATGATAAATTATCTATAAATTAATATAAAAAATCACCTATTCCGACATAAATATTTTTTCTTAAAATATAACATCATTTTGCATTTATATTAAAATTCAGTGAATTTTTTGCTGATCATGTTTTTGGAATTATTGAATTTGGTTTTCAACATCATATGACACATCACCATGATGACCCAAAAACTGAAACTGATCAGATCAACTTGTGTAAATCCTTTAAATTTTTTTGATCTTATCATATACATAAAAAGTTCAAGATAAATTTATAACCCAATCCAAGATAATTCCAGTTCAAACAGAAATTTAGCAAATTTTTTAAAAAAGGTAAGCAAACAAACACAAAATAAATCTGATCATTAAATAAATGCGCTCGAATTTATATATATAAATATATATATATATATATATATATATTATATATATATAAAAAAGGTTTGTCATTTTTGATTGATGTTATATTTTACATCATAACTCAGAGTTTAAAAAATACCCGTCCGTCCACTATCATTTTATTAAAAATTGAAAATTTATTTTATTTTTGATTTTCTTTTAAATTATTTTATCATTGCAACAATTTTAATAAAAAATTTAAAGATAAATTTAAAGAGATGTGTGAGAAAAATTAAAATTTAACATCAAAATGTTTTCCCATGCAAAAGTTAAAGATTTTGTTTGTTCAAAAAAGAAAAATATGTATTAAATTTATACCAAACATGCACAGATGTGCATATATGCATTTTCATGAAACTTTTAAATGAAAACTTTTCTTTTTTTTATATTTTATATTGACTCCGAGCTTTTTCTTTCTTTTCCTTTTTCCTTCAATTGTAACTTTTTTTTTTGTCATCAAGATTTTAAAAAATTTTAATAAACAAAAATAAAAATAAAATTGTTTATATGAATAAATGTATGTGTGTTTGTAAATTATATGTATGTGTGTGTTTTTTCTGCATATACACAAATCAGATTAAAAAAAAAATTGATTTAAAATTTGACACAAAGATTTTACAAAATTGTAAACAGAAAATTCACTATTTGTCCTACACAACACACACACACATGTATATATATATATATATATATATAAAATGGAATCAGGATGTTGAAATGAAAGTCAAAAACTGGCTCAAAAAAAATTTTTTTTTGTTTATTTCATTTTAAAATGAAATATAGTTTTAAATATAAAAAAAAAACATGTTTTTTTATGTGTGTGTTGTGTAATGTCTTATATATATATTATGGTATTATTCAGAAAAATTTTTTTCAACTTATGTTTTATTTAAAATGAACAAATCATTTTCATGATTAAAAAATTGTCTATACTTTATTCTATATAATTTACATTGCTTTAAAATTTCTAAAAATCTTTTTTTATCCGAATGCTTTGAAAATGGCATCTAATTTTCAATTGAAAATATATAAAATGTGCTTTTGTAATATTTGAATTGAATATTATTGTTGCATCAGATTTGAACTTTTCTGGAAAATTTTTTAAATGGTGAATTTTTGAAATGTCATCAAAAAGAAATTTCACTCTTTGATGATTCAGGTTCAATTCATATAATGATTTTTAAATAAATGATTTAGATTTTGAAAACTAATGTTAACTGTTGTTTTCTAAATTATGCCTAGATATTAATTCAGTGTTTAATTTAACTTAAAAAACCAAAAATACTGAAATTTTTATATGATTTCAAAAATAAATAAAAATTCAACGCTAAAATAATGACATTATTAGCCATCATTTTCACAATACACAAACAAAAAGTCAAAAGAATTAGGACTATTTTTTTACACAAAAACACCCACACACACATTAAAAATTTTCATACACAGGAAGATATAAACCCCCCAAACACAAAATAAACACTCAAACAACAAACACAAAAATCACCCACCAATTATTAAAACACACATTTAATCTTTAAACAAATTTAAAGGAAAAAAGAAATGTCCCATGGATTCACCCATGCAACACACATTTACACACAATGGATCTTACATTCCATGCACACAAACCACAATATACACACCAACATATAAAATCACAACAAAATTTGCAAACACACCCACATATATATTGAAACATTTTATTAAAGGGTTTTTTTTTGTCAGTTTGAAATTATAGACTATGGTATGTGGTTAATTTATTGATTTTTCATGAGTTTAGTATAATTTTTTCTTTTCTGGATGTTTTTATATAGAATTTTTATAAAGAAGAATCTTATATATATTTAAAAACGTCAAAATTAAATAACCTCTGAGAAAAATAATATATATTAAGGAAAAAACAGTAGATGAAATTGTTATTTTAGCTGATAATTTTTCATCCAATTTTTTATCTTTTAAATAATAAACAAAAATGAAATCCATGTTGAAATTCAACCAATGGAAAGATATATTGAAAATTCTTTAATCATTTACCTTTAATTAAATCTGATATTCAGGACAAAATCTATTTTTTAAAAGCTTGTATAAATGGTATTGTCAAGACAGGCTTTAGAAGAATTAATAAAACCCTAAAGGATTTTAAAATATTTTTATTAAACCAAGATGTTGGTTGATCTTTTCATGAACATTGATAAAGATTAAAGTTTCGAGTTCATTATGCAAGGAAAATTTATTCAGAGACAACCACTTATAAGCAAAAAAATTTCATGTCATTAGAATAGGGCTGTTCAAAAAGAGGTTAAAAATAATGTTTAAAAATGGATAAAAAAATATTCTGTTTTTTTTTTTTTTAAAAGAGTCGGTTTATGTCATTGATATATTTTAACACATTCAAATTAATTTATTTTTTAGTTTTGAAATATAATTTTTTTATAAATTTTGGTATTATAATTCACTAACAGCAGAGCCCCCCCCTGGGGATGTAAAAGAAATATAAATCAAATATCATTGTTTGAAAAATAAAATTATTAAAGATTATTGTTTAAGGTTGATGGACACACATGTTGAAGCATTTTTTTTTTTTTTTTTTTACAAATTGTTAAAACCTAAACTCAAAATAACATTTTTTCAAAATTATAAAAAAATTGAATAAAATTATTATAAAAATTGTCTTGTAAATGGAATTTTTAAAGCATTCTGAATGTAAAAATAAAAAATTAATTTTGGAAAACAATAAGAAACAATATTCTGAAAAAAGTGAAGTTTTGTTGAAATCGGTTGAAAAATTTTAAAAATTCGATCCCTTTATTTTTTTTCTACAAAACAACCTAAAATTAAGATAATTATAACTCGATATGAGTTGTTTGCCCTTTCATTCAAATTTCGAATTAATTTTAATTTCAAATTGATTTGTTTGCGGCCATGTTTTTCAATTTTTGGCAATGTCAGAACCACCACAAGGGTAATTTTACGTAATCTTGTGAAAGTTTGTTGAAATAACACTAAAAATGTAGAAAATCCGATCCAATATAAAATGAACTGACACACACACACACACACACACACACACAACCTATTTTTATAATAAACGGAAATTTGCAGTTAATAAAAATGTATGGGTTACCCAAAAGTGAAAGAAACAAAATTTTTGTTAGGGTTTAAGTTCTATAAAAACATGAATTTTTTTATCCTTTTTTTTCTTTGATAAATTTTGATGTAAGCAAAACCAGAGATACGGGCATCCTAACTGGGAAATATTCCTTTTTAAGGTTTTTTTGATGACTATCTCATAACACACCCTTGGAAGGCTGACAAGCATGCACAGTTCTTATTAGTTTATAACTAAGTTTTCAATGTCTTCTTTTCCTTTCATCTGTATGCATGTAGATCTGAAAACTCAAAATTTCAAAAATTTAAGAAAGTTTTTAAAAAGAATATTTTTTAATTTTTTTACAATAAATTCTTTGTAGCATGTTAAAGTTCTTGTTTTAAAGTTCCATGTTTGCAGCTGGTTGTTAAGATCGAAATAAATGTAATTGCTTCTCATATATGTGTGAGAAAAGATAGGAAGAAACCACTAAGTCCTTAAATAGCTTGTTGGGGAAGAGTGTAAGAGTCAACAAGCTTGTGAGAAGAATGTAAGTGTCATTTGGCTTGGTGAAGAAGATAGGTTAATGATTAAGGAATATCTGTTTGCCATGGTGAACTGATGTCACATGTGTCTATCTCTATCTCCTTATTGGTTTATGTATCTAGAAGGTTTGTTCAATTACTTTTCAAAGGATCATGAAGCATGAAAAATTTATTGTCAACAGGATCATGACCCATTGAATTCTTCAAAATTCTAAACGCTATTATTTTTATCTGGACTATTCATGACTCCACTGAAACATTGAGGGACAAATATATCTGGAACCATTAAATGTCTATGGAAAAATGTTTACACTTCACAACAAAATGAACCCAATTCCTGCAATGAATAGTTTTTTTTTATAGTTCACTGAAAAAAAAAAAATATTCTTTCTTTTTCTTTACAGTTCACTATTTCACTATTCTAAATGTTATGTCTACTGGCCTACATATTCAAATGGATCAAATGGTGGCTTCCTCTACAAAGAGGGATGCTGGGTCAAAACTTTCTGGAGAACACATTTTCTTTATTTTTCTTTGAATACACAGGTCACTAAACATAATTCATTCTGTCAATATTTGAAAACATTTTTAAAAAAATCTTAAAAAATTTTTATATCCATTTCAATCTGCGTCCTGGTCATAACTCTGTGCAAATTAAAAGAAAATCAGATTTCAATTAACACTGCTAAAAAAAAATGAAAAGATGTATTTGATAATTTCCAAATTGAAAAAAAATAAAAAATCTAAAAAATGAAATGTTGTTTGTCACAGCAACAAATAAAAAGATCAGAACCATTTAGAAAAACCAAAAATAAAAAAATTTAAATGTAATGGTTACAAAGTTCCAGAAGAAATTTTGCAAAACATGTTCGTCGCAATTTAGAATTGATAATTTCACTTTCCTATATTTCTGTTAAATCAACCATTAAATTTTTTATTAAAACATGGTATTATTTTCCAATCACCAATGAAAGGTTAGCAAAAAAAAAGAAATATTCAAAAAAAAAAAATGAATACAAATGGGGATTGACATTGAAGTGTGTTTGTCAAGAGATCTCACACATTTGAAAAATTTCAAAATTTGTGTCTATTAATGAAATTTAAACTAAGCATAAATACAACAATCCAATCTTGAATTTCTTTCTTTAAAATATATATATTTGATATGATCATATAAAAAAATGTTGAAAAAAAATAATGTTTAATAAAAAAAAAAAATAAAATCAAAAAAAATAAAATAAAAAAAAAAACTTCTAGAAATGTTTTTTAAAAATGAAAAAAAAAAAATAAAAAATAAAAAAATGATAAAACAGAAAATTGAAAGAAAAAAATAAAAATTTTTAATATATAAAATAAAAAAATAATAAAAAATTAAACTTTAAAATTTTTTAAATACAAAAAATCATAAAAATTTTTGAATGGAAATAGAAAAAATTTCAAATTCAAATAACAAAAAAAACTTTTTTTTACTCTAAATGAATGAAATAAAAATATTTAAATTTAAAATTTCAGTTCTTGAAAATTTTCCTTTTTTTCAAAATTAAAATTGTTTTTATATATTTATTAAATTACGTAAAATTTTTATATTGGAATCCAATTTTTTATTGGAAATGAAGAATTCATTTTTTAGTTTTTCAAGTTTTTGAAAAATTCATATCTGGCCTAACGCTAAAATTTTCATCTTTGTCCAGTCATAAAATTTTTCACCTAATTATTCTAAAGATTTTTTATTAAAAAATTTACTTTTAAAATCTCCATTTTTTATAATAGAAACCCTAATAATAAAAAAATTGTTTACTCATATTTTTCTTGATAAATTAAAAAATATTAACCAATTTAAAATTTGCATTTAAGAAAATAGAAAAAAGAAAATCATTTTTTTCGAATCAAGCACTGTTCAATTCAAAATTTTTAAATTCTTAATTGAAATTATTTTTCTCCTAAGAAAAATTGCTAACATATTTTAAACAATAATTTCCTGTAAAATTTCCATCCATACTTTTATCTTCAAATTGTTAAAAAACAATTTTTTTTACAAAAATTTAAATGTAAATTGAATAAAATTTTTACAGCAAATTTCTTTTGAAAACCTTTTCAAACTTCTTTGATTGAAATAAAATTTTTTCAAATTTGAAAAATAATAAATTGAAAGAAAAAAAATTCACAATTTCAAAAATTTCAAAAAAGTTTTTTTAAATTAAAATATGATAACATAACAGACAATATTTTAAAAATAAAAATTTTGTTCTTTTGTTTACCAATATTTCAAATTGTGTTTTTTTAATTTATTTTTTCCCAAAATAAAATTAATTCTTTGATCAATACTCTTTATTCTTAACTTTTTTTTTTTGATCAATGAAAAATTCAAATCAAAATAATATAAATAAAAAACATTTATAAATAAAAATGCCTTTTTCTTGTTTTTTTTTCCACCAGATTTATAAAACTTGTAAGGATTTTTTTAACATTTTAAATTAAAAAAAATTTAAAAAGAATTAAAAAGCTTCTGAATTTTAAAAATCTCACCAACTTTGATTTGAAAAAAAACCAAATCTTTTCTTTATTGTCCTCAGTGCTAAATTTTTAAAAAATTTTTTCATCAAAAAAATGTTTTCATCTATTTGTAACAGAAACTTTCCTGGAATGAAAATATGACTCTAGAATTTTTAATTTGTTTTTCTTCCATTTCAAGAAATTTAAAACAAAGTTCTTTTTCATTCTTTTCATTATTTGAAAAAAATGAAAAAAAAAAAGAATTTCTTTCTTCATTCAGTTCAGACTGAAACATTTTTTTCAAATCTGTTTTTTGTTTTTCCTAAAGAAAATTTATTTACATGATTTATGATATCTTTTTAAATGTCAAAATTTTTTATTATAAAATAAAAATATTTTCCCAAGAAAACATCCATTTATAATATTTTAAAAAAAAAATAAAAATTAATTATTTAATAATCATAAATATAAAAAGTTCTAACTTTGAGCTTATAATTTTTTTAAATAAATATATATTCTTTATATTTCCATCTTCAATATTATATTTTATTTAAAATTTTTTTAATTTTTTTTCTGTTTTTATAATGAGATTGGTCTTATCAATTTATTTAATTACATGAAAATTTGGATGTGTGTGTTAGAATGAAAAATTTTTCCAAAGAAGAAAAATTTTTCTTTAATTTTGGATTGTATGTCAAAAAAAATAAAATACAAAATTAAAAATTGTGGATGATTTTATTTTATCCATGATAAGTATATAATTTTTAAATTTAGAAAAAAAATTTTGAGATGAAGTTATTTTTTTTTCTTTTTTTTTTTCTTTTTAATGTTGCTTTTTCCCAGCATAAAGTTTTAATCTTAGAAATTTTCAAAAAAAATTTCATTTAAACATTGAAATAAATTCACTTGTAAAAAATTTGAGATAAAAAAATTAAATTTAACAAACAAGAAATTTTAAAAAAAATTAAGATAAAAAAAAAAAAAAGTTAAAAAAAGAAATTTTTCATTAATAAACAAAAAAAAAAACTCTTCCATGAAATTCTTTTTCTTTCCTTTTTGAAGAAAGAAGGAAGAAAAGACTGTCTATGATCTATAGAATTTTTTTTTTTTTTATTTGCTTAGTAAAGAAAAAGTCTTTTTACTTATATTTTTAATCAATTGAGCCCTGATGTCCAAACTGTTGTAGAGTACCTTTCACAGTGGAGGCTTGTTTTCACTATGTCGCCTTAAAAGGGTCCGGGAAAACGTTACTTTGAAATAATTGCGAATGACATAGGCAATCTAGGTGGTGGTTGATTCGCAATTCCGTTCTCGACTGACTCACCAACTCAATTGTTTAAAAAAAAAAAAAAAAAAAAAAACTGACAATTTATAAAATTTATCTTACAAGAATGAAACAAGAATTTTTACATCTGTTTGGCTTGGTTCATTCATTTTTCCATCAGTATGAAAAGATTACGTTTGTTCTTGAAACGAATTTTTCTTGCATGTTGATGATGTTGATATATGGTTTTTTGGAAAGGACTACTGATCGTTGTAGAAATTGAATAACAGTCAAGAAAGGTGCTTTGTTTATTTAATGTCCGAACCATTGGGTAACCAAAGGGATTAAAAAAAAAAAAAAAGAAAAGATTTTCGAACTGAGCTGATTCACATTTATTATTATTAAACGAATTCATCACATTGTAAGAGATATTTTAGAGTGAACGGGGGATATACAAAATATCCCAGTTTTCTCCTTTTATTATAAAAAAATTTATAAATCAAGTTTGAACCGCAAAAAGAACTTTTAAAATAAAATGGGTAAAAAAAAAAAAAAAAAATTAGAAATGAGAATTTGGTCATAATTTTGCTAATGGAGGAAAAATGCTTAAATTGTTTTAAACTTTTCCAGAAAGAAAAATCTTATTCAAAATGTCATTCCTCACTATTTCAATAGTGTTGACTGTTGATGTTTATCAGAAAATACTTCCCAAAACTTAAGAAAAAAAAAATCACGCCATAAAGATAAGGGGTCAGTCTGTCACCAAAAAGCAGTTCGAAATAGGAAAGATAACATTAAGAAAGATTTATTAAGGATAATCCAAATTTTAAATTACTGAAATTACAAAACAAATTTTAAAGATTTTAAATAAACAAAGTAGAAAAGGTCTTTTTTCTTTTTATTTAAGTTTGAACTTGATCATAACACCCAAACCAAGAACAAAATATGACAAAAAAAAAAAAAAAAATGGGAAACTGGGATTTGAAAAAATAAAAATATCCAAATTTTACTAAAATAAATCCAAAAAAACCCATCACTATGACGATCAAAGGTTTATTTTCTTTGAGTAAGATTCGAACCACAACCTAAAATAACTCTTAAAAATTCAAAGCTACATTTTTTCTAAATATAGAGATTATGAAACGAATAGATTAAGGGTGAATTCATTAAAATTAAAAAGCTGTAATTAAAATATTTCAGCTTTGATTTTAGAGACACGATTTTGAAGGGGAAAGTACATACAAAGCGGTTAAATTTAAAAAAAAAAAAAAAAAAAATCTATGAAAAATATCCAAATAAAATCGCGCACTTGTACGTATGTCATGAGAATTTTTTTTTTTGAAAATAAAAGTTGAAAAATTGTACAGGATCAGCTTTTCATGCTCCTCTTCCAACTGAAAATCTCAATATAAATACGATTTTATTTCTCGCCCAAACACCCTCGTAAAATGAATAAACCAATTCAGTTTGATGTACACTTCTTAATAAAAAAAATTTTTAAAATTTCAGTTTCAATCGAAGGAAAAAAAACAAGAACCTTCATTTAGATTTGAACACAGATCATAACTAAAGCACATAGCAACGGCACCGTCAACTCGATTAATTCAAACATCAGAGATAAAAGACAAACAAACATAGGATTTTGATAAAAAATATTTTAGCATCAACAACCTTAACGATTAAAGAAAATTTATTTAAAAATTGAGTAAAAAATTTTTTACCCCATTTTATGACCATTTAATGAAACTCATATTTCTTTACGTACTTAAGATTTTTTTTATATATTTAAATTAAATTTTTAAAAAAAGATGAAATAACGATTAATCAAATTTAACGTTTCGGATAAAACAACTTATTAAAAAATAAAAGAAGTTGTTTTTCAGCTTAAGAAGAAAAGAAAAATAGATAAGCGAAATGTCAAGAACAAAAGAGTAAAGAAAAAGAGGAAGGAAATCTTTTTAGCCATCGCTTTAAAAAAATCGTGTCAACTGTTTGAAGGGAAAGAATGTTTATGCAGTCTAGATTTCATAATTAAGACCGATTACAAGGATAAAATGCCAAATATAGAGATAAAAGGTTATAGGATCTGCAAAAGTGAAAATCTGGAAAGAAAGTGAACGTTTACCTGACTGTTTTTTTTCACGAATGTCAAATTCAAACAGTAACAAAGAAAAATGAAATTTGGAAGCCATGCTGAAAAAAAGAAAAAAAAAAAAAAAAATCACTGCGCAAAATACAGGTTGTAAAAGGGAAAAAAAGAAAGAAAAAAAAAAAAAAAGGGAAACTCAGTTAAATTTTGACTATTTTAAATTTCAAAAAAAACTGTTAAAAAATATCAAATAGGGTGCTTTTAACAAAAAAAAAAAAACAAAAATAATTTGGATAATAGCAGAACTATATTTATTGCAGTAGTATAATGAGGTGATCAAAGGAAGAAGCAGCTCGTTTTGAAAATGATTTTCGAATCGAGTCGCGCGTTTTTCGCTCTGGTAAACGCGAAAGAACCGCTTCTTTTAGTTAACAAAGACAAGTTGTCTTCCTTCAGTTTTTAAAAATAGGCATTTTGTTGAATTTAAATTTAATCATTGTTTTTAACTGAACTAAATTTTATAAATAAAGAAAAATCATATGATAAAAAGGAAGACAAATAATAGAAAATCATTTTATTTAAATAAAATGTATGGAAAAATTAAATAAAACAAAACAAATCGTTTTTTTTTTTTTTTTTTTGTTTAAAGAAATTATGAAAAAAATTAATTAAAATTAAATCATTACTTGAAATTTAATTAGGTTATTTTTATAAACAAAATGTAACAAAAAATGTATATAATGACAAATGCCTGAAAAATTGTAATTTACATAAAAATCCGACCGTAATGGCGGCTATCAAACAGTCCAAAAATTTTATTGTTTTCTTTTTTGCGTCGATTATCGCCTTAAAACTCTCGGATGTCATTGGTTTCGTCGAGAATGTTTACATTTGATTCAATGAATTATAAAATTGGCTTTTTTTTGCTTTATTTTTTATAGGAGATTTTTAAACATTTCACCATGATTTAAATATTTTTGAAATTCAATTTCATATATTTGAATTTGTTAATTTAATTTAAATTGAGCTTTTTTACTTTTTTGCAACAAATATGTGACATTGCACGTGGCTTTTGGACAATAAGTCTCAACCGCACCAGTTGAGGTAGATTTACAAAGAAAGCTTTCGTCCATTTGTTTTATTTTGAAATTTAAATCTTTCTTAAATTTAAAATAAAATATTTTTCATTGTTAATTGATTTTTCTTTCTTGTTTTTCTTTTATTTTGCACCTTATTCTTTGAAAATTTCCTTTTTATTTACACTTTTCAAAAACATTTCCTCCTGGACTGCTTTCAACTTTACTCTTGCCAGTGAATAAATCCATTCTTTCGAGCCTTTGATTTTTTCAAAGAGTTTGTCTCTTCAATCAACTGGCTTAGCTGAGGGGAAATTTTTTTGATTTAAAGGGAAGATAACAGATACTGAGGCATACTGAAAGAAAGCATCTAAGCATTATGGAACTAGAAAAACTATACTGGTGGACGAAATAAAATCCACTTTCAAAATTCCATTCTCCTGAAGAAGGCCAGAACTGTCAATGGCAAAAACAATTCTATCGCGACAAAGATATGGACAACAGTTTGAACAATGTAAATAGTTCTTAATAATTTCAAATTCATCTCCTTTTTTGTGACAAATAATAGCTTTTTGTAAATTATTTTTGTTCGTTTCTATACAAACGCACAAAATATTTCTGGTGAGCAGATAAAAATACAATTTTTTTGCATTTTCTATTTTTGGCTGTTTTGAATCCATCCACTGATTTTACATTACGTCATTTCCTTCTCGTGCAATTTCTACAAGTGCTGTAAGCCTCAATGTGACGTTCTCTAATGGATAAATACCTGTTTACTAATAATCATAATACAATAAAATAATGAAAAAGATATTCATTGGTTTCATTAATCCAAACAATACTACAGAATAGGGTCCCATTGAACAATGTAAAATGTATTACTAATGATTTTAATTATAGAATTATATTGAACATCAGAAAGAAAGGGATTGTCGATTGTATACATGGAATGAATTAATACCTAAATGGAATAAAATGTATTAATATAATAACTAAAATTTAGTAATGAATTTTATTTTGGATAGGAATTCATTGCAAATCTGTGTAAATTATTTATAATCAAACTAATCACCATGAATTTTAATCGTGTGTTACTGATAACCTTTTTCTGCATACACATAATTTAAATTTCCCTCATGATTTTATATATATATATATATATAAATAGGAAGATAGGAAGAAAAATGAGAAATTTTTCTGAAAAATAAAGAAAGCAAATGAAAGAATGAAATTGCATAATGATAATGATTTAACAATGAGAATGCAAGAAAATGATTTGAAGAAACCTATTGTCAAAGGTCAGAAATAAATTAAAACGCATAATCTGATCAGAATATTCCGTTATTTTATTAAAAATCAAATGCAATCTGGTTAATGATTTTACTATTAGATGTATATAAAATGTCTTTATAAATATTGTCCACCTGGTCAGGAATAAATGTTGGAAATTACTGATAGAATTGGGCTATTAAATGTATAATGGATTCTGCATTGCTAATGATTTTACTATAACAATGCATTTAAAATGAGGAAGAAAGGGATTGTCAGTGGTCAGGAATGTCTTGCAAGCATTACTGATAGAATAGGGTCATTATATGTATAATGGAAATGCATTGCTAATGATTTTACTATAGGAATGTTTGAAAATGAGGAAGAAAGGGATTGTTCAGTGGTCAGGAATTAAAACAGCAAGCATTTTTGATAGAATAGGGCTATTATATGTATAATGGAAATTCATTGCTAATGATTTTACTATAGGAATGTATTGAAAATCAGGAAGAAAGGGATTTCAGTGGTCATGTATGAATTAAGTTTCTAGATAGAATAGGGCTATTATATGTATAATGTAAATGCATTGCTAATGGTTTTCTATAGGAATGAGGTTGAAAATGAGGAAAAAGGGACTGTCAGTGGTCAGGAATTCCCTTACAAGCATTACTGATAAAATAGGGCTATTATATGTATATATGGAAATGCATTGCTAATCCTTTTTTCAACTGCGAATGAATTAAAAACTGTTTACGCGATTTTGTGGATAGTGAATTAATTCCACCCTAAAACCCATAGAATGCCCATTAGATGAAAATGTAGCTTGCTTCTCGCTGTTCAGAATGCTATTTTCGTGGAGAATGTTCAGACAAGCTACATTTCATGAATTCCACATTCTCAGACCTTCAATGCCGACCCCCTTATCCCATGTTTACAGTGTCGACTATTCTTGGTAAGAAAAAATTCTACTCAGTTCTTCCTCAGAACTATTACTTTGACGAGCCAAAAGACCAAAGCCTATGCTTCCCCGATCGCTACGATCTTAAAATACTTCAATTCTCAACCAGCCATTTCCATCCTAGATATTTTCATAAAACTTCACATTAATTTCTACGTTTAAAGACTTACAACAGCCCCATCCATTATTAAAGTCTTTGATTCTTAATGTGATCCCTGAATATTAAAATAAGAAAAACTTCTTTCATGTCTATGCACATCATGACATTGTGAATGACAGTTCACATGTGCACACGATTGGAGGATGCTTTTAGGGACGATATGACCAGACAAAAATTTGGCACTCTTTACCATTTGTCATCACCTGTTGACATTTTATACAATATTCCTGAAAGAAGCTGTTTATTCATAAAAATGACGATATAATCCTTGCACATGGAAGAATGGTTGAAGGGAAAATAAACTTTGTTGCGTATCTCAAGATAGATCTATCTATGATCTCTCTCTCACTATATATATATATATATATAATATATATATATATATATATATATATATATATATATATAGATGGATAGATAGATAATAGATTTTCATGTGAGAGAAGAGAGAGAAAGGGCATAAAAATTTTATGAAAACCGGCATGTAAGTAAAATGCTTAATTTTAATTATTCTCTGTAAAAATATATGTATTATAAATATTGCATATAAATGCATATAAATATTGCATATAAATGAATATAAACATCATATATTTTTTTTCTAAATCTTATTTTCTATATTTATATCATTACCATAAAAGTTTTAAACAAAAAGAAAATGTTTAACTCAACACCTTTTAAGATTTAAAATAAATAAATTAATACATAAATAATTTATCAAAATAAAAAATACTTATATTAAAAATATATAAATATAAATAAAAATTCAACAATTTCAACATTTACTCGTTCGTCTATTATTTCTAAATTGTCATTATTATGTAAACCATATTTATCCTTCTTTTCACAAATTAAGAATATTTTCGCCATTTTTATTTAAAAATTTTGCAAATGCAACGATATTTCCCCATTTTTCCGTCTATAAGTAAAAAGTTACAAAAAATCTCATATTTATTCGATGAATGTCCCTCATCTTTTTGAAAAGCAATGATAAAAGAATAAAGGCCTTTTTGTCTATATTTTCTGAGATGAGGTATTATGTACATTATTTACATTATTCGGACTACTGTCCTAATCTTTGTCGCCATATTTATTACAACATTTCGGCCGTTGTACGCTCCTATATTTCTCAGGTGGTTGGAATGTCGAACTTAACCCTTTATTTCGCTCACAGGGGTAGACTGTTCTATCCACAGCGCCATGTATCCTTGAGGACACATGGCACAGTGGATCTAGACCAATCTATCTGAAGGCGTTGGTTAGATCCAGTGAAAGGACCCAAAGAATTGAGTTCAATGCCTGTTAAGACAGTAAAGAACTTTCAGAGGGCAATTTGCAGGAGATAACTGATAACTGACATCCATTAAAATGGCGTGGCACTAGAACAGTCTACCCCAGTGAGAGAAATAAAGGTTAAGTTCGACATTCCAACCACAAAGAAGTCGGAGCGGACAACAGAAAGAAACGTTGTATATAAACATGGCGCAAAGATGAGGACAAGAGTCCAAGTGAATCCTATATATATATATATATATATATATATATATATATATTTTCAGACGTTTCATTAAATAATATAGACCAGTGTTGTCTATTTATGAAAATCGCACCGCATCTCGAAACGTCACACATGACCACACAAGGCTGAATTCAGAGAAGTATTAAGTATGGGAATCGCCGAATAAACCAATGGTTTCCTGTTACGACGCCGAGACATTTAAGGATACCCTTGAGATTCCAAAGTTGATTTTGTTTAGTGGATTTTCGCTTCTAGCGTCTTATGTACGTGTTTATCGTTGCTTACTGTCATCCATTTAAACAATTGAAACTATGTCGCTGTCTTGTCCGTATATTGCTTAATATGTTGTAATTGATATCTTTCATAATACTTATGTGGTAACAAAATGCAGATATTGATTAAAAATATGGATCAATATTGTGATTTTCTTTCTTCGTTTGGCTGAGCAGTTAGAATTCTGGGAAAGAGCGTGTTATCAACAATTTGAAGAAGGCCACGATGACTTGTGACTTTGTGCTAATTGTGCTATCGACAGGAAAGTTTCCCTTATGAAATTGGGTAAACCCGTAGTATGGTTTTTCTGGCACTTTCCAAAGGTGCCGCGCGCTGGGACTGACCCCTCCAGTCCGATAACATCATGAAGACATATATATATATATATTGTTTTAAAAACCAGGAAAATATTTGCGCTAAGGCCCTTTCATCCAACATCCCATCAGGAATAATTCGTTGGCAATAAATATTACGAAAGAACAGTAGCAAGGAAAATGAAGAGAAAAAATTGTTAGAGGAAAGATATATATATATACTTAAGTAATTCATCGAGTCTGATAGTAATCTCAACAGAATGCAGAAAGCACTGGACGGCCGTTTCGTCCTATATTTGGTCCTATATTTGGGACTCATCTACCGAGAATTCAGCAGTGCGCATCCACTACCTGACAGTTGACAGTTAAGCAAACATCCCAAATGTTCCAAAAGGTCTGGTATCCTGAGGATGACTTTTAATAGACTCAATATAGCTGCATCCACTATTCCAAAAAAAAACTCAACTGACATTTCTATAACCATAAACCGTTAAGCGGTGGAACAGTTGGCTGGACAACCTAACGAAAATTATCCAGTGCTTTCTGCATTCTGTTGAGGTAAAAATAGACAAAAATTACTTAAATAATTATCAAATTCTCCGCCAATAATTTCCATCTATGTACATCATCCAAGAACCGGCTTCATACGCTAAGTGAGCGGCTTGATGAGAGTAGTCGTGGCTCAGGGGGGGTTGTTCTGTGGTTACAGAGAACTCATACGAGCGGCGCTATATTGAGTCTGATTTTAAAACCTCTTCGTCACCGAGGCCCATTAGAACAGTTCGTATGATGTTTGCTTGATAATATAACTGTCAGGGTTTCAATTCTCGGTAGTGGATACGAAAATGCTGATGAGTCCCAAATATAGACGAAACGGCCGTCCAGTGCTTTCTGCATTCTGTTGAGGTTTCTTTCAGACTCGATTAATTAATTAATTATAATTATCTCCAAATCTAAATTTCTCATTAATAAATTCTATAATATATATATATATATATATATATATATGTGTGTGTGTGTGTGTGTGTATGTGTGTGTGTGTATTTCGGTAATATTTGTATTTTATAGAAATTTCATTGAAACATAATGTATGACAATATGAAATTGATATTAAATTTTTAACATTTTATTTTTACATATTTGCATATAAAATCCATTTTTTCTTAAATTGGACATAATATTTTATATATTTAAATATATTTGAGACTATATATATTATATAGATTAGCTATATATATATATAAACCAAGTTCATTTGAGGAATTCTATATAAACTCTATGTAAAATTTTAAAAGTGATATGAAATATTTTAAATCTATAAAAAGAAATAAAATATAACAAACTTAATCGCTCACACTGTAATATATATTCAATGAAACCATCTCTTTATCTCTCTCTTTTATCTCTTTTCGACACATTTTTTTGTCAAAAGTCTCTCTCTCTCTACTATTTGTTTAATATTTATATATAATATATATATATATATATATATATATATATATATATCTATATATATATATATATATATATATATATATATATATATAAAATAAATATAAATAAATCGAATTGAGTTCTCTCAGTCACTGTGTGTTTATCTAAAAATAAATATTGATTAAATTCACCTCATCCCTGCCGTTTCAATATTTTTGTCAAGCATTGACAGAATCTTACGTTAAACGAATGATTAGTTTCGATCCAAGCTAGAGAGAACTGGACGTCCAGCCACAATGATGCAATGATGAAAGCGAAATATGACACAATATATATGTGTGTGTGTTATTATTGGATTTGAGATAATCATAATTAACACATTCATCATACAATAGAATGCAGAAAGCACTGAACGGTCGTTTCTCAAAAAATTTAGGACATATCAGAAGTGTGCATCAATTACCAAGATATTGAACCCGAACCGTTACGATACGACCAAGGTATACCAACTGTACCAACGGGCCTTCAATGACGAATTAAACAGCGTACAAAAAACTCTTCATTTAAAATCGTTTCATAACTCATCCGAGTTTCCTTACCCATAGGAATGTTGAGCCACGATGTTTATTATTCAGATTTTTCCAACGACTAAATTAAAGCCATCCATACCAGATGTCCCATGAATTGAGATAAATTCTAAATAATTTAAAACGGGTGATATATATAAGGATTTGAGAACATCCATTCAAAAAAAAATCATTGAATTTCAAACTAAATATCATATATATAATATCAGAAATATATATATATATATATATATATTTCGATTATAGGCCAATATCATTCAAATCATTTCGTATAAGGTTCGGGGTTAGTGTATCTTATTGAAATTGTTTAATCAAGTGATTCTCGCTTTTTAAATCACAGATACTATATTTGTTTTTTGAATGGATGATTCTTCAATAATTCGCAAAATATATATATATATATATATATATATATATATATATATATATATATATACATATATATATATATAGATACAACATTTAAGTAAAAATTAATTCAAAAGACAAAATGTTTAACCGTTATATATTTATTTTTTTGATTTCATTGTTCTTCTTTTAGCTCTAGATTACAATAATTGGGCAAGATTGGGTCTATCTGTTTTACCCAGTTCCCTAATAGCAGGACATACTGGAGGCTATAGCCAGGCATGTTACCCATATTGTCAAAAATTATCTTATCATTCAAATATTCTAGTCAAGTCAGTCATGAAAATCGAGTTTGATAAAAGACCAAAATTTTCTTCTGATTTTTTATGCCGTTTCTTAATATGTTCTGCAGACTAGTTAAGAGCATATTTCTTGTCTATATATATAAATGTCGTTAAACATAAAATAATTACAATCCGATTTAAAAATGATGCTTGACGTCACCCAGAATATGTTTATAAAATACCCGCCATCGGTCCATTTTGAATGATTTGACTGAAAAACAAACAAGTCTAATAGGATATTTTTTTCCTCGATTTTTGCAAATAAACATATATTTCTTTCATAAAAGATAATTTATAACTATTGAAAAATCTTATTTTTAGTTTTTTTAAGGGCGGAAATGTTATTCTAAATTTAATTTTTTATTTTTTTTATTTTTTGAGGTATGGAATATTCAATGATATATATATATATATATATATATATATCTAAAAATCAAATACTAAGTGGTTTGGACAATACGAATTTCCGACAAATGAGGCTTAGATTTGAATTCTATATGATATAAATAAAACAATTCTGAAGAAATGGCATCTCGTTTATATAATTGGAAAGTTCATGAAAAGAACCATAATTGATTTGACCCAATGTTGATAAGAAACAGATTAAGCACTTTCAATTTATATATTATCATTTGTTATATAAATTTATATATATATATAAATTAGTATATTATACACACACAACACACACACATATATATATATATATATATATATATATATATATATATAGTACAAGTAAACCTGATTGGTATAATAATATATTTTTCCCCCAAAGAATTGAGCTGTATTGTTTTTATTTTAACAGAGCATGTGTTTTTATATTAAAAAATATATTATATATCTTAATAAAAATGTCCAAAAGTTGAGCCCTTCTCTTATAAGACAGATTTCAGAGGAAGATGATAGCCGTGTATCATCAGACCGGCTTCTTTTAGAAAAACTTGTCCTGTTGAAGTAATGCAAAAATAAAAAGATGTATAAATACATATATAAATAAATATATAACAAGTAATTTTTTGAAAGAATTTATTTTTAAATAAATATTTTTTTTAAAAATAAAAAAAGACCTCTTATTCCATCTTCTTTATTTCCCTCCCCTTAAATTAAAATTATTATTTATATATATAATATTGTAAAAATTATATATATGTGTGTGTGTGGATTTTCGAATGTCTTTAAATTTTGTATTGTTGAAGGCGATCATTTATTGCAGTTAAATTATGTTAATATAATTGTATATCGATGGTATATATATTCTAAAGATATATAAAAAACAAATCAATTTTACGTCTGGTAGGCGTCCAGTCACCATGTGACCAAGCCTATATTAATATATTATGCCTGGTTACTGTATTTGCCCTCAAACTTATTTAAATAAAACCTATATTCGTACGCAATGTTCCAACAAGGATGGACATATAATTCAAATGATTTTTGATGTCTTGAACGCTTTCACCTTTATTGCAAGGCGCAAACCAAATTTTCAATTTGTCAAATAAAATGTAAGAAAAAAAAAAATTTCTAACTTTTGAATATTCAATAAAATAATTAATATATTATTTTTTAAAATTGATAAAAATGCTGATCCATTTTAAAATCAGGTAATAAATAAGCATTTGTAACTCCTAGTTTCTGGAATCAGATAAGTCCCATTGAATACAGCTAAGCGTTGGAGATCACGTGATTTGAGCACACAAATTCAAAAAACACAGTTTTCAGTCATCCAAACTTGTAACAAACTCACAAATGCCATATAAACTTAATTTATATCAACTGTGACGAAATGATTATATATAACCATAATAGACACTAAACTGAAAAATTTCTTTCAATTGAAATATTTCCTGAAAGCTATCTGCTTTCTCTTAACAGTCTTTTTTTTCAAAAGAAAGGATTGAATAAAAAACAGTTTCCTTCAAAATATTATGGCAACAAAAACCAATTCCAGTTTGAGACCGTCATCTAATTAGCTTGAGTAAATAAAAGTTTTTAGAAGTGTATTACAAATAATATTAGCTATCTATCTAATTCAAAGCTTTTAGACCATGTAACCGCGGAAAGTTTCTTTTTGTCTTTTTTAAACCTTCTGAATTTAAAAAAAATTAAAATTTTGAGAACATATGGTAGTATAACACAGCAAATTGACAAATAAATTTCTTGTTTCTCACAGGAGGATATCATTTTAATCATCATTAGCGTCTTTCTGACAGAATATTTCCCTTTTAATATTGTTTTTCTGTGGTATCATTCCTCCTTGAAATCTTTTGACATAAAATGAAACCCAGCCTTTTTGTGGATGTTTGTAATGAGGGAATATATATTGGAGGAAATATTTATATGTTTTGAAAACCCCGATGAAGAAAGAAATTGGATAGATTTGAAGAGTAAAATTTTCCTGTGATGGAATTGACTTTGGAAGTTAATTAAATAGAAAGACCAAAAAATTAAAGGGATATGTTTTCTAATTTGTTACAGTTTTTGGATAATACTATGTACTAGTGAGCTAGTCCAAAATGAGCTGACTCATTTTATAGTCCACCAAGAGAAGGGTTAACCAATCAGAAAACTCAAAATATTCAATCCGACGTATAAAGGCAGCCATTTTGTTTTTTCTCCCAAAATATCTTCACTGCCAACCTCTGATATCGAAGACTTAAAGAATTACTTAACAGCTGCTATTTTCTCCGAATCTTCACTGCCAACCTCTGATATTGAACACATTACGGACTTCACTTTATTCATATTCAGAACTACGGCAAACATTTTAAAACAGGTTCAATTGGATAACATCTTCCCAAGATGTATTTTTTAATTCCATTATTTAAATCCTTTCAAGTGGCAGGGTAAATCTTTATCAAACAATGGACATTTGAGCATTATTAAATTAAGCAAATTACACCTCTTTAACGTTCATAGTACAATTTTTATTTCAAACTGTTCAAGATGCTTTCTTCCCTGTTGAAATTTTTTTCAATTAGGTTAATCTTTTGCAAATAATTTTAAGAATATTAATCCTGGGTTTTGTTAAAACTGCAAATAATTCACTTTCACGGCTTTTCCAAACATCAAAAATTTGTCATTTAGGGCCTTCTTTAAGGAAAAAATTAATAAAATGAGATCTCCTATTACGAATAGAAAATGAATTGAGTGGGACCTTCTTAAATTTCATTTCATGAATGTTTTTTTTCAAAATACCATCAAAACCATTTTTCCAGTTAAATTGAAATATATTTGCTGTTTTTTAAATCATTTTAAAATTATTATTATTATTGTTATTTATTATTAATTTCTTAAATTTATAATGTCATCAAGATGATTGAAATCAAATTGTCTATAATTCAAGATACAAATTTTGTCAATTATCTAGATTTTCTTCCAGAGTCAAGAATGTACATCCTGTGAAATTATGTCATTTATCTCATAAAAGAATAAAGAGAATTTCCACATTTATGACGAATCATAATTTTAAATTGGAAGTTAGATCCAAAAGAATGGCAATGAACTCGAAAAAAAACTATTAATTTAAAAGTTTTATGAATTAGAAAAAGAACTATCACAAAATTTTAATATTTTTATTATGTATCCATTTTCTTCCACCTCCCCAAAATAGCATCAAATGTTATCTTTACGTAACCCTCCAAATGATGTGCCTTGGGAAAGAAAGGTCCCTATTCCAGGTGTAATATATATATGAAGGAAAAGAGAAAATATATAAATATTCATATAAATTATATATTTATATTCAATGGATTGATGTGAGTTTGGAACAATATGGAGATATATCGAGTAAATTTATAGCAGTTAGAGAGTCTTAAAACTGGCCTTACTGAACCCCTACAAAGTGATATAATCATGAATGTTGTAATCATAAAATCTAAAAATTTATAAAATTTAAAAAACTAGTTTGTCTGACAGAATAAATAGCGTGAAAAAATAGGGTCAAAACTCATTTCGATATTGACTAAATATTATTAGCTCTATTCATTTATTGACGATTTGAAGTCGAAAGTTAACATACATTGCTGTTTTCTCCCTTATAAATAATATATATAAATTTATGTATATATATATTTATTATTATTATTATTATCATTATCATGTTTCTTATTAATTTGAATCTGTCAAGGAGCAACGAGATGAGAAAATTTTATAATCATAAATTTCAGATTTTGTTTGGGTATCTTTGATCATGTTTGTTGTTATTGCAATTGGTTGATGTCCAAACATCCTCTATTCAAACGGCTGCCATCTATTTTGGATTGTCAAATTGATTTAAGTTTAAACCTTCATTAAAGCTAGATCATGGGCATAGAGATAAAATTTATGAAAATTTTGTCAAAAAGATTAGGCAAGAATCTGAAAATGGAATCATAGAGTTCCACTTTCTAAATTCAGGGTATGACGATTACTACAATCGGCAAGTTGGCATGATCAATCTGATTGGGAGATTTTAAAATTCTTTTTAGCAGGAAAAATTTATTAGATAAATAACATAATGAAAATTGCATCTGGCCATTGTTGAGGAATTTGAATTTACTTTGACATTTGAAACTGACATATCCTAAATTTTATTTGTATACCAATGTGACATTTTGATGAAAGTTTAAATACTATTCCTACATAAAAAATTCAAATCCGGCACTAGTATTAAAATGAGAAACATTTTTTAAACCTGATTTTTAGCCTTTTATGTGAAATTATATTTGATTTTTTGTTTTTTTTAATGGAGTGTTTGGTTGAAAAATTATTGTGTTTATATTATACATTAACAGTAGAGCCCGACGTTGCCCGGGGATGTAACAGTAAGAGATAGATCAAGTATCGACCATCATAAAGACTGAAAATAAAATTGACAAAGATTATTGTTTAAGGTTGACGGACACGCATGTCTTAATTAGTTTTTTTTTTTTTTTTTTTTTTTTACAAATTGGTCAAACTCAAACAAAACATTGTTTTCAATCGTTATGAGTCTATCGATTGAATAGAATTTTATTATAAACAATTGTCTTGTAAATGGAATTTTTAAAGCATTCTGAATGTAAAAAAAAAAGAAAAAGTGTGCAAGACAATAAGAAACACTACCTGCCAAAAAAAAAGTGAAGTTTTGTTGAAATCGGTTGAAAAATGTAGGAAATCCGATCCCATATATAAATGTCCAAACACAACACACACACACACACACACAACACACAACCTAGGTTTTATATAAGTATAACTCGATATGAGTTGTCCCCTTTCATTCTGATGCCTAGTATTTAATCGTGTTTTCAAATTGATTTCGTGCAAAAACAATTGTGTTTTCTAATTTTTTAAAAAGAACCACCGCAAGGTAATTTTACGTAGTCCTTTGAAGTTTTGTTGAAATTTTCTGAAAAATGTAGGAAATCCGATCCAATATATAAACGTACAAACACACACACACACACACCTGGGTTTTATAATAATCTTTCTCCTTATAAAACAATTACTAACATGAGGCCAATATGTCAATCATTTATTATATTTTTTAAAAAATTTTGTCTCATTTTTGCTAGATACTTTGAATAATGACAAATGTATTTATGGTTCATCACGTTTAGTGAAATTAGCCGCCACTGATTTTATTAACTTTTGAATCTCATAATATTGGGATACATATTTCCACACCCAACATTAATTATTTGATAAATTTGGAAATTTATAGTTTTTTTTTTTTTTATTTTTTTAAACATCTTGAAAACGTTTATTAAAAAGTCATTCTGTTGCAAAGAAAATCCAGAAAAAATTATTCAAGGATTCCAAAAATTTTAAATTTGGAAAGTCATTTAACATTGTATTAAAGCACACATGTATAAATATTCCAATTCCTATTTTAATTGCCTAAAAAGAATTGATTCTAAAAACGGACATTTAACTGAACAACATAATAATAGTGATAATTGTTGCGACCACATTATTAAATCGATATATTTAAAACCAACATTAAGGATTCTTCCCATTTACAAGGTTTTCAAATATCAAAAATTGATTTCGAATTTTTTTAAGAATTTGAACATTAGTTTGCACCAGTGAGTAAACAAGACTATCCAACCCAAAATTGAATTCAGTAGACACGTTGGACCTCTCAATCTTGGTTTAGTGTAAATGAAATATCAATTTAAACAACCGTATTTCTAGCCTATCCTCTATAAATCAATACAAAAATCATTTGTCAAAAGAAATACAGAAATTATTTTAAGAAGGAATACAGAAATCATTTAACATACGCATAAATAGTTTCTATTAAATATATCAATGAGGTCCATAATGGCAAAAAAGTCAATTCAAAAACTAAAAACTTGAAGGTTTTTTTTGCTTTAAATAAATTGTAATTATTATAATAAAAAAATTATGATAAAAATTTTTTTATAAATTTATATAATACATATATTTTTATATTATAAAGATTTTTTATAATATTTAAAAATATATTTTATATAAATATATATATAAATATATTTGTATATATTTGAATTGTCATTGAATTTTGAAGATTTTTCCTTCATGGAAACTTTTTTTACAAAGCAATAGTTCTTTTTTCATGCTTGAAAAGAAAATTCAGGCCGCCAATTGTGGATAAAAAGGAATGACGGCTATTTATCACCAAAAACATATAAGGCCTAATTTGTAAAAGATATACAATAAAAAATAATAGAATTAATTCTAAATAAATAAATAAATGAACAAATTAAGAAATCGCCCTGCTAAAATAACAACTTAGTTTTTCAGAAAAAAGAAGCAAAAATAAGCAAAAAAAAGTAAAAATAAAAATCGAAATAAATAAATAACTGTCCATATCCGAAGTAAAAATAACAGAAATTGAAAACAGCAAATTTCTAAACACTGGACGAATAAATTGATTAACTTTTAAATTTCTTCCCATTTAATAAAATTAATCAAATAAAATGAAAAAATAAATAATAATTAAATAAAAACAAATAAAATAAAAAACCAAACAAAAAAAATATTATAAATAAACAAAACAAATCCATTTTAAAATTAACAGATTAATAGATTACCCAAATATAAAACATTGAATACAATATATATATATATATATATATTATATATATATATATAATATATATATATATATAAAATGGTTTTCTCCTGGAAATATCCATTCAACAGGTTTTGACGATTAAAAATGAAGGAGCCTTTCGCGTCTGAGCTGAAAAAAACATTCACTTTTTAAATTTAAAAATTTCTTCTCTGATAAAAAGAGCATGTTAAAAGTACATAAATATATAAAATTATATAATCATATATATTTATATATATATATATATATATATATATATATATATATATATATATATATATATATAAAAACCAATTTACAAAATGATTATATATATTTAAAATTTATAAAAGACAAATTTATATCTATAAATCGCATTTTAAATTTAAATTATCAAGGCAGAAAACTATTAAAACAAAATTCCAGATAAAAATTACAAAAAAAAAAAAAAAAAAAAAAAAAAACATTAAAAATTGAATATTATTTTTTAAATAAGTTTCAAAATAAAAGTTCCTAATTTCCAAAAAAATTCTGTTAAAAGAGGGGAGCGTTTGCCTTTTATTGAATTTTTGAATTTGATAAAAATGAAAACATTTCGTTTTTTTATATCCTCAGTATTTGCTTTGATAAAAACATATAAGAAAAATTCATTGTTTTACAAGAACTGTTGTCGTTTCCCCATTGTCCCTATTTTTTTCATTGTCTACATTTTTCTTGTTTTTTAAGACATTATTATTTTTCAAGCATTTAATTAATGATAGAAATTGTCCAAATATTTATATAATTTAACTTGCTTTCAGCTTATTTCTAATGAATATCTATTATTTTTATTTTTAAGGAGGTGAATGTATGGATTTTATTTGCTATATATTCCTTTTGGTAGATACATACATAAAACAAATGTTTAAATCGTTATGTAAAAAATTTCAGGACAATATATCTCTTTTTTAATACGAATAAAGACAAAACATTACTTATCTTAGATGACACGTTTCGTCATCTGTTCTTTTTTTTTCAAGGCAAATGCAAGGATTTTATTTTGCCACAATTATTTTTAAAAGCAAGACGCATTGTTGTTGTTTTTTAAATCATGTAAATTTGAGAACTTACAGATAAATCTTCATCAATTTAGACGAAAAAACAGGAATTATATGGAGGACATGAATATGACACAATTAAATGTCTAATAAAATAAAGTGATTAAATGGTATTCTCGTTGATAGTATTTACATTCTTTTTGTTTGGGGATTAATTTTTTGTTTTATATATTTTAAATAACATAAGTCTTTTGAATTTAAAAAAAAATTTGATTTTTTTAACATTTTTTACGTATGTATTTTTTTTGAAATACACAATTTTCTTTCAGGAATTTAATATTTACAAAATAAAATGTGGTATTTTATATTTTAAGAATTTTCCTTCTAAAATGAATTACTTTCTCTTTTAATAATGGCATTATTCACGTCAAAATTGTGATTGAATTTATTACTATGTATAAAGAATGCATTTGATACATTGTTACGAAGGTCCCTTTGTGTTCATTGATATTTTTTTTAATTTCTGCATGTTTCATCAATGGTCATGAGAACAAATAATATGATTCGATTTTTATATACCTTTCTGAATTATCGTTTTGGCTATTTTGGGCTCAGATCATATACATAATAGTTTTGGATATTTTGTAATTATTATCTAAAATATTTTTTCAAATCTATGCAACATCATGTATAAATGTCGTATATAGAGATCAATAAAAACAAAAGGAAAACATATTTAAAGTGATGCATTTCGTTTTCTGATGGACATTATCAAGGCACTCATTTATTCCATCTGCTAACATAGGTTTTTGCAAAGTTTCATTTTCTATTTATTTATCTATCTATCAAGTCCGTTTATCATTTCTATCTATCTATCTATCTATCTATCTATCTATCTATCATCTATCTATCTATCTATTATAGTCAAATCATTTTCTATCTATCTATCTATATCTATCTATCTATCTATCAATCTATCTATCTATCTATCCGTAACACATTTGTTTTCAAATTAATGAAAATTGATTGTATTTCTAAAAAGTGTTTGTTCCTTTCCAAAAGACAAGCCATATTTACAAAAACCAAAAAAATTTCCACTTCGAACCATTCAAAAATTTCACAATCTTATTAGATTAACGATGAGGGTACAAATTTAGCAAACGTCGCCCTTTAATGCAAACATTAAAGATTTTAGAATTTTTGTTTCAAAAATTAATCTCTAATTATTCCTATTCATTTTTTCTATATTGCTGTCCATTTTCATATTGCTGGTAATGATATTTTTTTTTTTTTTTCTCTTTATATATAGTTGTCCATTAAAATTTTTCCTCATTTATAATAAGGACATTGATGTTTTTATTTTATTAAATTTCCTTAGACCATCTTCTTTTTTATTAATACACCAATGTGATTCATTTAATTGATATTTATAAATATTCAAGATTGAGTGTTTTACTTTTGGAATATGACCTTTCGGTTTTTATAGACATATAGTTTATATATATATAAGGACCTTATATATTTTGACACCATATAAATATTTTTAAAAAAATATTTTTTGAAAAGTGCTCAATTTCTTAAGCTGTCAATTCGGTCTAATTTCATCTTAAAGTAAACTTAAAAATACCGAATATCATTTGAAATTTCAGCATAAATAAAATCCACTATCCGCTGAATTTCTATCTATGTCATCAATCAAAAGTACCATCCTATATATATTTATAGAGTCGTATATATATAGTTGACTGAACATATAAGCAGGATATTCAAAATTATTATATATTAAAATCAAAACCTTAGACGTAAATAAATTTTGACCAAACAACATATTAAATCAAACGAACAGAAATGAAACTCATAAATATACTTATTATAAAACCCCAGGTTGTGTGTGTTTGTGTTGTGTGTGTGTGTTCGTTTATATATGGATCGGATTTCCTACATTTTCAACCGATTTCAAATAAAACTTCACTTTTTTTTTTGCAGGTAGTGTTTTTATTGTCTTGCACACTTTTTTTCTTTATTTTACATTCAGAATGCTTTTAAAAATTCCATTTAAAAGACAATTGTTTATAATAAAATTCTATTCAATCGATAGACTCATAACGATTGAAAACAATGGTTTTGTTTGAGTTTGGGTTTGACCAATTCGTAAAAAAAAAAAAAAACTAATTTGTGTATGCGTGTCCGTCAACCTTAAACAATAATCTTTGTCAATTTTATATTTTCAGTCTTTATGATGGTCGATACTTGATCTATCTTTACGCTGGGCTATCCCGTAGTGAGTTATATACAAATAAAAAACAAAAATAGTATAAGATCCTTTATTTAAATTTGAATAAGTCAAATTTATCTAAGAAAATATGAAAATTATAGAATGAAAAAAGTACTTTAAGGTAAAATGAAAAATTTTAAAATCAGAAAAAATAATTGTTAAATTTCATTCAAGAATTTTTTGATAGTCAATTATTTTTAATTAATGAAATATAATGAAAAAAAGTAAAAACGATTTAAATAAAGAAATTAAAATTTTTTTAAAAAAAAACGTTTAAATATCATAATTTTTTTAAATTGAAAAAATGATCGGAAATTTAGAAAATATTCAAGACAAAATTTCCTAAAAGACTCCATTGTTTTAAGGGGTAAATATGAAAAAATTGACCTAATTTTTGTGAATTTTTAAAAAGAAAACAATTTTTTATATGAAAGACAAAACAGAAATAAAACATATATATATATATATAACAAATATAAACGAAATCAGAAAAAAAAGTTAATATAACTGTGACCCACAGAAATAAAAAAAAAATTACAAAGCTTGACAAATAAATGAAAATTTTTGAAAGAAATAAGTCTTCATGAAAGACAAAAAATAATGACGAACTGAAATCAATTATAAGAAAAATTGAATGACAAAACGAAAAAAATATTTTTTTTAAATAAGAAATTGTATTTTAGAATATAGACAAATAGGGTCTTTAGATGCTTATACAGGTCTTCCAAAAAAAATGAAAGAAATCAGAAATCTGAAAATTAAAATGACAGAACGAACGATTTTTTGTAAGAATCAAAAATAAGAAATGTTTTTTTTTTAATTTTTTATTTGGAAAAAAGAACGAAAGCAAAATAAAAAAATCAGAAATAAATCAACGCTAGACAGAACGAAAGACAAAAATTAATCAGAAAAAGATTTTAATAATCAATCAATTTTACAAAACTTTTGTTGTACAGAAAAGAATCAAAACAGAAGTCAGAATTTTTAAAGTTGAAAAACAAAGTAAAATTTGTCAAAAAACAGAACATTTGTAAGTCAGATTAAAAGAATTTCAAATTAAGTGAAAGAAAAAGAAAACTTGAAATGCAAAATGAATTGTCAAAAAAAACAGAACTTTGAAAGATACAGTTTATAATGTCAAAAACAAGAACCATAACAAAACTTGAAATTGTCATCCATAAATCAAAAATTAGAAATCAGAACTTTGCAAGACAGACTGAGAATCAAAACAGAAGTTTTTAAAAAAAGAAAACTTGAATTCTTCTAAATGCTAATTTCCTCTCAATCAGAAAACAGAATTTTAAAGACAGACCAAGAATCAAACACAAAATCACAAAAAAAAAAACACATTGAAAATGAGAACTGAAAAAAATTTAAAAAAGAACTTTAAATAGAGCGAGAATTAAATATATATATTTAAATATTTATATAATATATAATCAATCATAAAATATATTTTATTAATTAGAGCGAGAAATAAAAAAGTGCAAAAATAAGAAAATATATATGCATAGGTTCAATCAGAAATGTATAAATTTGAATAAAATTCAGAGGGAGAATCAAATATATATATATATATAAATAAATATATACAAAATTCTTAAAATCAATTTGAAAACAGAACTTTGCAAGACAAATAAGAATTTAAACAGAAGTCAGAATAAGAAAATATTGAAATCATTTTCATAAATTTATCAAGGCTTTTCAGATAACGTTTAAAGACAGAAAATTAATTTTGAAACAAAGTACAGAAAAAGAAAAACTTGAAATTTCCTGAAATCAATCAGAAAACAGAATTTTATTAGAAAGACTGAGAATCAAAAGAAAAAAAAAAATTACATTCCCTGCAAACCGAAATCAATTAGAAAATATTCAGAACTTTTTCGATCAAGACAGACCGAGAATCAAACAGAAGTCAGAAAAGAAAACTTGAAATAAACCGAAATTTTCAAAAACAGAATTTTAGATCTAGAAGAGCCATTAACTTTTATTACAAAAAAGAAGCCACAATGAAGAAAAACTAAATGCAAACTAATAAATCATATAGAATTTTGAAATCGGATACTTTTAAGACCGAGAATCAAATAAAACGAAACAAGAAAACTTGAAGTTGCAAAACCAGAATTTATATAAATTTCACTTTTTTGAAATCTTTGAGATTTGTTTATAAACCAACGAAGTTTTGTTTATAAAAAAATAATATGCAAACCTAAATTAATTTAAAAATAGAACTTTGAAATACAGAATTCCTTTAAACTTGTCTGTGTTATTTAAAAGAAAAAAACTTGAAATGCAAAAAATCTGTTTTTTTTTTACTTTAACTTTTATTTAAATTCTTAGAATCTTTGTTGAAGTCAGAAAAAGAAAAACAATAATTTAAAATTTTTTTTCTTTCAAAAAAAAAGAACTTTGCAAGACAGAGCGAGAATCCGTAATCAGAAGTTAGAAAAAAAAAATTTTTTGTTTTTCCATATTATCAGAAAAACCGAACATTTGTTTACAGTTTTTCCCAAACTAATCCAGTTTGAAAAAAAATCACCTTGAAAGACAGAACTTTCAATTATAAAAACTAATAAATTGTGTCCATTGTAAAAAAAAAAAAACAAAAATTATTAAAATTTTGAAAAAACGTCAAAAAAAAAGTAAGAAGCACTTAATGGATGAAAAAATTTGTAATAAAAAAAAATTAAATTTCCTTTAAAACAAATAAATATAAATGAAAATAAATCTTCATTATAAAAGTTTGAAAAACGAAAAGACGTTGCCAACAAAAAAAAAACAGATATTTTGAATTTCAAACTTTTAACAGAACAAAGAATAAATTTGAATTTA
>CAHIKZ030001928.1:30000-62500 GCA_903632075.3 Acanthosepion pharaonis | reverse complement strand
AGGATTTGGTCCTGTAGATTTTTGGAAGTGCACCCATAGACTGTTCTATCATCTGTATAACTATTTACTAAAGATCCATGTATGTCCTGAGATAGATCATATGAAGCAGAAAAAATAGAACCAAGAAGAGAGCCTTAGGGAAGGCCTGCATGGACCTACCTATTAGGTTTGTAGAGTGGTAAATAATTCATCACCCACAAGGCCTTGTAGATGCTTTTTGTACTCTATTCAGACAGGCAAGTGAGGACTGGGCACCTCCAACCCAGATATGGCAGCCTGGCTCTTGCAGAGGCAGAGCATAGCAGGAGGATTCAGATACTTTCTGGAGTGGAACAAGGAATCAACCATTTTACCAGTGTCTTTAGCAATGGATCATATATAAAATTCCACTCGAGGTCTGAAGTGAGGCATTCAAAGCAGAGAGACTCCTGAAAGATCACCAATGCATCATATGTGTACCTCAAGGTCTGCTCAGTGATGGTGGAATGTTACTAGTTTGGTCTTGGAGGTACTGAAATGTTACAAACCAGTCCTTCCTCCTTCCCTTTGTATCACCAGGGCTAGGGTCACAACAGAGACCAGCTGCCAAGTCCTGGTCATCCAGATATTGGGAGATGCTCCTATAAACGTTTGTATCATATGCATAGATATTGACTAAACATCCAAGTATGTTCTTAACCAGATCATTAATATAAAGCAGAAAGAGGTAGGACCAAGAAGAGAAATTTTGGAAACATCGGCATTGATCTCATGGGCTTCCTTCCGATATCTGGCTGTTAACCTGTTAGGAAAAGACTATAATCCAGAAAACCCTTCATAGCTGCAGTGTGTGTAGCAACCCCAATGCCATGCCTTATCAAAGGCCTTTGATTGATTGATTTGTCTGTTTAATGGCACATCAACTCCTTATGGGTTATTTAATACTGAAATTTAATTTTCATGGGAGCTTTGAAGTAATAAAAATATGTTATTCTACTTTCACAATTGAATACATGGTAGATAATACTCAGCTTTTGTGCCTATACATGTTTGTGTGGACATTACTAGAGGTGATGTTGTGGTTTTGTTTAAGTTATATTTTGGAATACAGTTTGATTTAAGAAATTATAGGATATCATATGGCTTAATGTCATGAAAGTTCTTTTATGTGGTTTATTTGAAATTATTTTAAATGGATTTAGGTAAAGTCATTATAATTTATTAGTATTTTCATATTGTTGGTAATTTATATAAAATGTATTGCAAGTATTTTTACTATAAAAATGTATTTTATACTTCCATTTTTTTTTTTTGGGGATCACTATTTGCCCATAACTGGGACCCTAACAGGGGTATCATCCCAGGTCAGGGTGAACCTGGGAAACAAACAACAGCATTTAACAGGTGGTTCTACACTTCTCAATTTCCCAATCAGAGGTCTTGCTGCTGGTTGTGCAGGATGGTCCGAAAGTCATGTCACCCCAACATAATAGTATAATTTTTTTATTTCAGATGGCTGACATGAGCTCCTACAGTTTGGAAGAGAAATTGGGGGTGACAAGATTTTAGACTACCATGTAGTTTATCAGCATACCCAAAACTAAAAGGCCTTTCATATATCTAATATATCACAAGGTCAACATAAAATGCCTCAAAAAAAAAAAAAAAAAAAAAAAATTTCAAATCAAGAACAAACCAAGAACCAATTGTCACACACTTAGAAACCTGCCAGCAACATCATTAGACAGGCCTTGACCTGGAACCTAGGAAAGAGGAATGGGGAAACGGAGACATTAAGCAAAAATACAGAGCTGTGAACATGCCTGAAGAGATCTAGAAAATATTGTTCAAAGTCTAGCAGACTGGCAGAATGTTGTCAATGGGTGTTAAGGGCTTAACTAACATTGAAAGAGATTTTTAATAAAAATATGTAGGTAGATCAATAACTATAGTCTACTGATGAAAAACAAAAACATTTTATACAACAATCAAAAAAGTTATAGACTAGATAGAGACGCTGAAATCAAGTATGGCTGATCATATATAAAAAGAAAGGGTGGTCATCAACCCCTGTGTAATGAAATCAAGATAATAGAACAAGACTGAAGAATAAGGAAACTGAAAGAACCAGAATAAATATTAGGTTCTGACAATCTCAATAGACACAGTATAGAACTGATTATCATCTGGGGGCTGCAATTAAGAAAAAAAATTTCTTTCTATAGTACAGACATTGGTTTCAACTATTGAAAATGTCAATTGAGTAAAAATTATGAGGCACATAGCATAGTGTTGGTTAAAATATATCTGGTTCATGATGTATGAAAGTTCAATCCCAGAGTTAAGTAGTATGGAAAAATAATTTACTTTGGTTCAATAGAAATAATGGACAAATAAGAAAAAGGCAAGAGACTATAGAGTATTAATAGTACTACTTAAATAGATTGGTCCCCTCAAAAAAAAAAAAAAAAAAACTTTTTTTTTTTTTTAAATAATTTTAATATTTAGTATTCTTGACACTCCTTTGGCCAAAAACTTGTTAGAATAAAAAATATTGATTTGTTATTGATTTAGAAGGGGTGGGGTCCTCTTTTATAATATCTATACAGGATGATACCAATCCCGACTCTTACAAAGTTATTGGAATTAAGCGGTTTTGTATACAAAAAAAATTTTTTTAGGTGTGTGTGTGGGGGGAGATTTTAAATTATTAAATTTATTCAAAAAAAAAAAAACTGATTTTAAATACTTCATTTTATGCCCCAATGATTAGATAACAAGTTATTTATAAAAAAAAAATATAAAAATTTTAGGATTCCTTAAATTCTTTACATGTGCTAAAATTTCTTTAAAAGATTAATTAAGGGGAATCTTCAATTTGCTTATCAATTTTAGTCATTAGAGAAAAAACAAATCATTCTTTTGAAATAAAGTTTTTTTATGTACCTAAAGAAAGACAACCATCAATTATTCCCTCAAAGACAACCATCAATTAAATTTATATAATTCACCATCTATTAAATTTTCAATTTTCCACCTGAAATGTAACTAAAGAATGAGGACTTTGACTTTCCCATCTAGATATTTGTGTTCAAAAAAAAATTTGGTGTTTTTTTTTAGATTTGTGAATGAATGTCTAGCAAAAATTTGTTCTCTTTTTAAATTCTTTTTTTATCTTCTCCTTTCCCAAATGTTTTTGTTTAGTAAATATTAAATTAAATTCTTGTTTTCTCCTGCAATCATCTAATAAAACATAAAATCAAATACAAACAATTAAAATAACTTAGTAACGTTAATCAAAACAAATGTAGACATTAAATGTTCAAATTTTAAATTACATAAGAATACATGTGCATATATGTAATCTGTATAGTGGCATATATGCATGGGTATGTAAATTAAAAAGGCATCTACTAAAAACAGAAACCATTGAAAATGTTTTAAAAAATTCTCAGATTGATTGAAACTCTGGTTTCATGAGTCGCGTACCAGAGTTTAAAACCCTACAATTCTCTATCTTGAACTAATTTTGGAAATTCTTTTGTTTTTGTTATATATATATATATATATATATATATATATATATATTATATATATATATATTAATGCGTGTGTGTATGTATGTATGTATATTCAGATTTTATTTTTTATATAAATGCCCGTTTTTTTTCTCAAAAAATTTATTTTTTTTCATACCTAGTTTCTTCTTATAAAACTCAACTATGATCAGAAATGCCCAATTCATGGAAAAATTTTGCAGTTATTAGCAGTAGAAGTCATTTTTATAAATTTCAAAAAAATGTTCCGGAGTTTTCGACTGGAGTTAAATTTTTCGCAAATATTTTAATTTTTTATTTTTTTTTTAATGGCTATTCATATCTAAACGATGCTCTGTTTCCATTTATTTATTAAACAGTATATTGTTAGAAAAAAAAAGGCCCTTCAAAATTCGAATCGCGTCCCTCATGCAAAAATCTATATTGCATCTTGTATAAATGCGTACGTGTGTTGAACCTATATATATATATATATATATATATATATATATATATATATATTTCATAAATAGAGAGACATATCACATTTTAAAGTGAGAGGAGGCATTTTACAGTTTGTGCATCGCTCGGATTGAGGAATAGGAGAAAAGATTTTTGAATTCCATATCGGCAATTACAATAAGACTATTGGGAAGGTATTAATCTCTTCCTTTCTCCCAGCTATGGGTAAATAAATCAGACTGAATAGGTCAGAGAAACAACTTGAATTTTTTAAAAACCTCTGAATTTTTTTGGGGATCTTTTTACGTAGTGTACCAGGTCTTGTATTCTTTCAAAAAGCCATCACCACAATAATCAAATCACATGTGCTGCTGCCTGGGCAAACGATTCGTGGGAACTGAGCTCTTGACCCTTATATCAGAATACAACGAGAGAGTCCAAAATATATATATAATGATATATATATATATATATATATATATATATATATATATATATATGTGCGTGTATTTAAATATATATTGTTTATATATATATATATATATATATATATATATATGTCCATGTGTGTGTGTGTATTTTTATGTTATATTGTAAATATATATATATGTCCTAATATATATATATATATTGTTGATATATTGTATGTTTTTGTGTGTGTGTGTGTGTGTGTGTGTGTGTGTAAACGAACTTATTTTTACCGGTCGGACTGGACAAATTTTTATATATATTGAACTGTGTTTTGAAATATGTTTCTTTTGTTCTCAATGACATTATGTGATAATGTGTTTACATATTGGATTATAAAAGGATTAAGTTTATCTAAATTCAATTTCTTATTTTTTGATATATATATTTGTGTGTGTGAATATATATGTATTTAAAAGTAGACTGTGTGGGTATGGCACAGCATAGAAAAATTGTATAGACATTTCATTTTTCAAAACATGGTCAAGACATTCAGCATAATTTCTGTTTGACATATAATAAGCATCATCTGCATAAAAAAAAAAACATAAAAAATAATGGAAGCCTTAAAAATCTAAATAAAAAAAAGCCAACAAAACTTAATAATATTCTCAAATGAGCAATAAAACAATATCGTAACCGTGTTTTGAAAAATTCTTCACTTTTATAAATACATACATCTCACAACAAACTATTTCTTATTTTACAATTTTCCATTTTTGATATTTGAAAATGGCTAAATTAACATATTACAAAAGCGCTCGAATAAAAATTACAAATTCAGTTTTATATAATTTATAAATGAAAAGAAAAACAAAATATTTGTATCATTTGAAAAAGATCATAAAAAAACAAATAAAAGCACAACAGTCTGTTGTATTCAATGAAATGTCAAACACACAGACATTTTTTTTGTTCATGAATTTCACATCACACACAATATATATATATATATATATATATATATATATATATATATATATATATATAATGTGTTTAAATCATTAGGCGTTTTATTTTGCTGAGTTGATGTGTAAATCATTTTAAGTTTATTTTTTGAAAAAATTTCATTCAAATACATATTTTTACTCTTAAAATCATATCTGAATATTTAATGTTTTTAGATTTTGATTTTCTGCTATTTAAAAAATGTTTCCTGTTATAACTGGCAAATTTTGTCTTTCCCCAACCCCAAATTTGTTTAAAATTTTTTTCCGTTTAGATAGCTATATTTTTTCAACCCTTTATTTTATAATTAAATTTTTAAAATAAATTATTTATATTTATCAGCCATTTAAAATCAAACTCAATATTCATAATAATTGTTCTTGAGATAAGATTGCTAACCATTGCAAAATGTCAAAGGTGTCAAAAAATTTTTTTAAACTTGGTTTGCTATTACGTGGGACAAAATTTAAAAGTATTCCGTTTTCGTTTTTTTTCTGTATTTTTTCAGTCGTAATTGTTCTAGTAAATTTATTATCTGGGTGAAAATATTTCTTTAAATTGTCTATTTTAATTGTGTGTACTATATTCTTTGCATTTCGCTTCAGAGATATGTTAAAATAGATGGTTAAATTTTGCGCCTTGAGTAAAACTATCGTCTTTGTTTCCAGATCTCTTCAAAAATTCATCATGTCTTTATGTGTTGAAATGTTAAAAATTTTTATGGTCTTTGCCAAGCAAAATGTCTTATCCGGATGTTAAGAATATTGTATTATCCAGATTTCAGTTCTAAAATTTAAATATATTTGATACATTTCAATTGTTGTCTTTTGTGACGGAAATTTAATAATTTCTTTAAAAGATATATTAAATTTGTTGCAATCATATCTAAAATAAAATTAAGCATCGTGGAAAAACCGTCTAAGAAAATTATTTCAATATTTAGGAATATAAAAAAAAATAAACAAACATAAACAACTTGTTTCAAGAATATTTCTGAAGCGTTTTCTTTTTTCAATAAAAAAAAATTGCAAAACTTTATATATTTATATACATTCAATTTCATAACGGTTTAAGCGCATTCTCTGGATGATAATCTTTGAACTTGTCTCCCTAATGTATTTTTTACTTATCTTTCTGAATTTCATCACTTATTCAAACCAGGACGGTTCTGTTAACAAAATCCTGAATTATGTATAAAGAGAATTATTTTGCAGTGGAAATCTTTATACACTCGTATACAAATTTTTAAATTAATTTTTAAAATCTTTAAATATATTTCAAGCAATCTTGACATTCTAGATATAATATATAATTATTTTTTATAAAAAAATTATAACATAAGTATGTTATAAAATCACTACAAAAATAGCCATTTTGTTTCAACACACTCTGTGTCTTATCAAGTGATGATGTTGAAAATAAAATAAATGGTTTTAAAAGTTTCAGATTAATTAACGATCCTACACTAGGGGGAACATTGTTACAAAAGCTAGAATAACCAATCAAAAACGAAGTATAGAAAGATTCAAAAAACTTGACAACGAAATCATGTTATAATAGCTATTCAGATCTTTAAATATACGTGTAATATTAAAAATAATTTATACTAACCAATAATTATAAAATTATATGATAAAATTTAATATTAAAATTAAAAACTGGCAATTTTAAAATCCAAATTTAATCACTATTAAGTTTAAAAACTACAAAATTATTGAGAAAAGAAAAATATATATGTTTATTCAATTCATTTCTTCATTGAAATTACGTTCGACAAGACAAGACGCTATAATACATCCGGTCATTTGATAATTTTTTATAAAATAATTTTATATATATATATATATATATATATGAAGAAATTAATTTTTAAGTTGTGCTATATATTTATGAGATAAAGTGATCAATATCAGATATAGATTTATACAAATATAAATATAAAAAATAACATTGAAGTCAACACCAGAGGCGACAGGCTGTTTTAAGAACCAGAAATCGTCAGGCGGCCTGACGATTGCGTCTAATGTTAAACAAATGTTATATTTATATTTATATATATGTAAATATTAAATGTTTGTGTGCAGATTTATGTCTTATAACATGAGAAGATTAATAAATATATCCATATACATAAATATTTTGAATTTGTATAGTCAAAATACATAAATAATTGGTGATGGATATAGGGTGTCTTAAAAAAATCCTTATATACGATGTTCTCATAAACCACCAACGCTGCTTTTCATCCTCAGTATTGGTCTTCTGTCAAATATATATATTTGTCTAGCAAATATCTAAATTTCTTTGCATGTTTCTTCACTGAATGGAACATGCATGAAACGAATGGTAATAACTTGATCAACGAATATAATGCATAAAATATATTAATTAAAACAAAATTAACTTTCATAGAAAGCATAATTTATTACGATTGCTTGGTTTTTCCGTTGACAAAATATCTAATCTCCAATATTTGTTTGATTCCTGTGCCAAATCTTTCAACATCTAAACTTTAGTAAATCCTCTGTAAACAACAAAGCGTCAAACCAAATAGTCGCAGATAGACATAAAGCCGCGAACACACACGCACCTTGGCGCATGCGTAGAAAATGTTTACCGAAGAAAAATATAAAAACAAGCCCATAATTTCTGCATAACAGAAATAATTAAACATGTATGCATTCACACACACACACACACACACACATACACATATATATATATACATATTTAGGCAAACAATCAGGCACGTGCAAATTTATATATATATAAAATGAAACTAATATATACAACTTCACATATTTTCAGGCACACTCACACATGTATTCAATGAGATTATGATCATACGCGATCGTTTTTTGAAATGTATGATTTAAATAAATTATAAACAATAATTATTTTTTTTAATCAGATATTAATTTTTATTACTATAATTCAGCGCCCTCAACCTTTTTCTTTGTGGAACACGTGAAATTGTTTTAATGTCTCATGAACCCCTGTAAAAAATGATTATATCATTTTAAATAATATAATAGGTTGAAGTTTTATTATAATAACCAAGGATTTTGCAACAATATGTCGGACGTGTATCGTAAAAATATCTGTTTTATATGTTATGTGTCTCCTCAGGAAATTACGGCCATTTTCCATGATATTTCCAGTCACTTGCAAGCTCTAAATAAATTCTCTTTTCGTTATTTCTAAACCCTGTTGCGTCATCCATTTTCTCAAGCTCATCAAGTATATTATGTATCGTTTTTTTTGTCCCTTTTTCCCTCAATCCGTCCTGTGAGTAACAGATTTTCAAAAAATCCTTTCCTCATTATGTATATATAAATTGCAACTATATATTCCTGATGTTAATATAAGTTTCTTTTTTTGTTTCTGTTTACTCTAAAATGCTCGTCATTGTTCACATGTTCGGTTCATATTAATATACAATTAAAAAAAATTACTCAAAAATGCATTAGCCTGTTTATTACTGTTTTTCGCTAGATGTAAAATAGCGACATCTCGTGGAACCCTAGGAGAACACCAATTAAGAAAATACTGCTATAAACGTTATATTTAGTGTTTAAGTGTCTTTATTTTCAAACAGTGAAATTAATGTCAACCGGTCTAGATCGAAAACTTGTTAAAGAAATGTAATGTTTAATAAATCAGTAGAGATCTCATGTCCCCTTTTTAATCTGAGAATCCACCTTCAGGCCAGGCGTGCTATACCATTAAGCTACAGATAATTACAAAAAACGAGCCTTTTATTATATAATTTCATTATATGATATTCTTCTTCTTCTTCTTATTCTTATTATTATTATTTTTATTAATATTATGTTGCTGTTGTTGTTGTTGTTATACTCTGCTCTTTCATGGAGTCATTCTCATCAGTCCACGGTTTCTTGGAACACTCAATTTTGCTTATTATAGCAAGAACACTGCCACTCGGTGTCGCCGTGCATATACAAATATATATATTATATATATATATACTCATTCCGTAAAACTGCCTCTCTATTCGTTTAGCATTTATTGGACTGTATTATATTTATTTATTGAATAATATATGATGTATTTATTTATTGAACGATATATCTAAATATTTGTTGAATTTCTTGCGAAAAGTCCAGATGAGTGATTGTAAAATTAAATAATCTTGAGTCGATTTTCGATAAGTATTGACGTTATTAATATTTAAAAGAGAATATTAATTATCATTTAAAGGATAGTCTAATATTGAACACTTTATTAGCAGACATTCTCTTAAATTTGATAAACGTTAAATTATATATTTTACGTAAATTAATTCATAGTATTAATAGCTAGCATTGTTATTTTATTTTATTTGAATTATATATTATATATATATATATATATATATATATATATATATATATATATATATAAATTTGAAAACAGACCATTTTCAAATATATATAATATTTTATTTCACATAAATATATTTATAATATATTTTTATCATTCAAATTATATATATATATATATATATATATATATAATATATATATATGGAAATTATACCAAAATTTCTTAAATAGAAATTTGAAATAATTGAAATTATTAGACTATAGTTATGTGATATGCCTAATTTTTTTAAATATAACGTTAATATCTATCGAAAATTTTATATATATATATATATATATATATATATATATATATATAACACATATTCTTCTTCTGTGTGATGAATCTCTTCAGGACATTGGTATTCACGAAATTAAACAATTCCCTGTCCTTTGGAATGCTCTTAATAGTTTTTGACTTTTTTTATTTAACCTGAACCCTGTTCCGCCATCCATTTATTTAAGCTCCCTAGGTAGGTTATGCGTTTCTTTTTTTTTTGTTTTTCTCCTTCTTGCCTTCAATCTGTCCTGTGAGTATCAAATTTTCCAAGCACTCTTTCCCCATTATGCACCCTAGAAATTTTTTAAAACCATGTTTCTAATGTTAAAATATAAGCGTTTTTTCTTCCATTTTTCTCTAAAACTTCGTCATTGTTCACATATTCGGTCCATGTTATTCTCAGTATCCTTCCGTATAAGCACATTTCTGTTGCCTCAAGTCTCTTCTTTGTCTGTGAAGAGATTGTCCAACATAGGAGGGCTGATATTACATGTAACAGTTACAGAGATAAATATCTGAGAAGTGTTTTAAAGGACGATGGAAAATATAAACCTAAATTCAAAGCGCGCCGTCCTGGGTAAGACGATAAACTACGTTCGACAGCAAGGCCTGTGATCTGGAGCTTGTGAGGAGCGTGAAACCACCTCTTAATTGCTGGTGTACCAAAGAACACCCTACACTGGTTTTAGCACCTGTTAGGGTCCCAGCTTTGGACAAATAGTTAACACCCAAACTTGGGTCAAAATACTATAGAAAGTGTAAAAATAGGTTTTAATACCAGAAATACTTTGTAAAAAGATTATTACCAGCAATAATTTTTGAAGGAAAAATTATTACCGGCAATATTTTAAAAAATATTTACCAAGTACATTTTTTTAAAAAAAAATAATAATATTACCAGCTACACATTTTTGAAAAAAAAAATATTACAAGAAATAGATTTTTGAAGGAAAAAATATTACCAGCAATACAGTTTTGGAAAAAATAAAAAAAATAAAATTGTATGACTTTTAATAACCCATTGGGGTTGACAAAATCTCGTTAAACAAAACAAAACAAACCAATCAAAGGGACGTTGATGTAGCGAAAGATGCCTTTGAAAATTTTTAAAAAAAAAGTATGAATAAAAAGTAAAATTTCCTTAAAAACAAAGAAAAGAATCCTCTAATATGGCAGTGAATACTGGACAATTTCCTCACAGATGAAGAGGAGACTTGAAGCAACGGAGATGTAATTCTACAGAAGAATGTTAAGAATACCATGGACGGATCATGTTTTTAATGAGGAGGTTTTAAGGAAAATGGAAGCAAATAGGACATCATTATTTAGTATCGGAAAAGAAAGTTGAAATTCCTAGGACATAATAAGGAAAAGAAGGCTTGGAAGATTTGACATTTAACATACGTAACGACCTTTTGTGAAAAATAGATGGCAAAACAGAGACTGGGAGGAAAAGAATATGAAGAAAATGGCAATCAACGATAAAAAAGAAAAGAAAAAGATTATTATTATTATTATTTCCTTTGATTTCTGTTGTATACCCATTTCCTTCCCGGTTCCAACCAGAGAATTAAGGTCAGAAGTGTTTTTCATGACATTTTTTTTCCTGATCATTTTTGTATAAAAAAAAAACAAAACAAAAAAAAAAAAAATAAATAAAACTAAGATCACAGACATTTTACATAGATAAATCTCTTTGTAATGTGTGAGCTGTACTTATGAGTACAATTATCATTATTAATATTTAACAGAGGGATTATAAAAAACGGTTTATTCAGAGTCGGGATAGAAAGAAACAGTGAAAAAAAACACTTTCTACACGTTTCCAATGAACCCATTCCAGATTTTGTATTTTCTTTGTTTTTGTCTGTTTGTTTTTGTTTTTTAATAACAGGAAAGCTTGACATCTGACCACTCTTGAGTATTTGGGCAAAGAAAGATTTACAAATGCCACTGCCCGTATGGTTTTGGTTTACAAATATCTTTATTTGCCGTTGTTTGCTCAACTTAAATACTGCTGTGAGACGCGGGTAAAATAAAATACTATTATAACAAGGAATGAATTAAAAAATAAAATAAATTCAAGAAAAAATAAAGAAACTAAAACACCTATAATAACACACAAAAAGTCTTTAGAAGATATAGAAGAACTTTTATTATACATTTCCCAGCGTGAAATGACACCGGATGACTATAGTTTATATAAATCATTAATCAAGAAGAAAGCAAGTATTAAGAAAGAAAAAGTTGTCAGAGTACAGAAAACTTTATTTGATTTGGATTTTAAAAAAATGCGTGTCTAGGGGTTATTAGGTGAATTTTTCTAAAAAAATTTTTCTCTGTCAAACTTACCAATACTGTCAAACTTACCAACTTTTTGTGGTCCCAACTTTGGTAAGTTTGACAGGTTTTACTGTATCACAAAAACACCTAAATTGGTACACATCAGTCATTTTCTTTGATCCTCACTTTCTTGGTGTGAATAAAAGAGGAACTAGTGTAGAAGGATACCCTGGAGCTGAGACATTTTTTATTTATTTAAAAACAAGAAAAAAAAAGAAGCAAACCTTCAAGAAGCCAAGACAGAATGGTAAAAAAAAATCCTTAACTTGGAAGGTTCCATAATACAATTTTAACAAAAATAAGCTTCAATGGGAAAAACAAAACGATTTTGATGCCCAAACTTTGTTTCATGGGCACATATAAAATCCTACCTCAGAGCACTATAAATAAAACCCTCAATAATTTGCCAGCACTTCACTTTGCATAACAATTTGAGATCCTCCACCCACTTTATTTCTTGGATTAAAACTACCAGTGACCAGTATATAATGGTTTAACCAGTTAATATTCAGATGAGAGGAGAGAAAGAGAGCAGACAAGCAACTGTAGCACCTACAGACACAAACATGTCATTTACATACAGAGCCTGCTGTTCCAAGATCCGACTGTACAACCACAACAGGTGCTGTAACTATCACAGACTAGAGACCAACTCCTGGCACATACTTCATTGTCAAAAGGATGCCAATAATTTCAGGAGCCATTTTTTGGTATTCAAACTCAAACTTTCACAAAAATTAAGGGTGCAAATTCAAAAAGGTAAAAGTTGAAGTTTTGTTTACTATTACTACTGTTGAAATAAATAAGAATATTGTTGAACAAAATATATTGAAAAATATTTTTTAGAAACCTATAAAACCTATTTTGAATAATCTACTGCAACAAACACTGAGAAATAGGAAAACCATGGGTCCTCCAATGACAACTGTGATGACCTAGGTTTGGTATGTTAAGGGTTAAAAGCATAACATTGTACAGAAGTGTGATATGAACCCATGCCCACATTGCAAGACAACACCTCTGAAATCTTTGACAAAGAAATAAACTACTTTGCCTATTTTGTGAGGCCATCACTCCCAATCAGTGAAAATATGTCCCCAGAAACTGGTGACTGAAACAGCAAAAAATGACACACTATAAAACTATGACATCAGATCTCTGCAGGTTGGCAAGAACACCGACAACCTTGACCTGTTTCAGTTCATGCCACCACTATAATTCAGGGGTGACAAATCAAGATGAGCCCCTTCTCAAGAGTCAACAGATTATCATGCCCTCAAGACACTGGTGAGAAATGCACAGAATCCTGCACCAAAGCCACCTGGGAAATTGGGGGGGAATCACCAGGCCAGACAATGACTCTTCTGGACAAAAAAAATAATGCAGACAAAGCAAATTCAGCCTCTTTTACAAAACTGGCTTTTTAAGGGCTTTGTTTTTGTTCGTTAAACAGTTAACATCTTCGAATTTCCTGAAGTCCACACGTGTGGAGAATGGACATTATGTTCACTGCCTCTTGTTAAGCAGAAAAAGATCTTGGGTTTCCAACTTCAACGAGGCACTTTATTTCACCTTGTCAAGAAAACCAGAGAAAGTAAGACATTTGTGCTCATCTTCTGTACCCGATTTTAGACATGCATACATTCACCTGTTTTGGGACGTGTGGGTCGTGACATTTTTGTAGAATATATATACTTGTTAAATTTTTAATCGTGTACCAGTGTTTATCTTGTCTTTCATTTCTATCAGAGTAACAGTTTCTTTTCAATTAATGCTTTGGGGGTTATAAAGAAAGAAAAAATTTTTTACCTTCATTCACCATAGTTTTCACATGAAGAAAACTTCAATAAATGGGACATATTCCATGGATGCACTCTAAAAGGGGCTTCCTTACATGATTCTCACAAGACAACCAAACATCATGGAAATTGTAAAGAAATTCCTATCATAACCTGACTGTCACTTCCTTGATACTGCCAGACAAAACTAAAGAACCTAGTCACTTTGGTGACAACACTGAGAAACATGACGGTCAACAGAGCTCAGTAGAAATGGTGTATCAGGAACGTGTTTGACAAATGATATCAATGACGACCATGTTTTCTTAAATTATTGATTCATTAGAAATTATGACAACAGACTTGACGGACATTAGAATATTGGATTTTCAATAAAATTACATATTGTGTTTAGGTGCACAAACAGCAGAATGCATATGCAGTCAAGTGGCAATATGGGGGAAAAAAAAAAAAAAAAAAAAAAAAAAAGAGTGGCTTAGAGATATTAAAAGGAGGCATGGCAGAGTAATGAACAGTAGCTTGACTGATGAATCGGAGAGCCGAGTTCTAATTCCAGTTGAATCCATTATATTCCTTACATGCTAATACCCTTGGGAAAGGGTATGAATCCTCTTTTTACCCCCAGCTATGAGTAAATAGGACAGACAGGGTTCTACAGCGTTAGGTGGCAACTGGTCTAGGAGAAGGACAACTCTGAATTAAAAACCGATCATCCAGGTTGGGGTTTGTGCAGTAGGCAACAACTTACTCACTTTAACCCCCCCAAAAAAAAAACTGCCTTGTTACAGAAATCACAATGATGCCTTGTGGTCCTATGTTCCTCAAAGAATTTAAAGGCATAATATATATTAAAACATCGGATTTTTAAAAAATTCTGCCATGCAGGATGTGGGGTGTATAATTCAATAGTTGCTTTGTGTAAAAAGCAAGATTCTACCACAGCTAATTATCTGATGCTTGTTGGAGATTGTATAATGACCTTGAAATCTAGCAACTGTGGGGCCTTAAATAACTGCTGCATGATTTCAGCTGCATTTTATATCTGATGTGACACTACCTAGAAGAGGAGGGTAAATGATTATATCTCAGTCTGAATTATTTCATGTTTTATGACCAGCAGTATAGACGTGAAATGGGATCTTCAAAAGCAGCTGCCTACTTGACCAAAAGGCAATAATAATTGAAAACTTTTGGTGTCAAGTGACAACAAACCGGACATTGGAGATATCCAGTCCTAAGCTTATATTAACAGCTATAGTTAGGATAGAGTCTCGGGCCACCTGTTGGCAGGACCAAATTTTTTTTTTTTTTTTAAAAAGAAAAATCTGATGCCACCAGTTAAAGTTGTCAGCCAGGTGTCACAAGGCATAGACAGGCAGAGGAATGGGACGAGTTTTCAGTGGTTGAGGAGGAAAATCTGAGCCATTAGTCCAAGACGTCAGAAGTTGTCAAATGTCACCTACCTACCTTAATGTGCAAATGAAGCCTTGAATAAACAAAATATATTGTGCATAAGTGAATGTAATGGACCCAAATGAATTGGAAAATGATTTACAAATCTGAACCATTATCCATTACACAATATATTATATAATTACTGCCGCAACGAATCTTGTTTTCCATCCTGTTGGAAGTCCTCATCCATTGTTCCTGTCATTAAGAACTCTGGTGACCCTTCTAATTACCATCCTATCAGTCTCCTACCACTCTTCGGCAAAGTCTTCAATGCTTTAATCAACAGCGAAGTGGTTAAGCTCCTTACATCCCATGAGCTGCTCTTTGACAAGCAATATAGTTACTTCATGCTATTCCACCGTTAAGTTGCGTACTGTCTTTCAGACTAGTTCTGTGTTTTCATCTTTTATTAAAGATTGGTTGTCCTATTTTCAAAATAGTTCTGTAATATACAATTCAAATGCCAGTGTGATACAGTGATCCCTCATTTATCGCGGTAGATTGGTTCCGAGACAGACCGCAATAACAGAATTTCTGCAAAGTATGGTCGCCATATTTACAGTATTTATTTAACATGTATTTGGACTTTTAAAACCCTCCCTGTACTGTTAACAACCCACCCATTACAGTACTCTATTAACAACAAGGACAACTGTTAAGCAATAACACTTTGGATTAAAAAAGATAAAGATTGTTACTGTATTCAACACGAAAAGAAGTTAAAGTAGAATTTGAATGATGATGATGATGAATTAGCTGGCAGTAGCAGAAAATGATGAAACTGATGATGACTTCTACTGTGCAGTCGATAATTGTATTTTAAAAACTCTTCAGAAGGCGGTACCCTTTCTATTGGTATTTTACACTTGTTTTGTTGTTCCTAGACCAGGAAATGATATTTATTAATATTTTAATGGTTTTAATGAAAATGTTAGGTGTTCATGTAAGATGATTTTTCTAGAAATTTCCAGATACTCTGTGATATATTTTCTATATATATATATATATATATATATATATATATATATATAAAAATTTTCAAAAATTTGATATCATTTAGCAATCTAATAACTTTGTTAGATCTCCTTCAAATGACTTCAAATTTTAATAGCATCTTTATGTTTAATGTTTGTTTTATGTTTTATGTCTTTATGTTTTTTGTTTTTCTTATTTGTATTTTTTCTTGTTCTTTAATCTTTTTCTTTACAGGTATAAAAAAATGCTATTTACTAGAAGAGAAAAGGCGTTTTGTGTGTTGAGTTTGCTAGAACACAGTCAAACAAGACTGTGCAGCGTGCATTTATGAGAGAGTTCTCTAGAAAATCACCAACAGGAATGCAGATTTGGAGATATAATTATATCTACAAATATATATAAATTTATATATATATAATGTATTATATAAAAATAAAAAAAAAATAAAACACCAACATTTATATTCTTATATTGGATATATATAAATATATAATATATAATTATTTTTTTAAAAAAAATTATAACATAAGTATGTTATAAAATCACTACAAAATAGCCATTTTGTTTCAACACACTCTGTGTCTTATCAAGTGATGATGTTGAAAATAAAATAAATGGTTTTAAAAGTTTCAGATTAATTAACGATCCTACACTAGGGAAACATTGTTAAAAATTAGAATAACCAATTCAAAAACTTAAGAATAGAAAGATTCAAAATATTGATATACGAAATCCTGCTATAATAGCTATTCAGATCTTTAAATAAACGTGTAATATTAAAAATTTTATACTATTCAATAATTATAAATTTATATGATAAAATTTAATATTAAAATTAAAACTAAAATGTCAGATTTTAAAAAAATTTTTTCACATATTCATTTAAAAATTTTAAATTTTCAAAGGAATATTTTGCTTTATATATGTTTCTATTCATTCTATTCATATAGTCTAACTCGTTTCTTTTATCTATTTTTAAAGTTTGCATTATTAGTATATATATATATATTTCATATATTTATTTATTTATTTTATTCTATAGAAATATTTGTTTTGTGTGTTCAAATTAACAGATGGACACAGATTCTTAATATAATAATGTTTTCAATATTTATTTAATTATCTCTAGTTACATTTGGTCCTAATTTAACATATAATTTATAAATTCAACTATTTATTTAATTCACACAGAATGTTTATGATATAAATGTCTGTATTTATAAATGTCCACTAATTATATTTATATATATAATATATATATTTAAAAAATATATATATAACAATTTTATCACCCAGTGACATTCAATACAGAATATTTTTAAATATCAGTTTTTAATATTTAAAATTCCATCTTTTTTTATATATATTTTTTAACAAAAATTAAGAATTGAATTTATCTTATATTATTTAAATTTAAAAGATAAAAATAACTTTCTTCTTTGTAAAAAATTTTTTTCCAGAAAAGTTAAATATTTATAAAGTATATTAGTCATAAACACATACATACAAACAGATATCTATCTATTCTATAAATCTATCTAAAATGTATATATATTAATTTTTATGTATGTAATACATGTGTTTTTTCCTTTTATTACCATTTTTTTTACAAAAGTATAAGTGGAATGTTCCTGTCTTGTCAACACAATACATATATATAGTATGTCTAATATGAGTATAATATATAAATCTGATTGTGTTTGGATTGTTTTAAATACTTGGAGATTTTAATATTTCACCTGTCTGGATTAAAATCTATACATAATGTCAGAGAGACAGATAAATATTAAAAAAATTCTTACAAAATTTCATTATGAAGAAATAATTGAATTGTTTTACGTGAGGTTATTCAGTTCATTTTTTAATTTTTAAATTTTACATTAATTTTATTTCAAATTTGGATATCCAATGGAACTTCCTTCCAAAAAATAATCCTTTCTATCTATAAATAAATGAGCCCATGCGTAAGAGTCTTAAAATAACATATAAATAATTATATTCAGTTTAAAAACCTGGATAAGTATTTTTCAAATGTATCAAAACAAATTGGTATCCTAGGAAGTAATTGGATTAATATAAATATTCATGAAATATCATAAACGATGAAAAAAAAAAATAAATATAATAAATTTTTTATCTAAAAAAAAAAAAAACAAAGGGAAAACTAAAATAAACAAATTTGTGTTTGAATATTTAGAGCAAATTGAAAATAAATCCTTTACTTACTTTTGAATATCCTTTTTAATTTTGAGCATCATATGTTTTACTGGCTCTTTAGGAATTATTAACATTGTAATTTGATTTTTTTATTGAGTTAATTAAAACACAACATTGTTTCATTATTCACTATATAGTAGCTAAGTTTGAAGATAACATAACAAATTAAAAATATTAAAAAACTTTTAAAATTTTCCATTATTATAAATATATTAAGGCCATATATCTTTGAAGTATATACCGATATATAAATAAACATATATGGAATCAGTGAAATAGAGGTTAGGGGATATCTATTTTAGCCTTAATATTCTTTCTCTACGTTAATAGAAAATTATAAGTCTTTATATATAAATATATATATATAGCATAAATGCTATTTATAAAAATATATTCGATATATATAAAAAAAAAAGAAAATGAAAAAACATTCTACTTTATTGATTCTAAGAATTAAAATTCATAAAACCATTGGTTTTATAGTAATTTTTTTTTTTGAAAAAGACAGCACTGTCAAAATACATACCAGACATAAATATTTTCCTGCTTTTGTTTTTTAAACTTTGCATTTTTTATCTTTTCCCTTTTGCACTGGGGTCATCATCAAGTTTAATTTTAATAAAATCGAATATTAAAGGAACAATCTATTCTATTAATTTCATATTTAAAGATCGTCTATTCCATCTTTATTCAAATATATAATTATAAAAAATTAAATAACAAAATAGTTTTATAAATATTATTAGTAGGCATATATAATATTTAAATATAAAAATGTTTCTATTATTAGTTTTTTCACAACAGCAAAAAATATATGCAAAATATAAAAAATGGACGATATATTTATGTTAATATTACATTTGACCTTTTTGACAACAAAAGAATTTATAATTTTTTCAATTAAATTTATAAATTAAATCATAATTAACTAATTTCTTTTCGCATTTCTAGTTTTTAAAACGGCAATATTTGGTTAAACATGAGAGTAAACATTTTTTTAATTTTTAAAAAATTTTTTATCTATTAGGGCAGTTGTTATAAATGTTAAATCAAATACCAATTTATTTATTCAACCAGCAAATTTAATTAGATTGAAATTACCAAGACATTCCTATATAAATTTATATTTTGATTCATTATATAGTGGTGTTTGAATATTTGATATGTTTAAAAATGAAAACTTCTAAAATTATTAGATAATGTTTATATAGCTAAAGAATTTAAACCATTTATATATATTAAAAAAAATTTATTTAAAAAATTTATTTTTTGTTATAAAATTATAGAAGAACAATATTCTCTTAATTAAATCATTTTATAATGCTATTTCAGCTTATTTAATATTATTTATCAAAATAAATAGTTTTTAGTCTTAAAGACTTCCTTATATTAGATATATCCATAGATATATATAGATATAAATATATATATTCTGATACATAGATACCCATGAATAGGATGAATATAAATTCTAACATTTAATAAATGGAGTCTCAGATTATATCTATAGATATTATTCATAATATAGTTATTATGATTATATATAAACACACACAAATTTCATATATAAATGATTCTGTAGAGAGATATGAATGGGTAAATTACCCCCAATATCTATGAATCCAGCATATTAGTTCTGTTATATATTTAAATTTAATATATATATATATATATATGCAAAATATTCTTATTAAATCTAATAAACAATGGTATCTTGATCTGTAATATTATAAATTATATATATAATATATATTAATGAATTTTTTTTGTATCAGAGAAATTAATATAAATCAAAATATGTATTTATATATAAAATATATATATATATATTTATTTATATTAAAAATATGGCTCATTAATATCCATTCAATTTTGAGCTTTTAGAAAAAATTAAATCAAATTTTGCTTATTTTTTATTAAATAACACTTCTGGATTGTTTTTTTTCTGTTAGTATTCACATATATTTTTATTTATATCCCTATATGGAAATTCATATGTATTTATTATTTAAAACCTGTCCATATATGATTTTATTAGTGATTATATCATTTTCAAGCCAAATTTTAACGAATCCCTAAAATTAAGCTTCACATTTTTCATTGATAATTCCGAAAAAATTTTTTAAAAAGTTAATTTTAAATTTTAAATAAAAATTCATATTTTCATAAATAATGACAAATTCGATATTTTAAAATAAAAAAAATTTTGGTAAAAAAGTAATGCTATAACAGTGATTAAATAATTATATAGATAAATTAATCACAAATTTTTCCAGAAAATACAAATTTATAATCATCTTGGGAAAGGATGCAAGCAAAACAAAATAGTATAAATAAATTAAAAATAAAATGATATCCCTAGACATGAGCAATTTCTTAACAATCTAATTACAAATTGAAAATAAATAAAATCAGTTTGTGGCTACTAAATACACAATCTGAAAATTTCCTAATAAAAAAAATTTATATAACAATTTTTTTTATATACTATATATATATTAAATTAAATAATATATATATTAAATATTAATATTATAAAGATTAAACTAAATTCAATGTTTCAATCCTTCTCCTCGGCTCCATAAAACAGTGTATTTATATATACTGGCATTATATATATATATATTCGATCTCAAAAATATTCTAACTTATCTATATATATATTGCCTATATATATATATATTATATATGTATATATATATATATATATATATATATATATATATATATTTATATATATATATATATATATCCTTATTTTAATATATTATATATTATAATACTTTTAAATATCATTTTGTTTGTAAATAACATCAATGTTTTTGTAAAATTTTATTTCTTCAATTTTTATTAAATTTAAATTTTTTTTTTTTTTCACATAATTTCCTCCACTATTTTTCTCCATTTTGGCACAAAAAAAATTCAAATTTTTTGAATTTTTGCAAATTAATTTAAAGTTTCTTTTCTATTCAAAAATCATTTTCTCATTGTACAATTTTTTTTAATTTGTAAATTTTTTCATGAAAACAGTAAATTTTTCCTCAAAATTTTTCATTTCTTTATTTATTTTTTTTATTTGTTATGTTATATTATTAATTCAAGTTTTGTAATATTTTTTTTAATTTTAATTATTAATTTTTCTATCGGCCTTACATTTTTTTTATTAATTTTTTTAAAATTTTTCAATATTATTAATTAAATTTGCCAATTTTTATTTTTGTTTACTAAAAAAATTAATAAGGATTTAGTTAATATTTTAATTGAAAAGGCTACATAATATTATTAGAGTAAAAATCAATTTTTTATTTCATTTCAGCATCAACTTGTTAATTCATTCTTCTTTTACGTAATCATTTTATTTTTTTACAGTTAGTATTGATAATTTTTTTCTAAACAGTCTATAGTTAATAAATTGGTAATATATATATAAACTTTACTTTTTATTCATAAAATTTTAAATAATCAATATTATTTTTATTTTTTCCATATATATATAATAATATATATATATATATATATATATATAATAAAATGTTGAGAAAGAGGCTTTAAGATTTTTCTATCACATTATTATTAATGAAAATTTTTCAAAATTTTTAAAAAAAAATGTCCATTTATTTTAAAAATCTGATTCTATTTGATTTCAAATATTTGAAATGAATAATTTATTGTTCAAAACCTTAACGTTAATGAAATTTATAAATAATTTTGGATTTTATTTTCTTAATTTGATTGTATCAGTTCCATTTTTATGTGATGTTCCTTTTTCGAACCATCTATCAGGGTTGAAGTTCCATTAACCTGGGATGTTTTTTTTTTTTTCAAAAACCACCAAATCTGTTTTTTTTTTTTTTAACATTATTCAGTCGGACAGTTCAAAATTAATATGAAACCGTCACAATCAATCTCTTTCGATTATGACTGAATTTAGGCAGAATTTTTAAATCCTGCATAAAAAAATTTTCTTCAACTTTTGAGTGCACTTTTTTTAATTCCAGACATTCTTTTTACCCTGTAACATTGGAAATATAGCTGGAGGGGGGATGTGATTCATGACAGTTTCCAAACTGAAAATTTGCAAATAAGTGAATGTAAAAAACCCAACTGAATTTTTTTTTGATAACTCCGATTTCTCATTTCCTTGGATTCCATTAAAATCCTAAGTTTGCTATGCTGAAAATTAATAACCAAATTTAATATACCTTGTTTTTTTTTTTTTTTTTTTAAATTTTTTCTTGGAAATCAGAATCTTTAATCTATATTTTTTGAAAAATTCAATGAAAAAACATAAAGGTGATTTTTTTCAAATCCGTATTTATTGTTTTGGTTGCATGTTTTAAATCGTTTTATGATAAAATTAAAAATTCATTCTTGGGATGGTGATAATTTTAAAAAAATATTATTTAATTTATTCCACATTCCAGCCAAATTATTTTAATATTATTCTTTTTGATTTTAAATTTATTTAATAATTTGTAAAATAAAATATTTTACTTTGTTACATAAAACTATTCCAATAACCTCCATTTTTAAATAGTCTTCCAAACATGAAAAAATTAATGATGTTTTTGCATCTAGAAAATGATTTGAAATGTTTCAATTTGGTTTAAAATTATAATATTGATTATTTAAATAAATAAAGCACCAAGAATGATTAATTAACAAAAATTTTTTAGTAGTATAAATAGTTAAATAAATATAGAATTCCCAAAATTTATCCGCAAAATATTGGTTTCTTTCCTTGCATTTTCTTAAAAATTGCCATTGATTAAATAGTTTTATTTTCCTTTTAAAATCAATGTTGCTACAAATAGATAAGTTTTTTTTTTAAAATTTTTGATAATTTTTTTTTTTTATACAATCTTATTTCTCTAAAAAACTATACAATCTTAAAATTTGTTTTTAATTCTATTTATATTAATGTATCTCATATGAATTTTGTTTGTAATTTATAAATTTTATGTATAAAAATGCCCTTTTAACCCTAAAAGTACATATTCTTGAAAACCTTCAGACAAGACCATCATTTTACACCAACATTTAAAAAATAAACAAGACACATTTTCCTTTTCTATGAATTTTCTTTTAAAATATATTTTTTCCATTACACTGTTATTTTCTAAATTAGATGTTGTGTTTTTATTTATATTTTTTTTTTACAATTTTTTATCTGAAATTCTATTTTTTTAAGAAATAATAAATTTAAAAAATTTTCTCAAATTTACTCTTTCAAACTATTTAATTCAACTAATGCTAGTAATTTTTAATAATGGATCTTATTTTTCATCATTTTTTGCTTTTTGTTTTTTTAAAATGTTATAAAACCTTTCCATAAATTTTTTTGTTCTAAATGTTATCTTGAACTTTCCTTATTACAGTGTTTTTTCTTGTCGAGCCTGGTTTAATTAGGCGGGTTATTGCTAAAAAATTTAAATGTTGTATTTTATGTTTTGATGTAATTCTTTGAATTGTTAATTTAAATAGGAAGGTTTAATTTAGTTTCTTTCATAAATATTCACTTAAAATAAAATACCTTTAATTTATAATCCATTTTTCTCCCTAAATATTTTAGTTAATTTTTTTTGTATCAATTACTTTAAATCATGTTCCTCCTGGAAATAAAATATATCAATTTAAAAATAAATTTTCCAAAGAAAAAACCAATATTCAAAAATGAATAAAATAAAAATCAATTTTATCATAAGGTCAGTTACAAATTTTTTTTTCCTTGGTTTCATTCATTTTTCCGCAGTAAACCATAATTATTAAATAATTTTAAAAAATTTTCAAGGTAATTATTTTTTAACTTATTATATTTCAAAAATAAATTTTTAATAAATATCCACTAAAAGAAACAAGGGGTCTAATTTGTTTGTTAAAAAATTTTTTTGCATAAACACTAAAATTCAATGATGTTTATAACTTTTCTGTGAAGGAAAAAACTTTATTCAATATATGAATGAAATTCTGTTTTATTTTAGGTTGAAAATGTTTCAGCCTAAATGAGTAGAATTCTAATTTTTTTTTAACTTATAATCTTGAAAAAAACGTTCAATGTCTCATCATTGGTCAGCTCAAATGATTGTATTTCTTGGTTTAAAGTTTTAAAAACAACAGTTAATTTTGTTCAAATATTGGAAAAGGAAAATTTAATAAAATTAATAAATTTTACGTTTTTTTAGCAAAATAAAGGTAAAATGTTTGAATAAATTTTCCCAACAAAAATTTTTTTTTAAATACAATTTTCTCAGTTTTATTTATCATATTTTCGGTCAAAAATTTCAGAATTTCTAAAAAAATTTAGAAAATTTTTAAATACATAAATAGAACAACAATGTTTTTTAAAATCAAAGGATTTATTAAATATATTTATTTAAATATTATCCTATGTTCAATATATATAATTTATTTACTTCTCATATATATATTTGGTCCCAAAATAAAAATTTTAATCATAAAATATTTTTATATATTTAGTATAAATATATATAATAAATATATACAATGCAATATATTTTAAAAGAAAAGTTTCAATAAAAAATTGAAATATTAATATTCTTTCATTTTTTATTATTTTTTTTAGATTCCTCGACTAGTTTTAAAAAAATTATCATCAAAGAAGAAAAATTTGCTTGCTGGTAAAGTAAACTACAGAAATGAATGTCTTGATGCAGAAAATGAACTTTTTTGTCTGTTGTTTTCAATTGTTTTTTTTATTTTTTTTTGAAATTTTTAAATTCCTTGTGTTGGTTGATCTCTTTTAAATTGTTATTTAATAAGAGTGGATGGATCTATGCTGCTCTGAATTCCCTGGTCAGTTTGACAGTTTTAAAAAACTTCCTGGAGAGGGATGTGTCTCTGTTAAGTGTGTGTGTTTGTGTTTTATTTGGTTCTTAGGGGTATATGATATATTATGTGTAACCGTGTTTTGCTGTTGGTGTGTTATTTTTTGGCTCATTAGGGACTGAAAACAAAAATGTGCGTAAGTGTGTATATTCGTGCGGTATGTTTTTAATCTTTGTAGTTTAATCCTCGGTAATCATGTTTGTCTTTTTTTTTATGGGTAAAAAATCGAAAATCAAATTTTTAATTTATAAACTTTGGTTGATTAACACTTTCATATTGTGCAATGTTATATTGTTGTTTTTAAACGTTGTCTCATATATGGGGAAAATTTTTACTTAAATTTACTCTAAAAAAATATATAATGTTATATATTCTGAACTTTTCTAAACTAAGATAAATTATAGTATATATTTGAAGTATATAATAGATTTAAAATCGTGTTTTCAGTACATTAATTTATATGTCTCACAGGTAATATTTCATAAAATTATCTATGGATTTAAAAATAATAAAAAAATCTAAATTCTCTGATATATTTTCTAAATGAAATATATATATATATATATATATATATATATATATATATATATATAAGGGAATATTCATGACAGGATACAAAAGATCCTAATGTACAGCCAGTTAGATCAGGGCTTTTTTTTGAATGTAGGAATTTATGGCTAAGATATAAATTGCAAACTGAAAAGAAAACTTGTCAACTGTCAATATACCACATAACACCTTGTTATATCTTTATTTTTGGAGCAGGTAGAATGGAGATCAACGTGTTTTAGTGGACTCAGCAATTTTCAATCTGCTTGTCTGAATCATCTTCAAGAAGCGAGAGCAAGATCTAAAAGGTCAGCCAATCTAACAGTGATCTCATCTCACAATCCTCACACTTGCTCCATATGTGGCCTCCTTTGTAAATCACTAGCAGGTCTTAAATGCCACTTAAGATTATCGCACAAAATTTCATAACTGAATCAATAAGCTGTCAGATCCTCATACGTCGAAACCGACGGGAGAGTCCATTATATATATATATATATATATATATATATATATATATATATATATATAGAAATAAATATATATCCTTTAAATATTTGAAGGACCTGGATCATTTTATATGGGGACGAGATGTGAAAGGAAATATAAACTCAGAAGAACTCAAAATTGATCAATTTATAAATTTCAACGATAATTATTCTGTCGTCACAATTTAAAATTTTGATGCATACCTTTTATTATCAAATAATTATTTTAATTTATGGGTTTAAAGATGTCAAATTTAATTATCGGACTATATTTTCTTTGTCTACTATTTTTCTTACTTTGTACTCTAATATTATCGTCAATGGTTGGAATGTTGAACTGTTTCTTTTTTCGGTCACTGGGACTATTCTTTTATTCCACGTGCCATGTCTAATTTATCAATATTAATCTTTGTTAATCAATATATATATATATATATCCACCTAAATTGAATTTTCAAAACACTTTATACTTTCTGTCCTTTCAACAGACATTTATATATATATATATATCATATGTATATTATATAAGCAAAACTGACACATTTCTCCACAGTGGATAAATAAAATCAGTTCTTTCATTCAAAATTTCTGAAGGCTGGGGCGCACGTTTAAACCTTGTAATAAATATGACGACAAAGATTAAATTTAATAGTTCGAATAATCCTAAATTTAACTAATTACATCTCGGAAATATAGACAGATACTGAAAAACGGCCGAAACGTTGTAATAAATATGGCGACAAAGATGAGGACAATAGTCCGTTATTAATGTAAATAGTGTACATAATACCTCATCTCAAAATTTATACAGATACTAAAAAAGCCGAAACGTTGTAATAAATATGGCGACAAAGATGAGGACAATAGTCCGAAAATGTAAATAATTGTTTATAATACCTCATCTCAGAAATATATCAGATACTGAAAGGCCGAAACGTTTTAATAAATATGGCGACAAACATGGGGACAATAGTCCGAATAATGTAAATAGTGTACATAATACCTCATCTCATAAATATAGACAGATACTTTGAAAGGCCGAAACGTTATAATCTCCATGGCGACAAAGATGAAGACAATAGTCCGAATAATGTAAATAGTGTACATAATACCTCATCTCAGAAATAGAGACAGATACTTTTTTAACCGAAACGTTGTAATAAATATGAAAACAAAGATGAGGGACAATAAGTCCGAATTATGTAAATAGTGTGCATAATACCTCATCTCAAAAATATAGACAGATATTGGCCGAAACTTTGCAATAAATATTGTGACAAAATTGTTGAGAACAATAGTCCGAATAATGTAAAATAATTATTTTCAACTTATTTAGAAATATAGACAGATTCCCAAATTTATTTCCAAGTTATAAAAATTAGTAGCAATAAAATCAAATCATTAAAAATTGCCGAAAACAATCGCAGTCATGAAAAACTGGGAAATCAAATTTCAGGATGCATAAGTCTGGATCCAAAATGTTTTTAATTTGCTCACGAGTCAACTGGATGATTCCAAATGGTATGATATGTTTGGCTACGGCCTCTATGAGAAAAGTTGAAAACACGGAAGATTTTATTTTGAAACATTGTATTTTTTTTTAATTTGAACATGAACTATTGAAATTTAGAGAGTTATGTCCCTTTAATTGTTTTTATCAGTAGAAGCCAAGATGGCAGAATCCGAAAACAATCGCAGCAATGAAAACTTGGGAATCCAAAATTTCAGGATTGTGGATCCGGAACTGGACTAGAATGTTTTTAATTTCCTCACAGAGTCAGCCTGATTCCAAAATGGTAAAATATGTTGGGCTACGGCCTCTAGGAATAAAGTTGAAAACGTGAGACACAATGACATTCGCATTTATTATATAGACACACACATATAGATATGTGTGTGAGCGCGCGTGTGTCTATGTGTGTAGCAGTTGATGGACTTATTTTTAATCAGGCATTTTTTTTACTTCAAAATTTATTTTAGTGGATACTCGTGTTTGAATAGACGACCCGTTTCTTTTTTATTTTTGTAAAAAGTTTGTATTACGTCTATCAGCCTGCACGCACGAGAACACTTAAGAAATTAAATTTAGTCTCCAGGAAAGAGGAAGGATGCAGTTTCGAACCCTGTCGTAGAGCACATTCTCTTTATTTAGTTCTCTTGAGTTCGCAGGTCGCTAGACGTAATACAAACTGTTTTTTTTTTTTAAACGCGGCGTCTATTCAAACACTAGTATGCGCAAAAATAACATTTGAAATAATATGATTTACTATGTACAACCTTGCGCAAATTAATGAAAACAACCACTTTAGTTTCCTTTCTTTCGCCGTACGGTCAGTTTTAGACCCACTGGAGTGACAGTGTGTAATGGATTTCTATTTTTTCAACAGATTACGTCATTTGCAGTGGTGTGCAGTAATATGAATCTATTTTCGGAGTGCATGATGAAATTTGTTTGCCTTTGAAAAATATTGCGTCATGCTTGTGACGCCAGATTTTTATCATGCCCAAACACTGTTGTCTCGACTGTCGATTAGTTGTCGCATGACCACTGTCTGCGATGGACGTTACTCCAATGGCGCACAAAATTTGCAACGGTGCACGAACACACCGGTAAGCCCTACCAGTGAGCAAATCAGCGTACTATAGAATGGTCCGGGATCTCTCCTGATTTAAATCCAGTGGAGAATTTGTGGTGAATCTGCAAGGAACGACATTGGGGAATGAACACATGAAGTACTAACATGTGCACTGGGTAATGTTTCATTGGAAAAATACGAAAAAGAAGTAAATAATAACGGAATTATTCATTTTGTTTCAATTATTTTGCACAGGGGTGTATAGAGAGTCCAATTAGAATTATGATTCACAAATACACAAGAATTATACGCACGAACGTTACCTGACAAGACAAATACATGTGAATTCTACTCAACCAATGAAAAACAAACAACATAAAAATACGAAATATCCTTATGTTTTTTCTTTTGCACATTTTACTGTGCTTTGCTGTAATATTTGTCAGACTTGACGATTGTGTTTGTGTTAGAGTATATCCTATAAAATTGCGAGTAGCAGGATTTCATATATATATATATATATTATATGTATTATTTATTATTATTTTATCATATAGACGAAAACAGTTTACTCACTACAACGATGAAATTTCGTTTCGTTGCATTTCAACTTTTGTTTTTTGCTTTATGTAAGCGAATGCAAAGAAAAGGAAGTAACGTTTCACATACGGCTTGCCTACAAGCAGAATAGTTCATAACCACATTTGGTTTTCAACCGTCGAGGTGTAATTGAAATGCACCGAAACGAAGTTGCATCTTTGTAGTGAGTAAACTGTTTTTGTCGATATGATAAAATTATAATAAACAATTATTGTTCTACTATCGGCATGGAGCCCTTTTTTGGATTAATGCTGTGAACATTAAACTTTATATATTACTTTTTTTCTCATTGCATCGGATATATATATATATCTATATATATATATTAATACATGTTTCATTAAATAATATAGACAACTTTAGTCGATTTATTTTAAGTAAGTTCCTTTCATATTGTCTGATAATCTTAATCCCATTATCGTTGAAAGACGAAAAGAAAAAAAAACATATTGATACATATCTAAATCCAATCTAAGCTTTCGGCTTACAAAAGGCATTATCAAAGATGACATTTTCAATAAATCAAACAACCTGCCTATAATTTATAACAGAATCCATTGGTTTATACCAACGGTTTCCCATACTTAATACTTCTCGTTTTTCAATCTCGTGTGGTCATGTGTGACGTCACGTGCTTCGACACGGTTTTCGCTTCCGCGTCTCGTATATACGAGTTTGTCGTTACTTGGCAATTTTCATGCAGCAAGGGCGGACTATCAGAGTTGTTTCGTCCGTGTGTTGTTTGATTTATTTAAATTGCATTAATGAAAAATTGCTGACTAAATATACACAATATATATATATATTTTATATATATATATATATATATATATATATATATATATATTTATAGGTTATTTTTATAGATAAAAATATTTAAGTAAATGTTGTTTATAATAAACAGCATTAACAACATTGAACGGCCTGAATGTCCGAGAAATTTCATAGAAAATACGTGTCCTCCGACAGGAATCGAACCTGTCTCCTGCATGGAAGCGTCATATTGCATAATGTGCTATATATCCTCAATATCCTGGATAGGGTGACAAGATAAATAATAACTTTCCCTTAAAAAGTTCTTATTTCCCTGTCTCAAGAAAATTTCATAGAAAATATGGACCTCTATCCTACACGGAAACGTCATATAGCCTGACATCAATAGCGTGAGGAGAAAAATGTTCCCAATATCCGGGATAGATCGATGGTGAATATTTTTTTCAATATCCGGGATATGGTGACGGAAAAACGTTCTCAATATTCGGGAGAGTGAGACGGGAAAAAATTCTCAATATAGGTGATAAGGCGACAGGAAAAAAAAAGACATGGAATAATCTTGGACGGGGCAGCATGACAAAGGTCTCAGTATCCGGGATAGGACAACGTAGAAATGGTCCTCAGTAATCCAGGACAGGGTGACAAGAAAAGAGGCTGAATATCAGGGATATTGCGAAAGGAGAGGTGAATTTCAATATCCGGGATAAGAAGACGGGGAAAAAAAGTTTTCAATAATCTGGAACAGGGTGGAATAAATAAAATCTCAATATCCGGGATAGGAAGATGGGGGAAAAAAGTTTTCAATAATCTGGAACAGGGTGAAATAAATAAACTCTCAATATCCGGGATAGGAATATGGGGGAAAAAAGTTTTCAATAATCTGGAACAGGGCGGAATAAATAAAATCTCAATATCCGGGATAGGAAGACAGGGAAAAAAGTTTTCAATAATATGGAACAGGGTGGAATAAATAAAATCTCAATATCCGGGATAGGAATATGGGGGAAAAAAGTTTTCAATAATTTGGAACAGGGTGGAATAAATAAAATCTCAATATCCGGGATAGGAAGACGGGGGAAAAAAGTTTTCAATAATCTATGGACAGGGTGGAATAAATAAAATCTCAATATCCGGGATAGGAAGACGGGGGAAAAAAAGTTTTCAATAATCTGGAACAGGGTGGAATAAATAAAATCTCAATATCCGGGATATGAAGACAGGGGAAAAAAGTTTCAATAATCTGGAACAGGGTGAAATAAATAAAATCTCAATATCCGGGATAGGAAGACGGGGGAAAAAAGTTTTCAATAATCTGGAACAGGGTGGAATAAATAAAATCTCAATATCCGAGATAGGAAGACGGGGGAAAAAAAGTTTTCAATAATCTGGAACAGGGTGAAATATATAAAAACTCAATATCCGGGATATGAAGACGGGGGAAAAAAGTTTTCAATAATCTGGAACAGGGTGGAATAAATAAAATCTCAATATCCGAGATAGAAAGATGGGGGGAAAAAAATTTCAATAATCTGGAACAGGGTGAAATAAATAAACTCTCAATATCCCGGATAGGAAGACGGGGGAAAAAAGTTTTCAATAATCTGGAACAGGGTGAAATAAATAAACTCTCAATATCCGGGATAGGAAGACGGGGGAAAAAAAGTTTTCAATAATCTGGAACAGGGCGACATGAATAAAATCTCAATATCCGGGATAGGAAGACGGCGAAAAAACGTTTTCAATAAGGTGAAACAGGGAGAAATAAATAAAATCACAATATCCGGGATAGGAATACGGGGGTAAAAAGTTTTCAATAATCTGGAACAGGGTGAAATAAATAA
>CAHIKZ030001928.1:0-25000 GCA_903632075.3 Acanthosepion pharaonis | reverse complement strand
CTCAGGGTTTCATCCTTGGCCCTATTTGTTTTAATTTTCCTTCCCAGTGGCATCGAACTCACTAATCAATCGTAATTGTTCTGAACAACCAGTGCGACTCGAAATTACACTGCCTCGAGGTCCTCAATGGTTCAATAAAGCTTAAATATTCTTGAATCTTTAATTTTAATGATATTAGACGAATGTATTCTAAAACAAGAAAGCATTCATTTCAAAATATAAGTCTCATCATCCAAAGGTTGATGTAGACCGTCAATACATACCCCATAAAGAAGGTATCTGAGGTCTTATTCAGTTAATTTCAATGGTAGACAACAACTATTTCCTTACTAAGATACATTGAAACAAACAAGGACTGGATGACACAATTAGTCAAAATGCACGAAAACAGAGAGAAAATATTCAATCATGAAGATGGGATCAAATAAATGAGTTTCATCCATCTATAATCCATAATATTAACATTATACCTTTTCCTTATGAATCCTCTATTTCCCATACATTGGGTACGGAACAGGACAGACCGGGTTCTATAGCCTTTGGCAACTTCTTCATCGAAAGAAATAGCAACCTACTGAGGAAAAACCTGTATCGTCAGTCATGTATCCTAGATACAAGATCGCCTTAGATTTTTCCTACAACCAAATAAAATTTTGTGATGAATAGACAAGGAGACAATTGTCCATCTTGTATCAGGTTACAGAGTGTTAGCACCAACTGAATATAAAACTCGAAAGACAGAGTGTCTGTATCTGCACTTATCTATAATAGTAATACCCTTGGGATTAGCCGGTATAAAGGAAATATCTCCCGCTAGTTGTGGGTAAGTTGTCAGACAGACTCGAGTTTTTATTCTTCACTTCCTGGAACTGAAGATACCGCAAAAAAGAAATGGCAATTACTCATCTTTAAATCTGTATTGGTAGTCATGTATCGAAAGATGATGATCGCCTAAACATCCCACATTGCACGTAACTGACTGATTGAGATTCTGTAGAAACCAAAAACAGAAGTAAAAGAATCAACTTTTCTGTAAAAGAAATGGTAAGGATAATGCTTTTGAACACAAGAAATAACGCTGGTTCATTCATTGACCGTTCTACGAATGTTACCGCTCTCAATCTTTCACTGTTGAAACTGTTAAATAAGCCGTCGTCCATCAAAATAGCTTCAAGATTCCAAATAACAGAAGTGGAACTCTCTTCCCTTTTCCTTTTCCTGATAAAGTTTTCCAACTATTCAAATTTAATGTCAATCGACATCTTCAGTTGCTTTGATCTATCCACTATCCTTCTCCGTGGCATTTCCTCTATAACTCTTATTTGCTCTCGCTGTCAAAAACCCTTCAGTTTGGCTTTGAACTGTTGGGTGAAATGTCTTAAAAAAAACAGAAAAAAAAAAGAAAAATACAACTGTTCCTGCCCATCATCTTAGAACGTTCTATTTTAAAGCCAATGTCGATAAGTTTAATACTAATCGATGGTTAGTGACACTCTGGATTATCCTGAAACGAAACGTTTTAGCTGACATGAAGTCAAAAGACTTATTGACTCCATTTCTAAGATCAGCTAACATTCAAGCAAATATCATTCAAAAGTTTCCAAAATGCTAGTTCTGACAAAATATCAGAAACCATAGACTCTCTAATCACAGGATTTTTCCGCTTGCGACACAATGAATACAAGAATCGCCAGAATATAGTCAATACTTATTACGGATGAATGTACAAAATGGCAGCCGAATATTTTAATAAACAATGGCATGAACATCTGTTGTTAAAGTTACAAAGGAACAGATGACATTTTAATTCCAAAACTTAAATCCACCGTATTTACATATCAAGAAAATTTCCGTAGTCCATCATAACAGTCAAAAATGCTGTCCTCACAAAATTGGCTACTAACTCTCGGCTGACATGAAACAAAGAAGTTTGAAAATCTATCGAAGGTATAAAGACCTAAGAAATCTGGTTTAATAAATGTAGAAATTGAAGACAAGAATACTACCAGTCATCTAAAAGACTTGAAGAATGGAAAAAAATGGAACAATAATACATTGAAAAAAATCCTTAAAATGAAGAAGAAGAGAAATCAAAAAATTGAATCTTGATAAATACCGACCACACAATACGAAAAACTTTGTCAATGTAACGCATGATGTTTGCGACTTGGAAAAAAAAAAAACATGAAATATAGCCAATAATAACACATTAGGTCTTCCCCAGACTTGATAAGTATGGTCGGCCATAGCTAAAATCAAGATATAATTACGTTGATGAAAATAAAAAATGAATAAATTCAATGGGAAAGAAAGACAATTAACGTATATCTAAAAGGAAAGGAGCCCACCGCCAATTTACGGCATGTTTTGTGTCTTTTCTATAAGAATTTCGGGTAGTAATTTTTTCTTGTTTATTAAGACTGCATGGTTTAATATTCTTTGCTTTTTAAAATATGTGACATGAAATTTAGGTTAGTATTTAGCAATATCAATTAAATATGAAACCATTTGTTGCTATGCTAATTTAGGCTTCTTTTCTCGCAGGTCTCGCTTGAGGAACTACAGGTGTTTTTGAAAAAGTCAGCCAAAAAGTTTTTCGATAACATAAAATAGAAATACAAATTCAATCTGATATGAAACATCCGAAAACACTAATTTATTCTGGTCCCGTCATTACCGTCTTTTCTCTTCCTTTATTCTTGACACCTACAGTAAAATCTTTCTGTCTTGAAATAGCTTTATTCAGAATGAAGTGAAATGTGATTTCCATTCTATGAAAAAATATGTGTATATATATCTATCTATATCTATATATATATATATATATATATATATATAGATGTTTACGGAGATGATATATATATATACACACACACATATACATTTAAATATAGCAAAACCTTATAAATAACGAACGGAAACAACAAAGACATAAATATCGTGTATTACTTAAAAAGTAATGCATGATTAAATGAAATTTTTACCGAATAAAGATTAGGATGTAATGCATAAATATTATACAAAGTTACAAAATTTACATAATAGTTTTTTTTTTTTTAAATAAAGATTAAATGGAACAAAGGAAATAAGCTACTGGACAAAAGTTAAGGAACGATCTTGTTAATACTTGATTGTGAACAAAATATTAACAAAATCTAATATTTGGTAAACATCCCCTTATTTCCAATGACTTCCCTGGATCGTCGACCAAATGATCTAAATAATTTCTTGCAAAAACCAGCAGTAATTCCCTCCCATTCGTCTTTCAATAACTCCCATAGGTGATCCTGGTTTTTTCAGGGTTTCTTTTCTGAACCCTTTCTCCAATTATTTTCCAAACATTTTCTATTGGATTCAGGTCGGGGCTCTGGGCTGGCCACTTCATTAGGGCGATTCCTTTTTCTTCAAATAAAGCCATAACCTTCTGAGCCTTTGTGGCAAGGTGCATTGTCCTGTATGAAAATAAGAGATTTCATAAAGATTATGGTGTAATCTTGGTACCACATGCTGCTGAAGAAGCCTTTTGTAAATCTCAGCATTGATATTGCTATGTACGCGGACGATAGGGCCAACTCCTGCAGATGAAATCATTCCCCACACCATCACACTGTCGCCACCAAACTTAACGTTTTTCTTGACACATTGAGAAGACAGTCTTTCACATGTTCTACGGCGTACGTAAGTTTTGCCCTCAGAACCAAATATAGAAAACATGGACTCGTCACTGAAATGAACTGTATCCCATTGTGCGTCAGTCCAAACAACATGTTCTCTCGCATACTCCAGGCGTGCCCTTTGATTTCGCTTTGAAATGAGAGGCTTCCAAGCTGGAATACGGGCATGCAATCCTGCATTTTTTTAACCTGCAAGCAACCGTTTTCCTTGAGATCTTATTATCTGTCTCTTCATTAAATTTACAGGCAATTGATGGAGCAGTTTCAAAGCGGTTTTTTGTAGATATTCTAGCAATTCTTCGATCTTCTCTTTGCGATGTTTTTGAAGGTCTGCCGGTTTTTGGTTTTGCATCTAACGTTTTATCGGTTTTATATCTGCTAATTACACGATGAACGACACTTTTAGACCTATGAACAATATCAGAAATTTCTGATATTGACTTTTTTTCTTGATAGCGATAATGAGTTTTTTTTTCTTAAAAAGAGAGCTTTCTGCGTGTAGAATTTGCCATGTTGCTTAAAAATAAAGTCCTAATGATAAATGAACTTTTTACTTATTGTTGAAAAGCTCCATCGAGTTTTTTTAACAATGTAAATTAAAAATTTATGCAAATTATTAACATCGTTCCTTAACTTTTGTCCAGTAGCTTATTTCCTTTGTTCCATTTAATCTTTATTCTAAAAAAAAGGTTATGTAAATTTTTGTAACTTTGTATAATATTTATGAATTACATCCTAATCTTTATTCGGTAAAAAATTTCATTGCTAATCATGCATTACTTTTTTAATACACATATTTATGTCTTTGTTGTTTCCGTTCCTTATATTATGGCGCTACTGTATATATATATATATATATATATATATATATATATATATATATATATATATATATATATATATATATATATATAGAAAAATATATGGAAAAAACAAACAAAAATTTAAATATACAATTATGCTGTTTTAATGTTAATATGTCAACGTCGGACGTTTCGGTCTAATAAACCATCTTCAGGACATATTCATAAAATATAATTAACATTATCAATTCAACATGACAAAGACGATGTACATAAGAACAAGACTTATCCAAACAAATAACTGAAAGTTTTATAAGATCAAATCTCCGTTTTAAAGATGATACGTGATTGATAACGTCTTTTTTCATATTGAATTGATAATGTTAATTATATTTTATGAATATGTCCTGAAGATTAGACCGAAACGTCCGACGATGACATATTTGAAAACAGCATTTGTATACAATAAATTTTTGTTTGTTTTTTTTATATTTTTTTTTCATTATAAATCTATATCCAAATATTTAATTATCATATTATATATATATATATATATATATATATATATATATATATATATATTACTGGTCCTGATCTGGCAGCTTGGCTCCAGTCATTTTCCCAAATATGCAAAAAAAAGAAAAATGTGTGCCTTTTCTATAAATAATTTCATGGTAATTGCTCGGATGAGCTCTTCACTTGGTATTTTGGGGCTAATTTTTAAATTGTAAAATTTACTATTCCTGGATTTTAAAACTAAACAGACAATGAATTGTACATATGGGGAACTATTAGGATTTTCATAGAGACAATGTGGTATTAGGTGGGTGTAGTATCGAAAGGTATGTAAGAATGTGTTGTTTTGGTGTTAGGAATATTGTGCTATGTTTGGGTCAGTGTTTGTTTAATATTAAGACAGAAGAAGACCGTCCTTTTTCTCCATGCCCCATTTTTGGCCTTGTGCCACATCTTCTCTACTGAAGCGGAAATAAACACCGCTCTTCACTATGGTACCTAGACTCTTTGAATTTAAGCAGAGTATTAGACTGGCGTTGAGTTCTCATCAAAGAACCCGTGTGTGATTTGAATAAAGCAAAATGTTAAAGGAAAAAAAATATTGAAATTTTTATTGTAACCGATCATTTCTGGAACTTTATATCCAGCATCAATTTTTTATTCAATTCTCTTGCTTTATATCTAGATATCAAGCACCAAATACTGGTCCTGATTTGTTGTCTCCGCTTCAGTCATTATCCCACCGTCATAGAGTTACCTCTCTTTTCTATGAATACTTCCATGGCGACTGTCCTCATATTTTTTCCTTGTTTTTGAAATAATTTAAAAAAAATAATAGACTGGCAATAAAATTATTTTCTTACTTTTTGAGTTGGTTAAAATTAACCGTAAGTTCTATACTTTTTTAATTCTCCCGATACAATTCTTATCTTGTGGAACAATCTTCCGAATATATTTGATCCTCAGTCACAGGTTTTTCATTTCTGCATCATTTTAATATCACTATACCCAATTGCATTCTGTCTCTGTTTTTGATTTGTGAAACAGTGCGTTGTCCAATCAGCAATATTATTGGTTTTCATATTCCTGGCATCTCGGCTTTAATCATTTACCATCGCCATAATGTAGAATTCATTCAAAAATTATTTTTCTATAAACAGTTCCATATATAATTGTTCGGATTATTTTCCACTATGGTAAATTTAGACTCAAATTTAATTAAAAACATTGTATTTCACAGTTAAACGATGAAAGATTGAGCTTAAAATATGAACCAATGTTTCTCCTCTCGAAATTAAAATATTTTTTGGAGAATTCTCTTCCATGGTTATATGCTTTCTTATCAATTTTAAATCGTTAAAATATTTTTTTCTGATTACTCCTTTTTTTCATGAAAAAAAATGAAATTTGTTTAAAATTTATTTTTCAGAAGTAACAAACATGTCTTTGGCTTAAAACAAAAAATCTTGGGGTAAATTCGATTAAAAAATAAAAAAAAATGTTAAATAAAATAAAATTATTATATATAAAAACGTTCCTCACGCATATGGTTTTTTAATGGGAAAAAAATGCGATGCATTTTTATTTAATTTGAACTCGCCGATCTCGTTCCAAGTTGCAATATAAATAGATTAGGCCAAAAATTTTATCTCAAAATCGTAGGAAGGCTTTAAAAAAAAATAGGAATTTCAGAATTCAAAAACTAATATTTAATTCTGAAAATCGTTTGTCTTTTTTTTGTTTTTTTTTTTCGATTTTTTTTTAAAATGAAAAAAAAGACAATCAATTATTAAAAAAAAAAAAAAAAAAAAAATCGGATATTGTGTAAGAAACCCCGCCACCCGTTTCCTTTTTCAAAATCAATAAAAAAACATTAAAAAAAAACGCTCCTCCGAAAAGTAATTTTATATTAGAAAACTTTCTCTTATTTAAAATTTGTAATACAGGGAGATGAGAAGAGAAAGATCCATTTATTTTTATAAATAAATTTGAATATGAAATACAAAAAACAATCATTAAAAAAAAATAGGCACCACTTTTATTGTTCGTGTTCAGAAAAAAGATAGTAACACAAAAAAAACTACTGCTTCAAAACGTAATTGAATACAGAAAACTAAAAGAAATGAAATTTTTATTATTAGAGAGATTCATAAATAGAGAACAATAAAGGACATAAAAACAAATTCAGAAGAAAAAAAAAGATGATTGAAATAAAAATGAAATTAATAAAAATAAAATAAATAAATAAAAATAAAAATTAAAAAATAAATAAATAAATAAAAAGATAAATAAATAAATAAAAATTAATGATGTCAAATGGCAAAAAAGACGGTTCTGTCGTTGATGAACCCTGTCGGATTATCCTGAATTTGAAAAAGAAATATATTCATATTCGTCAATGGTCGAGAATATTTTAAAAGAAAAAAAAACCACCCAAAACGTGACAAACACTAACTACACCAGCACCAACACGAAAATAACAATCATATAAAGACCTTCTCCACGTTTTATTCACGCTCTGAAAATATGATGAAATCGACGTCATGCAGTAAATTTAATCGCTACAATTTCGACGACGACGACGACGAGTATTCTGATATTCATTCGGAAAAAATAATAAATTTACGGGTTACAAATTGATATATATCAATAACCAAAAATTTACATATAGTTTAAATATCTGGGGAAGTGGAGGGAATATATGGCACCGAAATCCGAACACGTATTCGACTAGCGAAAGGTGACTGTCAGAAACTAAGCAATGTGCATAGAAACAGAAAAAAAAATCGTCAGAGAAAAATAAAAATAAAAAAGAGTGCTGGATTACTAGGTGATATCCATCCTCTTATATGGCAGTGGATATTATTTACATTATTCGGACTATTGTCCTCATCGCCATATTTATTACAACGTTTCGGCCGTTGTACGCTCCGGCTTTCTTCAATATCTGTCTATATTTCTGAGATGAGGTATTATGGACACTATTTACATTATTCGGATTATTGTCCTCATCTTTTTTCGCCATATTTATTACAACGTTTCGGCCCTTCAATATATATGTCTATATTTCTGAGATGAGGTTTGTCCCTATTTACATTATATTTACACTATTGTCCTCATCTTTGTCGCCATATTTATTAAACGTTTTTATTTTATATTCAGTATCTGTCTATATTTTTGATGATGAGGTATTATGTACAATATTTACATTATTTGTTATTCTTTCATAAGTGTATTCAATATTTAACAAAAAATTTCGGCCCTTCAGTATCTGTCTATATGTCTGAAATAGGTATTGAACTATCAACTTTTTAAAGTCACAAATTCTAACTTAATTTATCCATTAATTAAATTTCTGGGTAATTATAAACCTCGTTTCTTCAAGAACCGATTTTACCAGTGCTCATATTGCAATTTCGTTCTTCTTCTTATTATTTTTATTTGACATCCATATGGTTATTACTGTGTATCCAAAAAATATTTTTAAACCAGTTAATTTATAATATTTATTTTTGTAAAATTTCATTGAATGACTGTTTTGTTTTCAAATATTAATTTTAAAAGTATTGATATATATATCTTACTATATATATATATATATATATATTTTATTTAAAAAATTGACATTTTTAAAGCAAGATGTAATAATTAAAATTTAAAATTCATGTAAATGATCCATATATAAATCATTAGAATTTAAATCATTTCAACCTTTGGAATAAATAAAATGATGATTCATATATTTTCATTATGAAAATGTCATGAAATAATTTGATTAAATTTTTTTAAAAATTTGTTTTTTATTCAAATTTATTTGATCTTATTTTACATTGAACTCATAAAATAAAATATCCCTATTTACCAAAAACATTTGTATTAAAAGATTGTATATATACAGATTATATATATATATATATATATATATATAATATATATATATATATATATATATATATATGTGTTATGAAATATATAGAAAATAGGAAGGAACTGGTTAGGTAAATAATCCAAAGTTCCTTAGTATTTTAGTTATTATTTTTTAAAAATAGTGCTCGATACAAAAGTAGAGCATAAATATAATTATTTATTTAAAATATGATTCCAAAACGCTACATAAGAAATCTCATGTTTCAAAACAAGAGCCGAAAACTTCAATATAATTATTTAAATTAAAAATTGAGTTAAAATAAGCTCTGTTCCATCTTCAAGCGAAATTTTTTTTTTTTAACGTTCATTCTGAAATTTACGTGTTTTAAAATTTGAAATCAAAATTTCCATGGTAACAGCTTAGGCGAATTGTTTAAAAATAGGGCGGGTGTTGGGTGTTAATAATAAAATCAGTTCTAGGACATATAATAATTAAGGTTGAGGGTTTGGAAAATCTGATAAAAATGATGGACAGATTGAAGGCAAGAGAGACAGAGGAAAACAACGCAAATTTAAAATTATTTATTTGGCGGAACAGGATTTTAGAATAATAACAAAAAAAGACAAGATTTATTAAGAGCTACAAGAAACAAGAGGTTGTGGAGAACCATTATCGTCTACATCCTGAGGAGACACGGCACATATGAAGAATGGATCATATGCAATATAAGTGAACAATTCAACTAGAAAAATTGAAAATAAATACAATGTATCTAAATACAAATTAGAGACATGCCATAATATAGATAATTCGATCTTAAATAAATCATAAACATTTTGTACGATCATGGCTCTCAACAACTTCCTCTCTTTGGCTTCTCAAAGTAACTCTTAGACTTACCCTTTTATCGTCTTTTTGTTCTATCATCCAGGCCCGGCGCAAGGGTCTTGTACCTGCCATCAAATCTATGATATAGCCCTACCATTTTATTACATCTCAGTTTTCATAAGGTAGTATTCATATAAAATACAAATTTTATTGTAACCAAATTATGTACCATAATGGATCCTATGGAATATAGGGGAACAATTCAACTAGAAAAATTGAAAATAAATCCAGTATATCTAAATACAAATTAGAGACATGTTATAATAGATCATTCCATTTTAAATAAATCAACAACGTTTTGTATGATCATGGCTCTCAACAACTTCCTTTCTTTTGCTGCTCAAAGTAACTCTTAGTCTTACCCTTTTACCCTCTTTTTGGTCTACCATCCGGGCCCAGTGCAAGGGTCTGATGAACCCCGAATCTATGGTATGAACCCCACCCACGAAATCTCAATTTTCATAAGGTAGTATTCATATAAAATACAAATTTTATTGTAACCTAATTATGTACAATAATGGATCGTATGCAATATAGGTGAACAATTCGACAAGAAAAATTGAAAATAAATCCAATGTATCTAAATACAAATACATTGGATTTATTTTCAATTTTTCTTGTCGAATTGTTCACCTATTTCAATTTATGTTATAATAGATCATTCCATCTTAAATAAATCAACAATGTTTTACGGAAATTTTTAACTATCAACTTGAGATTTTTCTTGTTAACAAATTCAGCATTATGGATAAAAAAAAGGAAGACATAGTTTAAATTTCTAGGACACATAATGTTGTAACTGAGTTTACCAAAAACAACAGTAGAAAGCCAGTTTAACAAGTTTATTAACTTTGGTTTTTGTACAATAGAAACTTGGGAAGAGAATGTTTATTTGCAAATGACTATTTAAAGCAAAAACTAGCGCTCCTCCTGCTACTCCTCTTGATGGAGGATTATTTTTATCTCTTTCGTCCGACAGCCGAGTCCAAACCTGTAGGGAAATATTCTCCCTCACAACTATAGTATAATTATCAACAACACATATTTAAAGCAAAATGACCAACAATAATTGAAGCCATAAAATTATGTCCAAAATATTTAGATTTCGGCATTGAATTGTGAGGTTTCACGCATCATACAAGCGGGGATAGCCTCGTGTTCACAGGGATAAAAAAGACATATACAGAAATAACACTAAAAGCATGTTAAATTGTAAATTAAAATCACACAATTTCATTTATTTTGTGTACTTGTGTGTGTGCATTTTAGTGACATGTTGCATGTGATGACAGAGAGAAGTCACTCCGGTTGCATGTGATGACAGGGAGAAGTTACTCCGTATTGTAACAAGCAACTTTCCGAGGAGAGGAGATGGGCGTCTTGACTTTGAAACGGTCGTTTGCGAAGAGAATGAATTCAGCATCTTTTGGCACGAAGTCCGTTTTCAGACAGGAAAAGTTTCTGTTGTATTCTGGGAGAGCTCTGGTTTCATTTCATTTATTTTAAACAAAGTTTAAATGTTGTTTTGTATCATTTTATTTATGATATTCATTATCATCATTATTATTATTATTATTTTGTATTTTTATTTTTTAATAATAATAATTTCTCTGCAAAATAATCCATAGAGGTGTTGATATGCAGCTAAATAATATCAACCAGACAACAAATAACGGCGTCTATGCGATATTGCATTGACTATACTTTTTATTTTGTGTACTTGTTTTTGTGTGTGCGTATTTTAGTTACATGTGTTCTAAGGTTGCATGAGATGACAGGGAGAAGTGACTCCGTATTGCAACAAGCAACGTCCCGGGGAGATGGGCGTCTTGCTTTTCAAACGGTCGTTAGCGAAGAGAGTGAATTCAGCGCTTTGTGGAGTGAAGTCCGTTTTCAGACAGGAAACATTTCCGTTGCATTCTGGGAGAACTTTTATTATTCTTGTTTTAATGTTGGTTTCTATCATTTTATTTTTGATATTCATTATTATTATTTTGTAATTTTATTTTTTTAAATAATAATAATTTCCTTATAAAATAACCCATAGTGGAGTTGATATGCCGCTAAACAATATCAACCAGACAAAAAATACCGGCGTCTATGCGATATTGCATGTCAGTCCATGGAATTTCAAATTATGTCGAAAATACTTTTGAGCCTATTGCGTGCGCTTGCGCTTGCAGGCGATTTGGGGGGAATCTGCGCGATTTATTTATAGTCTCCATCAAAAAGAGAATTCTAGAAAGTTTTTTTTGTTTGGCATTGGCAAAACCAGTACACCATTGGATAGGTGATTGATAAGCTCTCAGATCGATATGATCTTAATACCATAAGGCTGCCGTTAGCCGGCGAAGAAGTGTTTGGGAAAAAAAAACTAAAAAAGAATAATCTGCGACTGATTTCTAGTTTTTACAGATATTAACCTTCGTCCACCATCTTCCGTCAAAACATAACATTACTTATTCTCTTGCTTTGAGAAATTAAACGCCTATGTCGGCGTTTCTGGTGCTTTTTTTTGTCTTCGGTTAAGCAAGCAAGGTTTGAATCAGAGCCTTATATTTCTATTATTTCGGGGTGGGTAGGGGTGGCTATATGATGTGTTACACAATTCGTCAACCGCTTTTGAGCTGCTGCAATCTTTCTGATGATGACTGAACAACCACATATGTCGGCGTCAATTTCGTTTTCTTGCGCCATTTACTGTACAAAAGAGGATTTTTGGAAATGAAAAACCCCTTCAGTGGTAGATTTCGGATCACTTGATACCAAACAGCCATCCAATAAAATGTATACTTGATTATCTATCTATCTATCTATCCTATCTATCTATCTATTATTATCTATCTTAGTTGTTTTCATCTATCTATCTCTCAGTCTGTTCATATCTATCTATCTATTCTTTCTGCAATTCCATCTTCTTCTATCCTATCTATTCAACACAGAAGAAATATCTATTCTATCTATCTGATCTACAATGAAGATAAAAAACACACACACAACTTTTTCCCCATCCAAATTGATAGATTTAATAGATAGATAGATAGATAGATAGATAGATAGATAGATAATAGATAGATGAATAGATAGATAATGAAAATTTTGTCATAGATAGATAACCCTGATAAATTTCCCTAGATAGATAGATATTTAGATGGATAGATATCCATAGATAGATATTTTAGATAGATATGAAAACACTGCGATGGATAAAAACATAATGAGATAGATAGATAATTGAAATTTACATACTGAGATAGATAGATAGATAGATAGATAGATAGATATAAATATATATATGAAACCCACTGTGATAGATAGGAAATTTTTAATGATAAATAGATAGATAAATATATAGATATATGAACACAATGGGATGGATAAGAACATGGGATAGAATGGAAATAAAATGGGATAGATAGATAGATAGATGGATAATAGATATATATCAGACATAGATAGATAGATAGATAGATAGATAGATTATAGATATCATACATTTGCGATGGATAAAAAAATGTGATTCTTAGATAATAGATAGATAGATAGATAGATAGATAGATAGATGATAGATATTTGCCCACTGTGATAGATAGGAACATAATGAGATAGATAGATAGATAGATAGATAGATAGATAGAAAGAAAGAAAGAAAGAAAGAAAGAAAGGAAGGAAGGAAGGAAGGAAGGAAATGAGAGAATTTTGCTGAGTTCCAGTTTTCCCAAATGATTCTCACAAGAAACCCTTTACTTTCACTATTATCCGGGCACTTTGTGACAGGCGTTGTAATAATGCAAAATTTTGAATGCTGCTCGCTAGGTTCGTTCCCGGGGTCGTGCAATTTTTTTCCCGACAAATTCTTATCTTTCACATTTATAACCGTCACATTCGTCTATGCATTGCCAATTCTTGGTCTGGTGCGTCTGCTATGAAGTTGCAGATTCTTGATAAAATCCCCCCCACCAAAAAAGAATCTGCAATGTTATAGATCCTGACCTGTCATCTCGGCTTCAGTCAATTTGTCACCGCCGTAATGTCGCTTCCGCGGGCCTGTTTGACAGATACTTTCTTGGTAATTGTCTTGAAGACCTTTCATCTTTGATTTCAAGACTTTATGAATTTAACTCCGTGCTAGATTAGCTTTATCTAACCGTAAGTTCTATGCTAACAGTTTCTTCTCTCGTACTTCTTGCTTGTGGAACTCTCTTCCGGCTTTTTGCTTTCCAGTCAACTTCGATCTTTAAAAATGTAAATGCAATGTCAATCTTTATCCTTTGTCCTCTGAAATTCTCTTCTTTTATTGTTCTCGCTCCTTAATAGTGTTTTTCTTAGATTCAGTCAAAATGGCTTCATTTAACCGTAAGTTCTATGTTACCAGTTCCTTCTATCGTAAATCTCCTTTGTGGATCTCTCTTCGGGCTTCTTTTACTTTCCGGTCAATTTCAAAAAATTAAATGTGTTGTCTGTTGCCTCAAGTCTCTTCTTCGACCGTAATGAGATCGTCGTGTGTCAGAAACATAAAAATGTTTTTTTTTTTTGTATTAATTCACCACCAAGAAAGGCGATAATGCCCCTAAGACGCAACGGGGGCTAGCTTGAATTAAAATACTTTAGAAGTAACCGGAAATCCAATCCCAAACATTGAAACAGGGAACAAAGGATACAATTCTACTCCTAAGGAACGAATATTCCTAACGTAAATCTAGGTACCTCCAATTCTTCGCAAGATGTCAGTATAGCATAATGATAACAGGCCCAAAACTTAATAAAAACAAAGTTTCATCATAAAAATGTTTATGTTATTCTTAAGAGGAAAGAATAAAGTATTTTTTAAATATTTTTTAAATTTTCTCTTCTTTCTAACACTTTTAAATTTGGGTCAAACATCTCGTTTTTTTTTTTTTAAACCGTACGACTTGTGGTCATTGCTTTTTTTAGTGTAGCAATTTCGGGTGAGAACCCATTAATTTTGAAATCATTGCAAAAAATCAAATAATTGTCTAATTAAAATGAAACTTTTAGAACTTATTAAAAAATGAATGAATTTATTTTTGAAATTTTTATTTTTAGAAAATCTTGGTAATTTTTTTTTTTTTTTACATCTGTTACTACCTCCAAATTTAATTTTATGAAATTTTATAGAATTTCAAAAAGTTTGCAACTTTTTTTCTTTTCTTATAAAGAGGACTTCTTGGAGAAATTAAATAACCAATTTAGTTTTTTCACAACTAGTCCCAATTTTTTTTAAATCTGCTCCAAATCATAAAATAAAAACTGCAATAAACTATCTAATTATCAAATTTAGATAAGTTTTTATTTGCTTTTTTTTAAATAATATACATTAAGACATTATTATCTGAAGAAAAAAATAAAATTTCGGTGAATATAGAATTTTTACAACAATTGTTTGCATTTTTCTTTTATTTTTTTTCCCCCATTTTTTCATTTTTTTTTTTTTTTTTTTTTATTTTCAAAAATGTTTTAAAATTCTTTCTTGCAGCGCATTTGGTCGGCTATTAGGTTTTTAAGTGAAGACGATATTTACTAAGTGAAAATTAAAAAGCTTAATACAAATAACGCTACCAAAAACTTTTTACCATAATAAAAGTTAATTTTTTTTGTGCGTCACGATGTTTATTTTTATTTATTGGTATGGTGTCTCGCAAGTGATATTATGGTTAAAAGATCACGTGTTTCAAGGCTTGTCTCCCCTATGGGAAAGCCCTTGGTGTACAATTATCTAAGTAATAAAAATTTTGGTACTTTTAAAAATTTATTAAATAAAATAACTTTAACAATTCATAAACATCAAAATATAATAAAGAATGAAATGAAAAAATAGGATCTTAAAAGATATAAATATTAAATACTATAAATTTTAAAGCATAGTGTTATCTCTATCATTTGTGATAACAGATACTTACTTTTATAACTCAGTTATTAAATTAAGAAGTGAATTATTGAGATAAAATTATATTTCAGTTGTAAAAATGTAATACCTGAGTGAGAGAGAAGTTATAATAATTAATAATTTTTATTATTAATTATTATTAATAATTTAAGATAAATATTAATATAATTAATAATATAATTTATAATTAATATAATAATTAATAATATTACATCTCAGTTATTTAGTTAAAAATTGTAATAACTGATAATATAGTAATTAATAAAATTATTTATCATAATTATCTACCATTATAGAGGTAACTACATAATTTTAAAATTTTTATAGTATTTTATTTTTAAATTATTATAAGAAAAAATCTTCAAAATTACAGTTAAAAAAAAATAATAAAATATTAGATAATTGCCTTAAAATATTTTAAATTTTAGACATTACTTAGTAGTTAAAAAAAAAAAAAACCATTTTACTTAGAATTTATAAATTTGTATCAGCTCTGGTCCACCATACTAAACCTGTCAACACACGCGGCCATCAAATTATCGATGGAGACTCGAGAAAATTCAAGACTTTTTGTGAAGAAATGCTTGTCTAGAAAAATTCATAGTGTAAGTAAGTGATATTTGTTTTAAAACAGATTAATTAAACTTTAAATTTGCTAATTTTATGAAAGTAACGTTTCAAAATCTATATTTATTTTATGAAGGTTTTTTTTAAATGAATAAAAATAAAATTTGTTTACATTTTCTATAAAAAAAATTAAACATGGCCATTTTTTCTTAGTTTTTCAGAAGAATCGATTAAAATCATTATAATTTCTAGTTGAAATATAAATAGTATTTTGTTTTCTGAATTAGAAAATGGAACCCTTTTAGAATTCAATTGAAGCTTGAATTGAAATATTTTTCAAAAATGATATTTTTATTTATTCTTTTCAATACATTTAAACCTTTTTTACCATTATTTTTGGAGGTGCCTACGTAAATCTAACTGTAATAATAATTCGTTCCATAAAATACGTGACGTCCGCATCTCGCGACGGATGCTAAATAAACAAACAGTTATTTCTGAAGAAAGACTGAGGCCAATCTGAAATATCAAATATATATACAAATAAATAAATACTTTTTTAAAACTACATTATTATGCTTTTCTATTTTGTTATTTATATATATATATATATATATATATATATATATACGAAATCCTCCATGAGTGTTTTTTTTTTTTTGTATTTGTGTTCAAATGTTGTGTTTATAGTTTTATGGTATGCTGTATTATTGGTAAAAATGCTTATCAGAATAGTGCATTTGTAAATATAAAAAACACACTGAGATCAATTCAAATGACAAAAAAATTTTTTTCTTGTTTGAATGCCATGCCCTGTAGACTGTTACCATTTGGTTTATGAACTCAGTGTTCATTTTTATTTATATACAGTGTAACTTATATATAAGAGACCCGGATATAAGAGAAACCCGGATACAAGAGAAATTTTCTCTGGTCCCAAATTAAAAAAATACTTAACTAAACAAAATAGATAAAAAAAATCATAAGAGACTTCTTCTTAACCGACAACTCTTTATTTCCGGGTTATATTGTACTAGCTAAAAGCTCCACTTAATTACTTTAAATCTAGTTAAAAATCAAAATTCTGAAGGGACCTCTTGTCTTAGCTTAGAAAAACTTGAGGCATGATAATTTTGAAGAGAATCTAACTTTGATTCCTCAATTCACTTATGAAACTTCAGAACCTCACTTTAATTCTGATTCTGGCTTTTAAGTCCAATATTAATGCAAAAAACCAATTTGGGCTGAAATTCCAATTCATTATCTGAAAGTTGAGCTCAGACCGAAAATTGCCTATTTCAAATTTAATTTGATAAGCCATAAAAAAATAAATAAATGTCAATCAATAAAACAAATACTGATATAAATATTTTTATGGTTACATAAACTAACCTGTAAGATATCTTAAATTAACATATATATAAATTCAAATGGGAGATATTTTGAGCAAATTTTTTTTTTTCGGTTGGTTGGTTCTATATCTTGAAACAAATATATACTATTTTAGAGGTTTATTTATCTGTTATTTAGAGAAAAGATAAACCAACCATATTTATCTTAGTGTGAATAAAAAAAGAAAAAAAATTTGAAAGATCAAAATTTAAAATACTCACAAAAAACATGAAGATTTGTTTTATTTTATTTTTATTTTTTTTTTAATGTGTTGTTCATTCTTTACAAAGGCCCAAGAGCCACATGCAAAGAGGGTTAGATATATATATAAATACAGTTTATGGGAATATGTGTATAAGATAATATATTGACCCTAAACTTGAACAGGTTAAAGTGTAGTGATTGGAGAAGCATCCCTTGAAAAACAAGGTTCCATAAACCAGAGGTTTGTTGGAAGAAATTACTCTTCAACTTACATCTCACTAATGGAATATGTTTGTTGAAATGAGGGTGGTTTGCTACAATTTATTTGGTATGGTGGGTTTTTTTTATGCGTGAAGGATAGAACTGGTTAGACTAAGGGATCAAATGTCGACATTTAAACTAAAGGACTAAAATTAAAGGGAGCTCTGGTCCATTGCTTAAAAGCAGCAATGATAATTTTGAAGAAATAACTTTGAATTCCTCAATTCACTGCTATGGAACTTCAAAATTTTTTATTTAATTCTGATTCAGGTAATATCAAATACAGACCGGAAATTGCCTGCAAAGTGTTGATAAGTCATAAAAAATAAATTGGTCAATCAATAAAACAAATTTGATAGTCTTGTTCTAAAAGAATTTTATAACATGTCAGATATTTTTGACTTTATATATAAAGATCTGGGAGATATTTTTGAGCCTGTTTTTTTTTTTTTAAAGGGTTGGTTCTATGTCATGAAATTTAAATAAAATTAAAAGGACGTCTGGTCTAGCTTTGAAAACAGGAATGATCATTTTGAAGAAATAACTTTGAATTCCTCAATTCACTTTAATGGAACTTCAAAATATATTTTTTTTAACTTAGATTCAAATATATATGTCCAATTCAAAGTAAAACACCGATTTGGGTTCAAACTCAGAATTTGGGCCGAAATTCAATTCAGACCGAAAAATTTTAAAATCAAATCACGAACTTTGCGTATCTTCATGGATTCAAATCACGTAAGCTCTCAAATTATCTCTGATTCCTTGATTTTTTTAAGAAATAAAATTGATTTTCTAAATTCAGAAAGTTTTAGAGATTTTTAAACTGACATTTCCGAAAAAAAAAAAAATTAATTCAAAAAGTTTTTGTGTTACTTTAAACTAATTTATAAATTAAAAAATTTTTCCTTCATTTTTTTTTTTTTAGTTATTTTAAACTTTTAATTTTTAACACTTGAAATTCATACGGATACAAATCCCAATGCTGGATGTCCAAGCATCAGATAAAAAAAATTTAAAAAAAAATCCTAAAAAAGCAAAATTTAAAATTCCCAGCATCCTTCTGATGAAATGTGCAGTCCCTACCGACAAAACAAATTTATTATTTTAATATACCTTAAATGTCGCATTGCGTGCAGACCTTTAAGCTAACTTTCGGCCCAAAAACTAAAAAATGAACTTTGGTCTAGCTTAGAAAACAGGAATACATAATTTTGAAGAAATAACTTTATATCCTCAATTCACTTTCTATGGATACTTCAAAATCTCATATTTTAACTCTGATTCAAGCTATGTCCAATTATATTATAAAAAACTTTTCTTCAAATCATTTTTGATCATTTTCAAACCTCATATCACGTAAGCTTGTCACTTTTACCTCTTGATTCTATTTAACCAGTTTAAAGAAATAAAAAAAATGGTTTCTCAATTAACAAAGTTTTAGAGATGTTTTGAACTGAATTTAAAACAAAGAAAAAAATTAAATTCACAAAGTTTTTGTGTTACTTAATATAAATTAAAAACTTTTGAAACAACTAATTTTTTTTTTTTTTCAGTTATTTTAAAATGTGAATTTTTAACTCTTTCCACTTGATCCGGATACAAATCCCAGTGCTGGATGTCCAAGCAGTAGATGAAAGACAGAAAAAAAAATATAAAAAAAAAAATTCTAAAATTCCCAGCATCCCTGAAAAAATATGCGCATGTGCAGTCCTACCAACGAAACAAATTTAGTCCAGTGAAGTTCTTAAAGAAGAAATGCATCATTGAACTCTTTTCATTCAAATATTCAATTCAGTTCTTGACATATACAGGGTTATTCAAAAAAAATGAAACGATTTCATTACGTAATATTTTAATAAGGAAAAGCAATAGAAAACTCCAGCCAAGTCACAAGTATTCGATTTTTTGACAATCATTTTTTATTTCCTGTCTTACTAAAGTTCACATGGATTAAGTGCATTGACAAAAAAGTGATCATGGTGAAAATTTGTTATTTGTTATAAATGCATTTTTATATTATGAATCTGTGGACTCATTGACCATATTTACATATTTGCCAATGAATTAAAATTGACAAAAAATGATTAAATGATAAAATAGATAATTTTTATATAAAGTAAATACATTTTAATAATCAAACTATGGACTTATTGATGCATGTTACAAATTCACCACTGAATTGACAAATTTAACTTTTTTAAATTTAATTAAAGAAAAACATTTTTCAATTTATATATATATATATATATATATATATATATATATATATATATATATAAAATTCTCTAATTTAAGCAGTAGAGAAGACAATATTTATGAATAAAAATGACAATAAAAAAACTTTAATTGCTGACGCGTTTCGTCCAATGTGGACTTTATCAAAGCAAAATACGAAAATGAAATTAAATTGAATAAAGTAACTAATAAAAACAAAAACAGAATGAAATGCGTTTTTAAAAAACTTTTCCTCTCAATATATTGAGAAACAAGTAGAAGTTTGAAAAAAAAATTGCATTTATGAGCACAAAAGAGACCTCACAAAAAATAACTTAGCTAATGCACTAGTCATACATAGAAATAAATTCAACCATAATTTTGATTTTAAAAATGCTACACTCATAAAAAAAGAAAATAACTCACTCAGAAGGAAAATTCTGGAGAGTGCCGTCATAGAAAATTACCCAAATATTAATCTACGCCCAGCTTTTTTCCCCATTTCACCTTTCTTAACAAAATTAATGCTCTTACAAAAAAATATACACAACAGATTCATAAAATCAAAAGAAAATGGTTGAATACATCAACACAGATATAATGACAATATTCTCCACACGTGCCAAATACTGACGTTATTTTTCAGTTAAAAATATGAAAATAGCGTTTCCCTACATTCCAGTTGCTGAGAACATTCTGTTTTTGTTTTTATTAGTTACTTTATTCAATTAATTTCATTTTCGTATTTTGCTTTGATAAAGTCCACATTGAACGAAACGCGTCAGCAATTACCAGTTTTCCTATTGTCATTTTTATTCATAAATATATATATATATATATATATATATCCGCAATATTTTGATAAGGAAAATCAATGGAAAACTCCAGCCAAGTCACAAGTATTCTACTCACATTCAACTTTTATTTCCTGTCTTCAATGCGACCACCAACTGCTGCAGGGGCAACTATCGAATCCAGTCTGTCCAGCTATTTACCCATAGCTGGGGGTAAAGAGAAGAGGATTCATACCTTTCGCAAGGGTATTACCACGTAAGTGAATGTAATGGATTCGAATGTAATTAGAACTCGACTCACCGATTCCTCAATATATATATATATATATATATATATATATATATATATATATAGAATGAACCGATTTCATTCCGTAATATTTTAATAAGGAAACGCAATAGAAAACTTCAGCCAAGTAACAGGTATTCTACTCATAATCAACTTTTATTTCCTGTCTTACAAGTATTCAATATGGCCACATCTTGCAGCACGGGCAACATCAATACCATAAGAATTATTTTAAAATGTGAAATTTTAACAATTGCCTCTTCATCCGGATATAAATCCCAATACTGGATGTCCAAGCAACAGATGAAAGGCATAAAAAAAACTCCTAAAAAAAATTCTAAAATTCCCAGCATCCCTCTGCTGTGCGCATGTGCAGTCATACCAACAAAACAAATTTAGTCCAGTGAAATTCTGAAAGAAGAAATGCGTCACAAGTAAACTTTTTTCATACAATTTCCCCAATTCAGTTCTTGATATACAGGGTTATTCAAAAAGAATGAAACGATTTCATTACGTAATATTTTAATAACGAAAAGCAATAGAAAACTCCAGCCAAGTCACAAGTATTCGACTCACAATCAACTTTTATTTCCTGTCTTACTAAAGTTCAATGGATTAAGTGCATTGACAAAGAAAGTGATCATGGTGAAAAATTTGTTATTTGTTATAAATGCATTTTTCATGATGAATCCGTGGACTCATTGACGTAAATACATATTTACCAGTGAATTAAGTGCATTGACAAAAAGGAGATTATATGATAAAATAAATAATTGTTATACAAAATAAATACATTTTAATAATCAAACTATGGACTTACATACATATTCACCACTGAATTAAGTGCATTGACAAGGAAGAACTTTTTGGGATGAATTGTGTCAGAAAAACAATTTTCAATTTGTCATATATATATATATATATATTATATATATATATATATATATATTAATAAGGGAAATCAATGGAAAACTCCAGCCAAGTCACAAGTATTCTACACACATTCAACTTTTTTATTTCCTGTCTTCAATAAGGCCACCACCAGCCGCATGGGCAACTATAGAACCCAGTCTGTCCTAAAATTTACCCATAGCTGGGGTAAAAAGAAAGGGGTTAATACCTTTCTCAAGGGTATTAGCATGTAAGTGTATGTAATGGATTCGAATGGAATTCGAACTCATTCCTCATAAATTCCTCAATATATATATATATATATATATATATATATATATATATATATATATATTTGAATAAAAATTTAACCGCTTCCATGTAATAAGTTATTTCCCCACAGCCCTTTTAAAGGGCTCTGACTGATCAGACTTTACTTCCAAAGGTTGAAATGAAAAAGAAAAATATTTACACATTTCTGACGGGCCGTATTAAGCATATGTTAACTAACGAAGTGAGGAAGTTAGTGGTGAGAGAAGACATGAGTGAGTTAGATGTGGCATTTCAATTCTCTATCCTTAAGCTCCCTTGGTGTGGGACAGACATCAACTTAATATATAATATATATATATATATATATATATATATATATATATATATATATATCCAGGATTATTCAAATGATAAAATAAGTAATTGTTATGCAAAGTAAATAAATTTTGATAATCAAACTATGGACTTATTGATGTACTAATATATTCACCACTGAATTAATGGCATTGACAAGGGATGAAACGCGTCAGAAAAACATTTTTCAATTTGTCATATATATATATATATATATATATATATATATATATATATCCGCAATGGAAAACTCCAGCCAAGTCACAAGTATTCTGCTCACAACCAACTTTTATTTCCTGTCTTAGAATAGTTCAATGTGGCCATCACCTGCAGCACGGGTAACATCAGTGCGATAAGAGAATTCCTCCCATATGCGTATCAGGATATCACGACCCATTGAACTGATCGCTTTTGTTATTCGATGTTTAAGGTCATCGATGTTAGTGGGTTGGGGTGGAACATAAACGTGATCTTTTACGTATCCCCACAAGAAAAAATCACACACGGTGAGGTCTGAGGATCTTGCAAGTCAAACACAAAGAGCAAGGTCTTGGTAAGTGCCTGGACGAGGCGTAGTCTGTAATGTTTTTAAATGTAGACGTCTCCTTAACACACGCCAGATAGTGAATCGAGAGATCGCAAGTTCACGGCTAGCTCGATTTGTGAACTTCTGTCGACTCCCCATAAACGCAGCACGGATTCTCGCCACTTGTTCCTCCGAAACTCGTGGTCATCCTGGACTCTTTTCCCTTTACACAGGTACTCTTTGAAACTTTTTAAACCATTGTCGAATGTTCTTAGGAGAGGGAGTATAAATGTCGAATTGCCCTCGAAAAGAATGCTGCACCGTGACAACCGTATTTGTTTACGCAAACTCGAGACCGCAGAACGCCTTTTCCTGAGGAATCGCCATTCCGTGGGGTAAACAAACAACTGAACGTTGCCGGAGATACGACGCGACTACAGCGCCCCTATGTCAGCCATTCAAATCTTAGAAAACTCAAATTTCAAATTGTCACTTACTCATTCCATGATGATGCTTGAGAACTGAATCGAAATCAGTTCATTCTTTTTTTAATAACCCTGTATTTTATGCTAGAAAAGAAACGCATCTACCATTCTCCGGTCTGGACTGGTTTTTTTTTTCTGTCTCTAACTCCCTAACGCAGGTGTATTTATAAAGGTAGCTTGTGCCTGAATACGCAACCAATTTGAACAATTGTCAAGCATAATAATTGCATTTGTGTTTGAAATTTGGGCAGAGCGGGTCTTGGACTTCATTATCATCCACCTCCTCTTCAACATTTCCGGTTATATGTTCAAGAATTCCCTAGTCTGAGACTCGTGTAAGCCATAATCTCCGGCTTGACCAAACTACGATAATTCAAATCTGTTGTTCTTTGACTGAAAATAACGCACATGAATTGAACTGATCTTATCGGAGTTCCTTTTTTTTTTTATCAAACTTTCAATATACTTCTCTATCTTCTCTCCTTATGACCATATTATGCTGAAACACTGGTTCTCGTACGATCACCGAAGTTAAGCAACGTCGACCCTGGTCAGCACCTCGATGGGTGACCGCTTGGAAATGCTAGGTGTTGCAAAATCGCATGTGAAGCTAGTCTAACGGATAAGGTGTCGGAATTTATAACGGCAGAACAGGGTTTAGAAGAGATTGTGGAGAGCCATGACCATCAAGGTCCTGAAGGGACACGGCAAATAGAAAAAGAAGAGCTTGAGTAAATGGGTGGCAGAACAGGGTTTAGGAGAGATAACAAAAAGACAACATTTTTTAAGAGCTACAAACGATAGGAAATTGTGGAGAGCCATGATCACCAACGTCCTAAAAAGAAGAACGAACTTGAGTAAAGAGATGTCAGAACAAGGATTAGGAGAGATAACAAAAAGAAATCATTTACTAAGAGATACAAAGCACAGGAGATTGTGGAGGGCCATGATCGCCAACTAGCGGAAGGGACACGGCACATAGACGAACAGCTTGAGGAAGTGGATGGCAGAACAGGGTTTAGGAGAGATAAGAAAGACATCATTTATTAAGAGTTACAAAGGACAGGAAATTGTGGAGAGCCATGATCGC
>CAHIKZ030001927.1:495000-670836 GCA_903632075.3 Acanthosepion pharaonis | reverse complement strand
GCAATATCTTACATGATTTTATAAGCTTTTCATAAATCAAACACATTTTTAAATGAATGCAAAAGGCAGTTTTAGATGATTCTTAATGGCTTCTACATTTTCCTCATCCAGATTTATTTATATGTAACTTAAAGCCTAAGGATGAAAAAAAACATTTTACTAAACAAATATTCATTTTTCAACATAATCTCATTCCTTGACAATGCACTTAACCTTTCACTTCTCTATAAATCACATAATACAGTGAACATTTTTTAATTAAATTTTAGTTAATTGTGTTAGATTAAGGATTTTTATATTCACAGATGAGCATTTTTCATGATTTTATGCAAAATATTTATCTTTAACAAAGGAATTTGAAAGAATACTTTGCCAACATCCTGAAGACCACAGCACATTACAAAAAAAAACAAAAGAAACTGGTAGTTCAACATGACAAGCACAAAGAGAAATGCTGACTAATACTAAAAATACATCAGATAATTCAAATTATTCATTTTAACAAAATGTATAGCAGTCGCCCAATGAACAATGTTTTTTTTTTTCAAATCAAAACCTTAAATTATTTGGGATTAAATTTTGCCATTTAAATTCAAAATGATTGTTGATTAACCCCATTGTCAAATACCCTTACAATGATTGGCTCCAGACTGTAAACCAGAAAACCTACAAGGAATATTTTAATAAAATATGCAATATTTGGCAACAAATGAACATTTCACAGAAGATTTGGATTACCCAAGTCACTTTCAGCCCTGTGACCAAATTGAATAAGTAGTGCCATTTTTAGAGTGACTCATGATGAAAGAAATATAAAAAAAAAATGAAAGTTAATTATATTTTAGTGAATACAGAAGAAAAAAAGGATATACACACATATCTTTATTTTGTTTTTAAATAATATTCTATCTATAAAATTCCACTTCTAGAGGGTTAAACAACTTAAAAGGAAGCATTTTTCAGGGATAATGTGAAAAAGATAACAGTTAATTTTAGAAAACTTGAAAAAGGTTAAAATTGTTAAAAAATTTTGGGAAGCATCCTCTTAGGAGTTGGTTCCACAAAGAAGTGGTTCATGGGAAAAAGCTGCATGAGTATTAGTGACATTTAACCAATGGAATACACAGAGAATGAAGGTATTTCACTTCAGTGTACATGGTATGGTGGATTTTAATTGTGAAGATTAGAACTGGTGGAACTAAGGAATGTAGTTTGTCTGAACATTTTCTGTGGAAATAGTGATAAAGCAGTGAGAGGCTTGTGACGTTTTATTGTTGACAAAGTGGTTGTAGGGAGGAAAACAATTCATCACCTATAAGACAATACAGCAACGTTTTTGAACAATAAAGACTTAAAAATGAAGACTGAGCAGTTGCTACCCATATATGGCATCATTACTCCATTTTCAGCCTGATCTGACTCTTGTAATGGTAGAATAGTACAGGAAACAAACAATTTTTCAAATATCTAGTGATGGATCATATGTGTAAGTTTCACTTGAAGTCTGGCTCAAGCTAAAGTCCTAATAGGCATTCAAAACATGGGGCCTCCCTGAGTGCACACCTATTCATTGGAATATCATGTATAAATGCTGTTTGGTCTCAGACACAAATTTATATTTAAGCTGGAATTATTTAATAAATAAACTGAGCATCTATTCAAATAGGAGTAGATATTAAAAATAATATTTAAAGTGATAAATTTTGGGATTAATAAATTAAAAATTCATATACATAATGGTAACACCAAAAACTTGAGAAAAACAGAAGTGGTTGACAAGTTTTGGGTTTCTAAGGGATGTTTTTATTTTGTTTTCATCAGCAAAACAGCAGATCATGAATGACATCAGGGGAAAAAAGTGTTGCTTAGATGGTTGAAAAGGCCACCACTAGTTCAAAATTGAAATTTAACATCAGTGTCCATGTCATCAAAGGCATGTTTGAACATTACTGAGCAGAATAGAGCAAAGACAACAGGGGCCATGATACAACCTTGCTTCATTCCATTTGTAACATCAAAAGAATCACAGAATTCCCCATCAGATACAACAGCAGCTTTCATTCCCTCATGAAAAGCGATTATAACATTTTGTCTGGGATTCCAAGCTTTTTAAGAACTTTCCAGAGTGCTTCACAATTTACAGTATTGAAGGCTGCAGTAATGTCAGCAAACACCATATACAACTCCTGGTTCTGTTCATGCACTTTTTTGGGCTACCTCATGGAGTAAGAATATCATGTCACTATGCCATGACTGGACCTGAAATCACAAATAGGATTCTGGGTAAATCTCATTGATGACATGCTTGATAATCCTGTTCAGAATCAGTTCAGCTAATATTTTACCAGCAATTAACAGCAGATATATTCCATGATTGGTGTCACAAACATTTCTATTACCTTTGTCCTTGTATAGGTGCTAAATTAAGGCATCCTTGTAGTCTTGAGAAACACAACCAAGCCTCTATATTACTTTGAAGAGTTTGTGTAGTTTTATATAGATTTCAGGCAGAATAGCATCCTTTCCAGGTGCTATGCTTGAAGAGATTTGTTTGATGGGGTTGAAAACTCCCTGCAAGGTTGATCCAAAAGACATTTCTTGTATTTCAGAACTTTAGAAACTTTGGTGTGTTTAAAACAGACTTAAATTGCTGTTTCCAGCAATGCATGATATCAGACTAATCTGAGAGAAGTGTCTGTGCATTTGAAGAGAATACTGGTGTGACTGTTCTCTCTAGGACCATAGATCTTCTTAAGACTGTCAAAGAAGGTTTTGAAGTTCTTCCTATATGCTGCTTTTTGAAGTTCTTCACAGACCATCAGAGTCCTCTTATTTCCTTGAGAGATCACTGAACTGCACTTTTGCACTTCAGGTACTGAGTCTTCTTTGTAGAAGAGTTTCTATCATTAATCCATGCTTTGTATGAGCCATAAATATTTGCTCAAGAGTTAGATGGTTTCAAATATTTTTCATCAAAACAGTTCTGGTCATTCCTGAAACAACAGTCAGAACACCTCCAAAGAAGCAGTATACACTGTATCTAAAAATGTTTTCCTTGGTGAATATCAATTAGGTGAATCTTTTAAAGAAATTGACAAGCTGTATCCAGATTACTGCAGATATATTTTTCTGGTTATTTTAAAGCTAGGAAGATTTATCCAAATTAGGCATAAATGTTCCATGCAAATCGCTGTGTACAAGCAAAGGAATAAAAAAACTCAAAAAAGAGATTGGAAGGTTACGAAATGGGTATTTTGAAAGGAAAATTAAAACTGGCATAAAGAAGATGACAGTCAATAAAAGAAGCCAGTCTTTCAATCATTTTTATCAATCCACAATGTCTTACAGCAGTTCAGTTGCTGAAAGTAGGTGATGGCGATTACAAGATTGAAGTCTCTGCAAATAGAAAGGAGGTGCAAGCCTTTGGAGTTCATGCTTTCAACACCATGATGATCCAGTGCACCATCCCAGACCTGGTGATCATTACCCACTTGAGCATTGAAGTCCCCCATTAGGATAAGTTTATCTCTATGTTGGACATTGGACATGACAATATGGAAGTTGTCAAAGAAGTCATCTTTCTCTTGCAGAGTGCTGTTCTTTGTGGGTGAATAGCAACTGATAAGTGTAGCATTTATGTTGTGATCCAGATCAAGTGCCAGTTTCATGATATGTCCCGATGGGCCTTTTGGAAGGGAGCTTGGTTTAGTTGCAAGATGAGATCGGATTGCAAAGCCAACACCTGACTGGTGTGTTTCAGTCATGCTCTACCAGGCCAGAAAAATACCTAACCTCCTACTTCCTCAAATTGCAATGAGCCAGAAGGACTATTTTTACTGAGAGCAGCTATGTCAATGCTGTACTCCATCAGCTCAAGAGAAACTAATGCTGTTTTTCATTCTGGCAATGAGTCATTGTCTTTGAGTGTGTATACATTTAAAGAGCCAAGGGACAGCTGCAGCTGGCTATCAAGTTGAGATTGTGAATAAGCAATGTTTTGGGCTACTTTTTTTAGCTCCTCATGTTGGGGAAAGCAGTGCTGTATCTAAATAGACCTGCTTTGTCACCCCTGGAGGACACAAACAACCCAATTGCTCATGGGTTTGTGTTAGAATGGCCCTCACCCAGTGGTTGCCACTGTGTAGAGAGCCAACTAAAGACTTATAATAATATTCTTTACCTGTTTCCCCCACCTTAACACTCTCACCAGAGGACTTGATGCAAGTAAATGTGTGGAACTGAGTTGATGAAAGTTGTCAAAAAAGTTGTCATATATAATAAAGGAGAGTTTTTCTTTTTAAAAAAGTCCATAACTAAAACAGATAACTTTCAAATTCTAAAACAACTGTAACAGAGTACGTTTGCACATTTTTTTTCAAAATCACTATCGCAAGAGAATGCAGATTTTACCACAGTTGCAATAAGTTTGACTTACCCCTGAAGATGATCAAAAGTACTTGGGTTAAAAAAAAACTACAGTGCCTTCATTGATGAAAAGAATCAGTATAAAAATAAGTAAGCAATATATGTCTACCAAGCTCTTCAGAATAACGGAGAAGTGCGTGCTGTGGCCCTAGACATCTCCAAAGCGTTTGATAGGGTTTGGCATGCCGGCCTTCTTCGCAAGCTCCAGAGTTATGGTATTACAGGTCAATTGTTTGACCTAATACAATCATTCCTATCAAACCATGAATTGAAGGTTGTTCTCAATGGATTCTCTTCCAGCTCCTATCACACGAACACAGGTGTTCACCAAGGCTCCATCTTAGGCCCTACTCTGTTCCTTATCTTCATCAACGATCTTCCTGACACCATAGATTCCCAAGTTGGCATCTACGCAGATGACACTACAATTTACTCCTGCATCAAAAATAAATCTAGTGTTGCTGACAAAACTAACCTGGCTGTTCATCTCACAAAGGACCTCCAATCAATTGTGAACTGGGGCAGGAATTGGCTGGTTAACTTTAACGCCTCAAAAACAAAACTGCTCTCTATTAATCACCACAGAGATCCTTCCCTGCACCCCATTAGAACGTCTGATGCTCAACTTCTTGAGAGCACCTCTCTGGCTGCTCGGTCTCACGTTGACTACTGACCTGAGATGGAACAAATACATTGAGTCAATTGCTTCGTCCACCGCAAGGAAAGTTGGCTCCCTGTGCTGCACCAAGAAATTTTTCTCCCCGGAATCGATCCTTCAAATCTACAAATCAACCATTCACCCTTGCTGCCATATATGGTCTGGAGCCCCTTCTGTTTGCCTCGGGGTTCTTGATAAGATCCAGAGACGTATATGCAATGTAATTGAACCTGATCTGGTATCTCGTCTGCAGTTGTTCTCTCACAGATGTGCCATAGCCTCTCTGTCTTTTTTACAAATACTTTCATGGAAATTGCTCCAAGGAGCTGCTTGCGCTGGTTCCCAGACTTCATGAGTTCAAGCATCCTATGAGGCTGGCATCCCGCTCTCACCCTTTCACTGTTGAAACTGTTAAATGTAGCCATCTCTTCTACTCCAATAGCTTCATATCTTGCACCTCTCGCCTGTGGAACTCCCTTCCATATTCCTGTTTCCCTGACAGCTATAATCTCCAAATATTCAAATGTAATGTCAATCGACATCTACAGTTGCCTTGATCTGTCCACTATCCCTCTCCTCATCCTTTCCTCTATCACTCCTATCTGCTCTCGCTCCAAATATTCTGTAACCCCTTGCATACTAGTGGCTTCCCGCCTTGCTTAGGGTGAATCGATTAAAAAAAAAAAAAAAAAATATATTATTCAATGAAACATGTTTGAATGTATATACAGTGTGTGATGTATATATTGTTGCTATTTTATACTTTTAATTTCACACATGCACTTTGTTGTTGATTTTGTTGACTGCACATTATAGTAAGTCAGTTGGGCACCATCTGTGAAAAAGAGCACCATGACACAATTCACTCTGACAGAAATTTAGAAACAGCATGCTGTACTATCTGGCATTCATGCAGGAAGCTCCAATATGAACATAGAATGTTTGGGTGTCAATCTGAGGTCAGTGCAGAGGATTAGGAAAGAGTTGGATGAGTCTAATTGTGATTATGAAGGTGTTTGGAGTGATTACTATTGATGGCAACATCATGCCTCCATTCATCTTCCGCCAAGCCATCAGCCTGAACACGGAGGCCTACCTCGTGCCTTGAGGAGGTAGTGCTGCCCTGGGTTAAGAGGGTGGCTGCTGGAAAACCCTATGTCTTGTAACACCAAAAATGAACAGAAGGCAAGGATTATGGCAGCATTCACCAACTTAAGACTGAAATCTCTTGCAACTCTTCTGGACAAAGTCGTTTGTTACTTGTGATTGAAGCCAATGGCAATTTTATTGAATAATTTTATTCTTTAACATTTCAAGATATTTTTGTGCAATTTTGGTAAAAATATCTGTTAAAACGAGATGTCAGTATTAATTTCATTTTTGTGTAATTTAGACGACTATTTATTCATCTTACTCTGTATCTCTGCTGTGTGCAGGGGTAGAATCTCGGATTGATGCCAAATCAGTAGAGTTTCAATCCTGGCTTGAAGCATTTGGATGTTGTAGCCACACAGATGAGTTTTCTGTGATACAACAAAACAGGCTTGTATGTGGATGACAAAATATATATATATATATATATATATATATATATATATATGTATGTCATTCATAGACAGTACTGTTTTGCTGCATCACAGCTCTTCAGTGCGGTAGTGTCAAGTAACAGCAATTACCCCTTGTGTCACTTCAACAAGAATATCATGTTTGTGGAATCATTTCTCAGATAAATGCCATATGCTGAGCCAAACTGATAAACTGAAGATGACATATCAGGATTATACAATGAATGTAGTAAAACATCCTGTCTATATTGCTAGAACATCTCTTTCTTCAGGTAAGCAGTGTTTGGTTGGCATTATAATGTAACAGGATGACATCCTTACACAAATTTCCTTATTTCTTTCAAACAAACAGTTTCCTTATTGTTTGCATACCTTTTGTATCCCAAAATACAGTCGTCATTGATTCCTTTGCTGGCTGCTGAAGATGATGCTCTTTTTCCAGAGATATAAAGGTGGTTCCAGTTACTTAATATCACATTCAAGGAGGGTATCTATACACTCTTGCTCTGAGTGAACAAGTGCATCTTGATGGCAGTTTTGTAGAAAAATAATATGTTAATACTAGTAACATATAAACAATGTTTTATTTGTGTAATAATAAACAGGTTAGATTAGTAAATGTTAGTGCCTTACCTTTTAGACATCTGGTAAGTTTAAAAGGAAATCTTATTTTGAATGTTTATCTTTATTATAACTCAGTCATGATTACTTGTTCACTACTTCACTATTTTAATACAATGTAGATAATAATGATAAAAAGTCCTTTTGTATTTTGGCTTTTTTTTCAAAACATCTGTTTTATTTTTTGTTTACATAAAGCTTTATTCAGTATAGATAAAAAGTGAAATAATGTCTATCAAAACATTAACTAACATTAAAAATAAAGGGGAAAGTGAAAGCTTAAATTATTAATGTTTCTCTCTTGTGTGCAGGGTACAGAGTACAATTTATGATATCAGTTTTACTATACAAAAAAAGCAATCATTTTGTCACAATTTTTTTTTTTAAATTAAATTTTCAACAAAAAATGTGCCCTCTGTTTTATACATGAAATATATCTTAAGATAACTGAAAAAAAATTAAACAATATGTTACTATTCATCTAAATAAAATCTATCTTAAATTAAGCGTTATTTTAGAAAAAGTATCTTAAATAACTGTAAAGAAAAAAAAAGCTCTGGTTAATCCCAAAACAAAAATATTATTTGTCAACAGGTTTTGTTATATTTTTTTTCATGGTACAAATAAGGAATCCTTTTTTTTACACTTTATTTGCAGATAAATTAAAAAAATATACATTAAAATCTTGATTTTAGTTTAATACTGCAATTTGGTAACTATAGATGCAAGCATGTTCATGAAGAACTCATAAATACAAATGCACAATGTTTAAATACAAACACATTCAGGTACAGTGGACTATTTATAGTGAAATACAATGGTAAAAGAGGACACAGCTTTACACTGCAAATCTCACTGCCTTTCTAAGAAAAATCAATTTAAAGAATTTGATTGGTTCACTCTTACAGACAAGTCAACAGTTGATATTTCACTGACTGAAATCGAAATAAATGTCATTTAATTTGCTAGTTATGTTGTTCAGAAATTAAAACAGTTTTAGTCACCAAAGACCCAAAGGTTGAAATAAAGACATAGAAAAGTATAAAGTGAGTTTCTTTTAAATCCTAACAAATTTCAGATGTCCTCTGAAAGTAACCTCTTATGATTATTTCCATAGAAACTGCAACAGATACAAAGATCATTAATGGATCCAAGCAGAGTTTTCAGTTCAAAAATGAATTTTCCATAGTTATCATGACTGAATAATACATTGGATGCGACTACTTGTATGAAAAGCAATAAATTATTGCAAACAAGCTTCCTTGTACAAAGTACAAAAGTTAAAATATATTGAAAAAAAAAAAAAAAAAAAAACCTCAAAGAAATCTATAATCTGATTTCAAGTAAATAAAATGTTTTAAGGTTTATATTTAGTAAATTTTTCCTTAAAAGAAAACAAAACTTATCACTTATAGAAGATAAAATCAGTAAAACTGAAAATATTTATTCAAAATGCATACATTACTAAAATAGTTTACTCATAATTTTTCTTCTAAATTTTGTTTTTCATGTTTTGGAATCAACAGGACATTTATTTAGACAAGGTTCAATAGAATTAAGTCTACATTGTTTTGAAATTTTTCCTTAATAAGATTATTTAAAAAATATAATTTAAAATATTTAAAAAAAAATGTTAGCTGACATGAGAATGAATTCAAAATTCATATTACATAACATGCATTTTAATGTTTTCAAAATAACTAAAACAAAACAAAAATGGCAACTCATTTATTTTCCTAATGACTAATTTTTAATACAAACATTTTATACACTTAAAATAACTTAAAATTTCAAGAATTTCAATATGAATTAATATATTTAAAATCCAGCTATTATTTTACATCTTGGTTTTAGTAATCATTTTGGAAGAAAAGAATAACAGATATAAAATGCAATCAAAGGATAATTTCTATTTTAAATGAATTTTTTTAATATAAATTTCAATAACCCCAAATACATTTACATTGAATTCTTTGAATTAAGCCCATTAATCTTACTTAATGATTTCGTATTAGTTACAATCATTTTGATAATCTGGAAACATCACGTTAAGATAACAAATTATTTACTCATATTCCTCATTAAATACCAAAAATTTCAATATAACATGATTCATGTATCAAGCAGAATATAAGCATAAGATAGAATGGATTGTGACTTTTTATCCAATGCCACTGAAAGATCACCATGTAAGAATTTATCATTTTTTTTTCTTGCTATTATATAATTGAAACAAATCATTCATTATAGGAACAGTAACATTGCCTAGAGAGAGATTTACAAATGAGGAACATTTCTAACCCAGAATTTGTTTCAAGTGTGTAGTTAGGTTCTTCTCTCAAGAGCCAGTCTTATTAACCATATGAGATGCCATAGCTAAAATGGACATGTGAGATTGCCTGAAATTAACCAGAAGTTAAAATTAATATGCTCTATATGTGCATTTACTACCAAATCATATGCTGATTCAAAAAGTCATCTTTGTTCCCACAGAAAAATATTCTATGGCAAGCTGTATCCAGGGATAAGACTGAATAAGTATGCCTATTTGTTGCCAAAACAAATGCAGGTCTGGGAAGCCATTTGAGAGCTCATGAAAGAACCAAGTGGTAAGTGGTCATGCTTGAAATTGATTAGACAACCATTATATTGTGGGGGAAGACTACACAGATTTTAGGTGAAAAAATAAAATCTGAGTGACATGTCCACAAATTACAATACAAAACTATAAAAACACGAAGAAATGATCTTTGCATAAAATGAAGAAAATCAAGCTAAATCTGACAATAATGGTTATACAGTAGACACATATATTTACATGTTGAAAAGGAATGTTCTTTGCTGCAGCCATGAAGAGTCCAATAGTTTAATATGATTTGTTGCAAGTGAGTCTGCAAAGTTCAAAACAATAAGTATTTCAATATGTGTGTAAGAAGCACACACCAATGAAATATGTGCTGACTGATTTCATATGATAGCAATAATTTTAAAACACAATGAACAAGGAGAGTTGAGACATCATAGCTTTGTATATAAGAATCATTGCTGACTGATGTGTTGTCATGGTAATGTGTCTTGATGCTGGGCTGGTTCACTGACTGTTCCATTTCACAGCTCTGACCACTGACTCTCCATTTTCAGATCTGTCCACTCACCATTCCGTTTTTGATCTGTCCACTCACCGTTCCGTTTTTGATCTGGTCTTGACTGTTGCTGACCAGCCGTTTTTATCACTTATGGTGAATCAGTGATTGGCTCACTAAATCTATCTGATTTCTGGTAGAAACGTACTCTGTGACCCAAGCCCTGACCTATTTCCAGGTCATTTGGAGTTCAACCACATGGATGTTGTAGAGAGTACATCATGTGATTTGTCATATCCAATTATTTCATTTTGGAGCTGTGTTTTGTATCTACTGATTTTAGTAGGATTTATTTGTACCTTTTACTTGTTTTGTGCTTCACTTATTGGCTGTAAAATATAGGAGTTTATATTCAATAATATAAAATAAAGCAACTAAGAAGTGAAGGGAAAGTACCTAACATAAACTCTACCATTACAAAACCTGTAAAAAAAAAAAAAAAGAAACAGATGCCTGCCTAACAAAAAATCAATGGTGCTCAATAATGATAGAATAAAGAAACCCAAAATGGGATGCCAAAACTGAACTGTAATAACAGACACACACACATTTTATATATATATATATATATCAATCAGTGCCTATTAACAGCATTTTGTTTTTTACAATGTAATTGGTCTAAACAGAACCATATTGTTCCTTATTTTCATATCTAAGTACCTCTTCTAGCTTATTTGTTATTTATTACCAATGATAAGCAACAGTTCATGAGTCAATTCCTTTTCTTTTACTGTATAGTTGTTTCTCTGAGGGATATACAGCCAAATGGTGTTAACAAATTTGTTGCCATTAAAACAGTTCAATAGGTTTAAACAATTTGAAAATTCTATATTTCATATATTGAATGTAGGCACCATAGTACAAAGTGTGACAACATAAGAATCAAATGATTGTGGATGTGTTTTTAATGTTTGCTTTATTTTTTTTAAACCCAATAAATACATTGAGTGATTTAGTTTATGACCAAAACTTAAAATAAATATCTCAGAAATAAAATAAAAAAATTGTTTGGAAATTTGATTTTTAAAGCTGAATATAGAAATTTCTTTCCTCCATTAAACAAGGACCACTAAGTTGGGAAAGATATAAGACACATGCTTATATATAAAAATGATAAAGACATTGATTTTATGTCAAAGTTTTATATAATATTTTTACCCAGACAGACAACCAACTTTATAAATTTAACTAAAAGAATTTTGTGTGGAAACACATAAACTGAGATTTATATATTAGATTATCAGCAAAACAATGCAACACTGAATTGATAAGATAAAGAGTTATTCATATTGCTGTTGACATTTTCTTTCTAAATAAATAACTCCAAATATGCAACCTATTAGAAAACTCACGCTTGCCAAATACAGAGAATATATACCTTCATTGTACTGTGAAATTATTTTGTAGACTAGAAATCAACAATTGGATCTGTCCCATCATTTTTCAGATAAGAATTAAAACTGTTAGAATAATCATTTATCATGTAATTGTTGATACAGTCTTCTGTTTTGCTTTTTAATCTTTGGTTTTCACCCAATATTTGGATATTCTGATTTTCAATTGTTTCTTCCTGGTGAAGAATTGGAAAAAAAGTAATGGACAAAAATCAAGAATTCAGCTCATGTCCTGATCTCTCCACAAAAGACATCACAGTTTATTTGTTTATTGATTAATTTACTATTTTGACAATATAAAATCCTCCAAGCCCTTTTATCTTGCTACTTTATCACTTCTTCCACATTAAAATTTACCTGATATTTTTAAACTTATAGATAATAGAGAATTACAACTAAGAATAATAATAGTCAATTATTTTGGATTTTGCTTCATGATTGCTTCTTGATTTCCACATGAATTGAATAATACAAGCAATGACAGAATTTGGTTTGTTTAAGAAAGAAAATAAATTTGTTCACATATTTCATGACTCTATACCAAATTTCACAGGATTAAATCCACTCTTCAGGAGACTTACTTTTAACAAGTCTAATGAAGAGTGGGTGCAATTCCATGAAAGTCAGGATAGAAACAGTCAAAAAGTGAGCAAATGTATTATTAATGCTACGTCTCTTGATATCTAGCTCTAAAATTACAAAGGCTGTTTAACTTTAAAATGTCATCTTCCAGAATTACTTTGGTTAATCATTTTTAGCAAAATACAATGTTATTGTGTGTGAGAAACAGAGAGAGATCACTGAAAACTTCTCAGTCCAAACAAGAATCCTTTCAGAATTAAAAAAAAAAAAAAGAAAAAAAAAGAAAAGATATTTGATCAAATTTTTTAGCAGTGGATTTTCCCAAAGAAATTTTCAGCAATATATGATTGATGATAATAGAAATATTTTCTTTAAGAATTTATTTATTTTGTCTTGTTTTATTATGAGCGTTTTTAATAATGGTTCAAGATTATATATGTATTTCCAAGTATTATTTCTCAAAGTGCTTCTAGTCACTTTATCCATTTTAAAGGAGTAAAGTGGTTTTCAGTAGAGTAAGTGTTTACTTTTATATTCACAAATTCGTATTTACAACATACCACTAAAACTATCAAAATAAGACATGAGAGAAAGTAAACACCTAATCCTATTAAAAACAGCCTTATTCCTTAAAGATGGCCAAAAGTAGCTATATCTTATAAATATCTATAATCTTGATCATCAGAACAAGCACTCACAGTAAAACAAAAAAAACTCTCATAATAAAACAAGAAAAACTCAAAAATCTCTCAAAAGAAATATTTCTATAGTATTTTATCAAATATGCAAGAAAGAAATTGCTGACAAAACACATGCATACAATATATAAGCATTGTACACGAAACTCAGAGTCATGCTAGTGGTGAGGATAATATATATATATATATATATATATATATATATATATATATATATATATATATTATACTTCAAACATTATTATACCACAGATTCCATATTTGAAATATATGCTCCAATTTTTATTTATTAAATGATTGCCCGTGCTTTTGAGAAAACTGAGTAAAAAAAAAAAAAAAAGAAAGAAAGAAATTGATTTCCAGCAGGGGGGGTCCAACCTATGTCTCCATTTGTAGGGGAAACTACCTACTATCATTTGAAGAAATAAAAATTTCAACTTAAATCCATTAATTAAATAGAAATGGCTTTGTTTACATTTCAGATATGAAACTGAGCAAATATGAAGCTATTGAGAGAATCTGGATAAAGGGATGTGCTTCCTTAAAAAGGGAAAATAGAACCCTGCTTGCTGTGTTGTTCTTGATGATCAAGTGGTTTTTTTTTTTTAACAAAAGGTGATGCTTGTTTGATTCCTGGAAGAGAGTACATTTTTTTTTTAAACTAAGATTTGAATGCACAAAAATGTAAATCTTACACTATCAGGATACTTAAAATAGTGCTGAATGCAGACATGGAAAGGAAATTACAAAACTTCTTGCAGAAGCTAGTGAAGGAGAGTGAGAAGAAGGGACTAAGAATAAACTACAATAAGACAGAATGCATGGTCATCAGTAAAAGGATAAGCCTGAAATGCAATTTACAGGTCAGGGACACTAGAATCAAGCAGGTGCAGAAATTTAAATATCTGGCAAGTGTTCTGACAGAAGACAGTAAGTGTGACACTGATATCCAAGGATATATTGGGATGGCCAAAGTCACATTCCAAAAGCTAGACAGAGCATTACGAAACAGGAGGATTTTGTTAGTAACAAAGAAAAGAGAACTGAACTGCTACATGATGTCTGTCTTTCTTTATGGCAGTGAATATTGGATGGCCTCCTCAAAGATGAAGAGATTTGAGGCAATGGAGGTATGGTGCTATAGAAGGATGCTAAGGATACCATGAACATGTGAGCAACAATGAGGTTTTGGAGAGGATGCAAACAAGGAGGAAGCATCAGGAAGAAGCAGCTGACATTTCTGGGACATATAATGAGAAAAGAAGATCTGATACTCACAGGGTGGATAGAGGGAAAGAGAGACAAGTAATGTGGGCTTAAGCAAGTGGATGACAGAACAGGGTCTGGGAGAAGTAGCAAAAGAACAAAACATATTGAGGACTACAAGGGATAGAAGGAAGTGGAGAGCCATGATCGCCTATGTCCTGATGGAACATGACACATAAAAGAAGAAAATAGGAACAAAGGTCCTCTTATTTTTTTTATTTAAGGGATATATATTTAAGGGCTTCCAATTATCACTTTGATAATAATTTGTGTCATAATGTATTTAATCTGGGTGTCAAGCAAAATTTACATTAGCCATCCTCTATTTTTAGAATTTTCTTATTACTATAAATGCTATTTTTAGTAGTTACACATGTGATTTACTATCCTTATTTTTTTTTTATCTTCTTAAACAATGAAATTAATGACCACCAGCCTAGATTGAGAAGTCTTACTAAAGAAAACTTTTGCCTCTGTATTCATTTTCTATCTGGAAAACTGCTTATATAAAATAAATTTCAAAAGTATAAATATTTTTTTAATACTGTTTCAATATTATTCAAGGAAACATACCAGAAAGGATAACAAAAATGCAATATTTGTACACAAAACAAAGGTAGCACTATCCAGTTGACAAGTTCTAAATTTGTTTTTATTTTCTAATCCAAGTCTATATTTGTTGAGTAGGTTTAAATTCATTATCAATAGCTTGTGGCACCAACATATTACATCAGCAGATGTTAAAGCTAACTTGGAAAAATTATATAATGATAAGCATATAATGTGTGTTTGAAATTTCTTTATTTTTATAGCTGAGCAATAAAAATACCGAGAACACGTCAACACAAATGATGCTATACAACTTCTTATCTATAATCTATTATCTTCTCTTACATAAAATAGGATTTGACTATAAATTATATGAACTGATAACATCTTAAAGTGAGATGCTTAAGTTGAAAAACTTTTTGAATTGATAATCCTAATCCAGTTTATCCTAACTGCAGTTACTATTTATTAGTCTTCACCTGGTCTAGCTATAATTTCATTTCTTTTAATCTGACTATAACAAGTGTGCAATCTGACTGTAACAAGTTAGAAGAGACAGTTCATGTTTTAAAGGAAAATGTCTAATGGCACTGATTTAGGAAAAAAACAAATATTAATAATGCTGAAGATTCTGAAATTTATGTAAAATTTATAGGATGTCTAAATATATACAAAAATATATGCTAATATACTAAATGTATCACTGGTTGCCCATATCCAACTATGCCTATCTGCTAAAGTGGCTAGCATAATTCCTGTTGTAGACACTTGCTCAGGCACATTTGCATTTGTTCAACACCTACAAAATCAACCTGTGGTTTATATTGCAAATGATGAATGAGAAGAGAGTACTTTATCTAAGATGATCAACAATTTGATCAAGGACAGTATGTGCAAACACTGGTTATGATGACTTGTGACTTAGTGGAAACACAATTATCAATGACTTCCAATTACTTCCATCTAATCTATTCCAATCACAAGGTTTGGGCCACCCTAAGGTGTGGCTTTCAGGCACTTTCCAATGCTACCTGAAGCTGTGATTATCTCCTTGGGTTAATATTATCAAGGTCACCCCCCACCACACACATCAACCATGTTGAGATTCAAACCTAAGTTTTTTGGTTGCGATACCATCATTCTAACCACTCATCCATGCATCCAACATATTAAATGGAAATGTATTTATATACTAGCTTAAAAGCCAAATTTAAGCTAGCATGTGGAGGGCTCTTGATCGGGCCTTCAGCTTGTTCAGGAGTTTGAGAGTCCCCAAATATTTGCCTATTCTCAGCATTGGATGCCTTTTGATCTGGATTTTCATTTGCGCCAGACTTTCTTTTCCTTACTACAGCCTTAGTTCATTTGATTGCAATCTAGTCCTCCGTTGGCAGAGATTTCTTTTTGGGAGGCATACTACTGCCATATGCGATAGGCAACAATAAATTAGAGAAGAACTCAAAATTCATCACTACATTTAAGTATTGCATTAATATTTAAGCCTACCTTTTAAAAGTTCAACGATAATTCTTCTGCCGCCACTTAAAGACAATTTGATGTACGTAGGTCCTTACTCTCCATACAAAGAATTATTTTATTTCATGAGTAAATTTTGCTAGATTTCACAATTTTGATTATTCTCAAGTTATAAGAATTGTTATTGTACAAAAAAATTTGTTGCCAAAACTCATGTAAAATAATCATGGTAAACAATTGCAGTAATGAAAACATGAGAATGCAAAATTTCTGTAACATGAGCTATTGAAAGTTAAAGAGTTGTGTCACTTTTAATTGAAAAAATGTAACATTGTGGCATATGGACATTTACATTTATTATATAGATTAATAGAAATATGTAGAGTAAAAAAGTAACCATTCCAAGTTTTATTTGCATTTAAAATTTTGTTATAATAAATATTGTGAAACGAATAAACAGATTAGGATAAAAATATTGCCAGTCACTTCATGGTCGTTGTCAACAATTACTGTCAAAGTTCCTGAATACTTCAGAAAGCGTCAACAATTTCCTGTTATTGTATTGAAGCAGTATGAGTGAACTAGGCTACTTTCAATCTATGGACAAATGTCAATTTTATCTTTAAACATGTGACAACAGCATAATAGTCTAGCATCAAATTTGTATTAAAAAAGTCATACTTAACAACACAGTAGCAATAAAAAGAAAAATAGGCAATTTATTTTAATGAAAGATTAGCTTTAATACAAATATTATGATTATTAAAAATGGCGACGTGTTAGAGGTCAAACAATCATGCTAATTGTATTTGGTTCTTGCATGCACACACAGACAAAAATTTATGGAAGTTTTCTATATTGTTAAAATTTATTTCTTGTAACTTTGAAGATATTCTAAAATTATTCTTTTTAAAAGTACATCCGAACTATGAGGCTAGGTGAAAAAAAAAAATAGTCAAATAATAATGTAATAAAAGTCACTTGCTTATCTCAAGTAGCAACAATGGAACAATACTGATGTCAAAGTTTACATGCATATTGGGATGCATGCAAAAACAATTAAACAGGTTCAGAAATAAGAGATTATTGAAATTGTCCTATTTATTGATGAAAAAGCAAAAATCTTTCTAAGTCAGACATCTTAAATTCATACTTCTAAAACTATTTAACTTTTAAAGATTACAAAAGATAATTTACAAACATTTAAAAATGTATTTTCATGAATGAAAATTCTCAACTCTTATGATATATTTTTCAAACACTATTTTGTAGCTATTCAAATTACAAGGCAGTTATGTGGTTTTTTTGATAATGCTTTGATTTTGCGGTATTTTTCACAATTTCAAGTTTATATTCTGCTAAAAATCCTAAACTCTGAAGAAATATATTTCCCCTGTCAAAAATCATGGGATCACCACAGGTAAAGGATGAAGAGACAGATATTTTTTAATACTTAACAAATTATTGTTATAACACAAAATCATGTTTAAAAACTAAACATGTTCATTTCCTGAAATATACCTCAAACACATTACATTATTTAAATTAATGACTTTTTTCTCCAGATAATTAAAGAAAAATATGAAATCATTAAAAAATCATGTGAATACTTAATTGTTCCTACTTGGGCTTTTATGATGGCCTGAATTCTTTGACAAACACCAAGCTGATTCCAACTTTCTTGAATAGTGATTGACAGATCAACTTTACAGAATGAAACCTTGTCATGAACCATTTTTACAGACTTTTTGCTGCCTTTATATTATTTAGATATGTCTTTCCTAATGAAAGATGATCATCACCAAATCTATTTTCTATCAACATAAAAAGAAAGGGGTCCAAAATTTTAATGTACACTTGTGCATTATCTGTTGATTGTCATTTCCCCTGCTTTTTTAGCTGACATGCATCATAAATATAAATTTGTTTATTTTCTTCAGTTATTTTTATACATTTCATTGGAATGACACTAGACAAAAGTTCATTAGTATCATTGCAGATTCATAATTGAATATCACTTTCCTCCACATTCCCTCAAAGTAATTCCTTTTAGTCAACTTTGTTTTCTTCTCTTTAAATGTTAGTGGGTTTTTCTCTGCCTAAATAACATTTCATTAAATGTTAGTGTTGATTTTCATTCAGTTTTTCTCTATGTAAATAACATTTTATTCAGTTGATTTCTTTAAAAATTTTGACCCTGTTTCCATTTGTTGTTTATTTTCTATTTCCAATTCATATTTCTTTTAGTTTTTCATTCTGGTACTTTCATGCCTTCAATGTTTTTCTTTTACAAGTTTTCCTATTTTATTCAGATTTACATCAAATCTCAGACACTTAACTGAGAATAATCAATATTGGTTGTTGAATTTCCTTTTCAAATTAATTTTATAATCATTCCCATTGTTTCAATTGACAGTTCTTTTGTTCAAGCCATAGTTCCTTTCAGTTATTCCAGTCCAACTCTTTGGTTAAGTCTGCAAGAATTCTCTTAACTACAAATTAATTTTCATATGTAGACTTGATGTCATGGTTTAGTAATGCAAATTGTTTCATCTACTTATTCAAAAAAATGTTATTAATTTAAATAATTTAATCTAATTAGTTTGAGATTTATTTAATGAAGCAAGAATGTATCATATCTAGAATTTGTTTATTTGCTGAAATATAAAAAGTAAAAAGCTGGGTGACCATCACTGAAGTATGGTATTCTATAAATTTTCAGGGGTTTTATATTTAACAAAGATGATTCCAAATCTGAAATGTAAGATATATTTTATTTACACAATTTCTTGGTGCTACAAAAATGTAACATGGAGGAGCAAGATATGTTGCAAATTACTATAAATAAAAAAAGAAAAAAATGATATAAGTCTTAAGTGACCAGCTTTTCAAAAAGCCGGCCACTCAAGAATTTACAACAGCTTTTTCGTTTTATAGTAATTTTCACCATGTCTATATGTGTGTTTTATTCTAGTTGAATCCGTCTTTCTCAGTTGCAGTTTCTGTTCTTTAGTATCCATATATTGATAAAACCATATGTTGTAGAACAAAGGTTAGTAGGCTTATTTTGTATATGATTGCTTACGAGTTCATTTCTCATTAACTTCTTTCTAAATTTGACCGTAGCTTAGTTCAATAAAAAAAAACAAAAAAAACAACACTTCCATCCACTAAAGGATTTGTCATTCATATTTTGTGATTTAAATATAAATGTATATTTATTCATCATCTGAATAAAGTCCTGGTCTTGTAAAAAAAATTCTTCTAGAAAGTGATTTATTATTAATCCAAAACATATTGAATACTAATATAATCAATTAAAAAAATATGACTATAAATCTTATTCAGACAATTTTAAAATTACTGGTCTGAGGATGATATAAAAAGGTATTAAAATATTTGCAAAATTAACAATGATGTTTACATTTATTAACCTTTCTATAGGATTTATTTCTATTAAAATCAATTTTTTTCTGTTTTCTATGCATATTTAGTTATAAAAATCCATGTACAGTTAATTACATGAAAAGTATGTTTATTCGTTAGTTGGAAATACAATAAATTAAAAATTTGTATGTGTACGAATATTTGTTTCCCCCCCACTGTATCTATATGCTCCAAACAATTGAGATACAAAAAATACTCAAACATGGTGTAAGTTGGTTGATAAAGAAAAGGTTTTAAGTAAAAAGAATGTTCTTTTCAGATGTTTGAGAATAAATAGTCAAACATTAAGAGTTATCTACACTTGATTAAGGATGTATTTATAGAGGGCAGTATTCAAATAGGGAATTGTAAAATTTTCAAATGTAAAACACACACATACAAATTAAATAAAAAAAAAGTAATCCAAAAGCATAAAATATTGGGGTGTCCGGAAAGTTCATGCTGATTTTTAGTTGTTCATGTTCCAACATATTAGAACACATCAAATTTATTGACCAATATAATATGCTTACATTTCAAACTATCTCTTGAGAAAGAAAGTTTAAAATTACTTAATTTTTATCAATTATGCATCCCTATGAAAATGGAAGATTATAAGGTGCATTTTAGACACTTGATGTTTTTTTTTATACTGTAAAGGCAAAAAGGCCTCATGAACATCAAAAAAAGGTACTGAAAAAAAAAAAAAAAGGTGTGCTTTAGCTGAGAGAACTGTATGGAAGTAGTTCACTAAGTTTAGAGTTGGTAGCCTTATTGATGAAAAACCCTTAAGCAGACCCCTCACTACAGATGACGACACAATCGAGACACCGATTGAGAATAACCTGCATTACACAACACGAGAATTGGCAGAAACATTAAATTTATCAAAATCCATAAGCACTTAGCGAAGCTTGGGTAATCGCTACAATGTTTGGGCACAACATGATACGAGTGAAAAAATCATTTGGATCGCATTTCATCTGAGATTTTCTGTATAAAAGGAAAGAAGATACATCCTTTTTGAAGCAAATTGTGACGGGTGGTGAGAAATTGATCATTTACAACAATGTTCAGTGAAAAAGATCCTGAGGTAAGTAAGATGAGCCAACTTTAGCCACCTTAAAAAGCAGGTCTTTATCTTAAGAAGGTCATGTTGTGCATCTGGTGGGATTGGAAAGGAATCCTGTACTATGAGCTTCTGCCAAGTAACCAGTCAATTGATTCTGAAAAGTACTGCTCACAAATGGATGAAACAATTTAAAAAAAACACCCAGAATTGGCAAACAGAAAAGGTGTTTTCCATCATTATAGTGATAAACTTCACATTTCTTTGGTGACCCTGCAAAAATTGTTGCATCTTGGTTGTGATGTGTTTACCCCACCCGCCATATGCACCAGATATTACTCCTTTGGATTTTCATTTATTCAGGTCCTTGCAAAATAATCTCAATGGTAAAAATTTTAATTCTTTGGATGACATAAACACCTTAATGAGTTCTTTACTGAGAAACAACCAAAATTCTAGGAAGATGGAATCTAAATTAAGTGAAAAATGGAGAAAGGTTGTGCAACAAGATGGTTAATATTTAGTTGAATAAATATTTAATAGCATAATTTTGTTTTGTGTTTTAATTTCCCTTAAAAATTGGCATGAACTTTCTGGACAACCCAAAAGAATATCTGTACTTGTCAAACTCAAATTTCTCATTAAAAGAAAACCTTCATCTAAACTGTTTTTATTTTACCACATTGGAATCAGATTAAAAGACATTTTGAATCCATCTTTTTCTTCTGATAGTTTATTATAAGATCTTAGCTATTCAAACTGTTGAATCAAATTCATCAAACCTGCATTTCAGGTAAAAATGAATATACTAAAGTACTTATCAAATTATTATGCTAAAGTACTTATAAGCTGGGATGAGGGGGTCATTTTAAAATATATTTTACATTTATATATTTTTTATCTTATATACAAACATCCTGCATATTATAGAAATATTACTGAGAGGGTCTTTAATTCATAGCAAAGAGATTTCCATCAGTATCAATTTAATGACAGTTTTCAAATATTTTGTACTTATAACAAATTACCATTTAATAACAGTGATATATCAATGATTTACATTTAGAGAGCGAGAGATGCACAGATAGAAACTGGCAATTGTCAAAAAACATCAATAGGAATCCTCAGATAAAATGAGAATTTCTGATCATTTTATTTCCATTATCCTTAAATCATCAAATTTCAAAGATATAGGATGGAAATCTATATAGACACAAAAAAATTTGTCTAACAGACAGAAATTTAATGATAATAATAATAATAATAATAAAAGTAACATTTTTAGCTGTAAGTGAAAGCTTGTGTTTATGAAATTGCTGCTTCTTGCTTCTCAGGTCTTAAGATCTTAACAAAAGGCCAAGTTAAAAATCATGGGCAGAATGACTTAATTGTGTCACTGGATTAACCTCCTGTACTTAGGTACAAAGTCATTCAGTGGCTTGTGTAGGATGACCATGAATTAAATGAAATGTCCTTACAGATAATCAATGACATTTTTGCAGTACAAGCTAAGAATGTTTTTATTTCAGGTATTCAAACTTCTTTCGAGCTTTCAAAGTTTAGTAAAATTTCAATTAAATTTGTTTATAGATTGGGCTACTGAAGACTTTTCATTTAATTTACACTAAAAATAGAATTTGCAAAATAAATTTCTTTATGTAAAAGGGACTGAATAAAATGTAATTTTTCTCATACAAATCATCTTTAAAATGCAAAACTATTTTTTAAAAGTCCTTTCATGACTTTTTAAAGATATAAAAAGCCACAGAAATTTTTTTTCTACCTTCTGTTAGTTTTTATTGTTCAAGTCTGTTTTCACAATAAAATTAGTTTTAATCAATTGTTATAATTTTCAGGATATATATTTATTGATATGATAAATATATCAAGAAAATTACATTTCATAATACTGTTTTTTTTTTAGAAATATTTACAACTTATTTAGTGCTTTTGAGATATGGAGGGTTCTACAAAATATTTTAAATAAACATATATAATAACAGTTATAGATATTTATGTTTTTAATTTCAAATATAAAAAGATTGTTATAGACTGTAAGAAAGATAAAAGAGGTAAAAATATTGTGAAGCTATTGAATAATGGGGACAAAAAATTAAAAAATATTGAAAAGAGGGCAGGAAACAATCAAAAAAGAAATTGAAAAATAAGATAAAAACAAAGACAAATTACTTTAGAAAGTTACAAAAAAAAAAAAAAAAGAAAAAAAAGATGTGAGGAAAATTTAAAAGAATAATAAAGAAAATTTGATTCACCAGAAAGAAAATATTTAAAGAATCTGCTGTTGTAAATCTAAATAAAGAAAAAAGGTACAGAATATTCAGAACATCGGCTAAAAACATGAAAGCAACAAAATTACCCCATTTAAGTAAACATCACAAAGAGAAATGTTTAAGTTGAATGAAAAATGTGTTTTTGTTTAACACTAATTTTAATGATGAATGTAGAGCTACATTGGATGAACCTGATGGCCAAACTAGAGGTTTGATCCTTCATGGAAATGATCAATCAACACTTTTAGAAAATATCAACAATATTTTGGGCAAGTATTGTATGTCCTTTCAAAGTTGGTAATAGTATCAAGATAAATATAGAGAATTTTCCTAAGTTCTTTGGAGAGACATTTTTTGAGTGCTTTTCAAAAAGCTGGCCACTAGATATATATATGTATATTCGTACAAAACAATACTCCTTTAAACTTTGCAAAATTGACTATTGTTTATCTTGCCAAAAAAGAGGATATCAAATTAATTAAATAACCTTTTTGAAGTTCATCACTAAAAGAGATGTATATGAGAATGGAAAACCATATTCAAACAATGAAAATCTCCAGGAAGCAATAAAATCTACAGCAAGTAATATTAAAGATGAAATAGACAAGTTAACAAAATCAATGAATTAAAAACTAATGAAGGTTACAGATTATCAAAAAGCTCATATTTACATGTAAAATAATAATTTGTTTAGGTATATGGGTTGCTGTATTACTCAAATAGGTTTCAAAGCTAACTTCTTTGGGATTTATTTATAATTAAAAAAATATCTCACACTTTATTTGCATAAGAAAACCTGAAACTACCAAAACATTAATATTTTTAATAAGGATAGATGTTAGAAGCTGAAATTCACATGGTATATTGCTTATATAAATGTATATCCTTAAAATGTTATCTTCAATTGGTTAATATTAATTTTATTATGAAAACATTGTTGGATTTTATAAGTCAAAGTGTATCAAATTTCAAATAATTGTCTAAAATTGATATTTTTGTTTTATAGAAAGAAAAATCATTTTATTTTGGACTGAAAGTGTTTAGATTTGATGTAATCTTTTTTAAAATTTAAAACTTTGTCATTAAAATTTAAAATATTCATAAATTAGAAATTATGAAAATAGGGAAAAAAATTATGTAATTTTGATAAAATTACAATAATTTCTTTTTTTTTTCTCATTTCTACTTTTGAATTTACATTATTTTTTCAAGAAGTATCTGCAATGCCTTTGATCAGGAGATTGGAGGTTTTGAGGAGCATGGAACAATCTCTTAATTGCAGGTGTTCCCAGGTAACACCTGTTTGGATCCCAGTTATGGCCAAATAGTGAACCACCAAACAAAAACAAAACACTATGAAAGTATAAAAAAACATTTTTATATAAAAAAAAATAATTACCAACGATAATATTTTAAAACAAAATGACCAGCAATACATTATTATAGTAGAATCACCGACAATACATTTTATCTGTAGTCAAAGGCATACAATTCTGTTCAAAATATTTAGATTTTGACATTAAATAACCCATAGATATTGATATGCCACTAAACAAAATCAACCAACCAAGAAATATCTGCATTCTTTTTGACAAAATTATTTTCTATGCCTAGTAATTTAAAAAAAGAATTAAGATTAAATGTTAATTAAAATCATCATTTTAAAAATAATTTTGTTCAATGAAAACTTATGCACTCTGTATGTAGGAGACTTCATTTGTTAAGCAATAAGTTTGTACAAGCACTGCATGCAACTCTGATCATCAGACAATTATATGACTGGATTTTGCGCTAGTGTTGTCATATCCTACTATGACAACAGGAAAATTGAAGATGGTGCTAGTGCAGATGTCTGGCCACTTACGTTCAATGGATTAAATACTATGAATAATGCATAGTGCTAATGGTCAATATTGTAAAATCTAAAATGCTTGAAGTACTTCATCAATAAAGAGATGATATAAAAACATTTTCATTGCAATAATTTGACATTAACTTATTTTCATTGACTGCCGCATTGAATAATGTTATTTATTCCAAAGAATGGTAATCATATCCTCATTGTGATCTAAATGTTATTTTGGTATTTGATTTTACTCTCAACTGATTTGAGGATTCTGTTTGCCATAAAAATGTAAGTCTTAGTTTTTCAATTATTATGTGTCTCTTACCATCTTTAACTTGGGCAATCAAGATATTTTGACATTCTTAAACTTTAAAAAGACTATGACAAACATTTTACATTCCAAGAAATGTTTAGACTATTGAATTTGTTCTTTGTATTGATCTCTATAAAAACAAATTTTAATTATTTTATTACTCATAACAGACCCATCTTATTCCTTGTAAATAGTACATCTGAAGAAATCTGTCGAATGGATTGGTTAATTTGTGGTAGAAAAAAAAGGAACATGAAAACGGAATATCATCATCTGAACAACTTTTCATTTTTCTCTTTTTTAATCATTTCACCAGATGCAAGGCAATAAAGCCACTAAGATGTAAGGATGTGAAATAATATGAGAAAAAGAAAAACTTAATTAACGAATGAGAACAATAAAAGAACAGAAATTAAGACAAAAGATAACGATTGACACTGTATTTAAATTTTCAAAGATCAAAGTTGATTGGAAAACAAGAAGCTGAAAGAGAATTACACAAGCGAAAAGTGTGATAGACGTTACACTAGTTACAGTTACATCTCTAGCCATTTCAACTGCAAAATAATGATATCTTGATGGTAATTTAGTACTGTACTTAACTTTGTAAATAGGAATTTTCATCAGAACACTTACCACGAAAATATTTATAGAAAAGGCACAGAGAAGATACATTACGATAGTGGGAAAGGGACTGAACCCAAGATGCCAGGTCAGAAGTAATAACATCGCAGATTCTTCTTTGAATTTTATCAAGAGTAAACATTTGAGCAATGATGAAGTTTTAGAGAAAATGAAAACAAAACAGAAACTTATACTTAAGATCAGGAAGAGAGAGTTGAGGTTTCTAGGGTACATAATAAGGAAAGAATGCTTGGAAAACCTGATACTCACAGGACAGATTGAAAGTAAGAGAGAAACAGCAGATAACATACCTAGTGAGCTTGAGTAAGTGGTTGATCCAACAGGGTTTAGGAGAAAAAAAAAACAAAATGTATTAAGAGCTACAAGGGACAGGAAGTTGTGGGGCACCATGATCGCTTATGATCTAAGGGAACATGGCAGATAAAGAGGATTCAGAGAGAGCAAATTGTTTGTGCAGGCATTAAAATTAAGCTATTTCTTGCCCTAGTTAACAAAAGATTGTAGGTCAGCTGCCAATTTAACCTTGGTGAATTGATCAGATATACCATCAAGACAGGAGTAAATACAGGCATGGCAGAAATAGCTCCCATGTAATGGTAAGACATTAGTTAGATGAAGACACCATTGTCACTAATGTCTTACCATTAGTTATGAGGTATTTCTAGACGGTATGTGTGGAAAGTATTTCTGCCACACCCTGTAGTTATGCCATCAGCATAGATTCAGAGTTGAGAACTAATAACATCAGGAAGGTTGTTGATAGAAATTTGAAACAAGTAGATAAGAAGGATAGAAACCTAGGGAGAACACTTGTATTAATGCAAAAAGATCTAGAAGAGTGACCATTCAAGACAACTTCACTGTGTGAATATATATATATATATATATATATATATATATATAGGCAGCATATTTTCATTTACTTTCTTTTACTTTCCCAAGTACTTTCAATCTCTAGTGCGATTTTTTTTTGTTTTAGCAATTCACTCCTGAAGACAATCTTGGTTGAAATTGAAAATACTTGGGAAAAATAAAAGAAATGAAAAAATAAAAACTACGGTACCTTCGGAATTTAAATATTAAGAAGTCCATCAGAAAATTCAAGGGGATTAAAATAAAAATAAATAAACAAAATATATTCAGATTATTCAACTAATTATCTTTGAAAATATATATATATATATATATATATATATACACACACACACAATATCTATTTAGTCATATATATATATATATATATATATATACACACAATATCTATTTAGTCATATATATATATATATATATATATATATATATACACACACAATATCATTTAGTCATATATATATATATTTATATATATATATATATATATATATATATATATATATATACATATACACACACAATATCTATTTAGTCATATATATATATATATATATATATATATATATATACACACACACACATCATTTATCATATATATATATATATATATATATACACACACAATAATATTTATTTAGTCATATATATATATATATATATATATATATATATTAAAAATAATAAGAAAAACAGTAAGATTTACAATCCAGTGTTCTTAGTAATTTTTTTTTTTTAAAAAGCAGTGCTCGGTACAAAAACGGTAGAGCATAATATTATGAATATTTTCTATTTTAAAAATACGGTTTCAAATGATTTAAGTTTTCTGTAACCTTAACAATTTAAAATAATAAGACTGTCTATGCTTATAAGTGAAGTAAACTTCTTAATAGATTATCCCAAAAATCGCTTGAAAATGGAACAAAGCTATGGATTTTAAATTTAATTTTATAATTGAATTTAAAATTTTAGTTTCCGTTTTGAAACATGGTAATTCCTGTGTAGCAATGGAACCATATTTTTAAAATAGAAAATAATTATATATATAAAATGTTCATTTATGACCCGTGTCAGCTATTCCACAACCATTATCATTCCATAGCAATCTTCTACGTCACCATAACAGAATATCATCTTTGATGGTGAATATCTTTGTTTAAATGTCCATATAACTGCTCTGAAGATGGCTCATTCATTGTCTGTTATATTTAACAATATATGCATGTAAAATATGCAGTGTGTGTGTGTGTGTGTGTGTGCACATTTGTAACATTTGTTGTGGATGTGTATGGTGTAATGAATAGCAGCACAGAATAAAAAATCATATATACAGTTGGAAAAAGTATGAATCCATCTCCTCTCCCAGCTATGGGTTAAATAGTAGGACTTGTAAAAGAAAATCATTGCTAGTCTTAAAAAAATTGTTAATGCAATATTTACTAGCAAAAGGAAAAAAAAAAAAAAAAAAAAACAACAATTATTCTTACAATCCAAAATATGTTTTGGCTTGAAATAAACCACAAAGGGTTTTAACAACACTTTTTATAGAGCACACTGACAATCCAATTCTCTTTTTCTTACAGGTAGATTGATAGTGTGTAGATGGATGTATGTGTGTATAGGCACATGGCCGAGTGGTTAGAATGTTCACTTTCTGACCCCATGTTCAAACCTCACCATGGTTGATTTGTCAGGAAGGAGGGGATCCCAACATGCAGCACCATCTTTGGAAAGTTCCTGAAAACCATACCATGGGTTGACTCGAGCCTTGTGAGTGAAATTGGGTAGACGGAACTGTTTGGGGAGTCATCGATGGTTGTGCTAGCACAAAGTCACAAGTCATCATGATCGAGGGTTTGAACTTGATAGCCTTGTTCAGACTGTTCATCATGCTAGATAATGCGTTCTCTTCCAGAAACTGTAACTAAAACCCACTCAGTATAGTTGCAGGTGGTCTCTGTGGGTGTTCAACAAACACAAATATGCCTGAGCAGGCGTCTGCAATAGGGATTGGCTATCCACCCTAGTAGACATCCTCGGATACAAGGAGTAATATTTTACATTTAAAACCAAGAAGAATGGTGCTAAATATTTTACTTCAGATTACAATTTTGTTCAAATATTTGAATTGTATCAGCTAAAATTGTCATAGTGTCTTTTTTGTTACAAACAGTTTGTTATAGAATAATCTTCTCTACAGTGACAATTACTGATTTCCATTGGAAACCAAGAAATAAGCCTCAAAACCAATTCCTTATTCAAAATTATATTTTTCAAATTGGTGGAACAATATTTCTGATAATACAGCAAACAATAAATGAATTAGAAAATAAAAAATGAATTATAGCAGGTTTTTCATATAGTCATTCAATTCCCCACCATTAGTAAGAGAGAGTGTATATTTTTTTTCCATTACCATTTAAGTAGGATTCATTTCAATTTACTTTCAGAGTTTTTATTTGTTTTTATTTTATAGTTACACTGAACAACGGACACAAATGTTTCAAATATAAAAACAGCTGGCAGATTAATTGTCAAAGCAAAGATTTTAAGAGGAGAACCGTAAGTGTTCATTCACTTTTTTATGAGTTTAGCAAAGAGCCGAATTTTCAAGAAGGGATGAAAGGAAATTTATTTCATTTTATCAGTAAGGTTCTTAAAAATCAAAATAGTTAATAATAAATCACTTACCGTGAGAAGACTCGGCATGTATTCCTATTAATCTGATAGTCCGATCGACCCCGACGGAAATCCTCAAAGACATCTTTGACGGCCGTTACGGCCAAGACAAATATAACAGGAATCATTGCTATTTCTTTAGCAAATGCTTCAACTTCGGGAATCCAGTTGAGGGCCACAACTAATATGAAATACACATTTGCGAGTCGATGAAACTGTTCAAATAAATTTTTCGGAAGAAAAGTCAATATTGTATATTTGGTAGTTTTTATCTTGTTAGATTTATACTCGTAATTTGGGTGTTCTTTATGATTCAGGGATTTTTCTACGGTGTGGTTGGGTACCACACGCCTTTTAAAAACTTCGCGGGGATGACTGTGGCCTCAACAACCGGGAGAAAAAGTCCATCATACACATTTTAGAAAGTTTTCTGTTGATTGGGGTTAAACGGGTTGAATTAGAAAAATGAAATCTGACTTATGGCAAGAATTTCATAACTGCGATTAAAAAAGTTAATCAAATAGAATTTTTAAAATGCAAGAAAAATGTGCATTGCATTGTGATTTGAATTTAAAAAGAAAAAATAGCGATTTCATTTTTATTAGTACCTAACTTAAAGGTAAAAAAAAAACAAAAAAAACCCCAAAAAACTAGTAACCTGAGTTTTAACACTTACAGAAAAAAAATGAATCTTCCAATCACATTATTATTGACAAAGAAAGATTTTTTTAAAAAAAGAAAAAAGAAAAAAAAAGACAATATTGGGTTTTTAAAATTTCGTGTGAATATGCAATCAATTGTTTTTTGTGCGTGTGTGTGTGTGTTCTTTTTTAAAGTAAACAATAAAATTCTCCTAAAAACCTACAAAATTATAGTTAACAAAACAAAACTGTTGATAAATGATGGTAATCAATACAAGAAAAAAGTTTAATTGTTTAATCGTTTAAAAATGAAAGAAAAATGTACACACGATTTTGGACGTCATTTCCTTAGCTTTTTCTTCTTCAAGAAGATTTCTAAAAGAAGATAATATCCTTTAAATTTTAATTACTCTTCTTGGTCTTCGAAGACCCCTTAAGGCATCAGTTTGGAAGAAAATTAAAAACATTAACAGTTTTTTTCTTATCTAATTTTGTTTGTAAACTTTACTTCCTGCAAAAAAAGAAAACTTTTTTTCCAGTTTGTCTTGTTCCTCAAAATTTTAGGTAATTTCTAATCTGGTTGTTGATAATTTGGTATTAGTGTGAGAATTAATAATAATACGTCTGTCGTGTTTCCTCCTCGGCCTTTTTGTAAAGTAAAGGCTTTTCCCTTCACTCCAATTCCTTTCTATTGATCTTTTGCTTGTGGTAAATTGGTGGTACGAATTGTAGAAATTTAAACAGAGGTAATGTAAAAATCCGTCGTCCCATCTTATTGACATTATAGGCAATTTTTCCATATTTACATCGTCGAAATCGAACCGGGATTTATTGTAAATATTTTGAAACTGTTGAAAAATAAAGAAAAAGAGAAAAATTATCCCAAATGAAGTCAAGTCAGTCACTGAGTGAAATCAGTGATCACGTTATTTCCTGTTTGTTTTTAATTTAATATTTTTTTTCAACTAAAAAAATATATATTCAGTTTTTTAAAGGCCTGTTTGCAAGTAACTTTTCCTTTTTTATATAAATAACAAATCAGCAGTATATCCACGAGGCCAGATTTGAAATGCCCACAAACAACAAAAACTTGTATCTTCAGTTGCGTGTATTGAGTGAGTCGAGTAGTATATTTATAATTACCAATTAGTCTTAGATTTCCCCCGACTTCTTCAGCGTCAGTGGCTGACGTGTCGAGGGGTGTGACTAATGGCAATGACACAATTGGCTGCCTCAATGAAACTTTGACCAATGTTCGTGCTGTTCATATCATTAAAGAACCGCAAAAAATAAAGGAAAACAGTGCGCGAAATTATATATTTAGAAGTTAGTTGGTTAGGACAAAAATTGGAATGCAACAGGCGAAACGGTATAATTTAATTAGCGTTGTCATAAAAATTGAATAAGTTTTTTTTTGCTGTGTTAAAAAATACTTTCAAAAAAAAGAATTTAAAATTAAAGCACTCTTATACACCTAAGAAAACGGAATATACAAATGAATAAATCACACATTAAACTGTAGTGCACTATTATACTGAAAATTTTATAATAAAATTATTTTTTAAAATAACAATTAGGTACCACCAAGGGGTCCAAAATAGATGCTTTTTTTCCGAAATGAAAGCAAAAAAATCGCTACCTCTGTTTTAAAATATTTGCCGAAAATCAGGGCGATATAAACAGAATTTTCAGTACTTAATAAATGGCTTGTATGAAATAGATTATATTTTATGAGAAAACTTTGTGGAAATATTGGGGCGGGGGTGGCTGTTTCACGCCCCCGCTTTTCGATATCGCGTCTGTATTTTTAATGTTGTGGGGGGTGTTCGTCAATTTCTTTTTAGTTTTACTTAGATAAAGAAAAATCACTGAAGATATTATTTCAGTAAAAATTATGCAATATCAAATGTGAACATACGGAGAAAAAAATTCACACGAATCTTGCCAAAAACTTCAATCAAAACTCAAAAACAAATTTTTCTGAGTTTTGGTGAGCTTGCATAATCTCTATTTACTTCCAGATCGGGCAGAAACAAAAACTACCCTTATTAATATTTATTTTTAAAACTTATTTGTAATTTTTCAGTACAATTTTGAAATTCTTCACTTTGCTGTTCGTAAGAATTATTGTCGTTGTTGCTGTTGTTATTATTATTATCATCATCAAGAATATCATTTTTGTTTGAAGAATCAAAAAATGTAAAGTTTGCCATTTTCGAGTGAAAACCTTCTTAATAGAATTTTTCTTTTTTTTATTTTATTTAGTAATTATTAGTTTTTGTGTAGACGTTTAAAAACAAAAAAAAGGAAAGAGTTACTTCTGAATTACCGCCTTTGAATACTTTTTCGGAAGAGTAATTTATTAGTAATTAATTTGATATAATTAATAACTTTTAGTTTTAAATCTAAAATAATTTTAAAAAAAACATACATTGGATCATTGGGAGCAATTAGATATTTTATTTTATGATATCTAACAGGTACGAAAATAATATTTAAAAAAAAATAAAAAAATAAATTAAACTCAAAGAGTCATTTAACTAAAAAAAAAAACCTACTAGCTAGACTAGAGTAGTATAAAAAAATAAAATTATTCATAAAAATCGTATAGAATAAAAAAATTATATTCTTACTTATATAAGGTTAAAGATACTTTATTTTAAAGCATAATAAATAATCAAGGCATTGATGTTTTTTCATATTTCTTTTATTTTTCATTTTTAATTTCCTTAAGCATTTTTAAGTCAGGGGTGTGATTATACATATTTTAATTTTGACCTATGACCTCACAGGCACACAATACATAAATAAAGTTTTAAGTAAAAAGTAAACATTACTTTTAGTTTTACAGTAAATCCAATTAATTCTTAAATTTACTAAATGACTTCGGAACATATCTTTAGGAGTATAAATATTGGATCTTTAAGAGATTTGTAAGCAGTTCGATGAGTCAATGAGTGACAACTGAGTGTGTCTTTTTTTTAAAAATGCCTAAAAACTAGTTTTTAATTCTTCTTTTAACTGGGAGTAGCGTTATCTTTCAAATAAAATGGAACATACACGTACAAACACACACACACAATGAAAAAAATATCAACCTAACACCAATAAAAAGTGCATAAATTATTATTTTTATCTTAATAAAATATAAAATGAGTGGCAGTTAATTGCTGATATGTTCTGATACATGGAACAAAAGATAACAAAAAAGGTTTGTGTTTCTGGAGTCAGGGTGCTGAATATAACATCAATCAGCTAAGTGACAAATTTTATATTTGTTTTAATCCTATATATGTATGAATGTTATATAAACTCTAATATATTTATATTTTTATTCTAGATTCATGATATATAACTCTCTCACTCTCTCTCTATATATATATACATATATATACATACATACATACACATATATATATATATATATATATATATATATTCCATATTGTCATTCAATTACCTACAATATTTCTTTTTTTACAGTAAGGTTCACCCTGTACAAGGCCCAGGGGCTACTCAAGGTAGAGGATTAGGTTAAGGGGTAGTTTATATAGATTGGGAGTGGTTCATGGGAAGAGGCTGTTCATGGGAAGAGGCTGATTGGAATACAGAGGGAATGTCGGTGGTTTGCTACTATGTAAGTGGCATGGTGGATATTTGCTGTGAAAGTTAAAGGAATGCAGTCCATGAGAGCACTTTCCATGTAAGTAGCAATAGAGCAGTGAGAGACTTGCCACATCCTGTCAAATATATATATATATATATATATATATATATATATATATATATTTTTTTTTATTCATTTCACCTCAACCAAGGCAATAATGCCACTAAAATGCAAGGTGTTACTGGGAGTGAAAGAGAATGAGAAAATTATAGAATTATTATTATTATATATAGATATATATATCATTATTATCGATCACAAGGGATGAAGATGGTTCTTTTTTTAAGGAACAGTATGTATGTGAGGGAATTTTAGGTGTTTAAATAGTTACAAAGATCCAGATATACCTTTTAAACTTATCAAGGATCAAGTAGATAAGTGACATATATATATATATATATATATATATATACTAAATTATAATTTTAAGGTGTGCTATATTTATGGGTTAAAGTACTCAATATCAGCGATAAAGTGTATTTGTAAATATAAAGGAGATATTGCAGTCAACACCCAGACGTGACAGTCTGTTTCATGTTAAACACAATCATCAGGCATGATGATTGCATTTAGCATGAAACAGACTGTACTTTTGCCTCTGTGTGTTGGACTTCAACATCCACTTTTATATTTTTATACACACACGCACACACACACACACACACACACACACACATATAGATAGTTAAAAATTATAACTTCAGATTTTGCAAATACATCTAAATCTTCAGCAATTTTCTGGACATGCTTTGTTAGAGGAAAATGATGCATTAGATATATATATATATATATATATATATATATATATATATATATATATATGAGATTAAAACAAAACATTACCTTTCATGTTTCAGCACTCAAAATGTGCTTCCTCAGGCAATATTAAATAACTAGTGAGTAAAAAATTATTTTTAAATTTCAAAAAGCAGATAGCAACAAAACAAAATTAAAATGAGGCTTGTGGGTTTATCCTGATTAACCAATTAGGTGTCAGACCTACACTAAAAAAGTGGGGAATTTTGATCATGGTAAAATGTGATTTGAAATATAATCCTAGACAAGGTCATGACAAGAAGTTAATACGAATTATCAGTGGGTGGCAACCATGTATCATAATTATGAAACAAATGTAATGTGTTCAATTTTATAAGAAGCTAAGCTGAGGGGTAGGAAGACAATCAAACTGATAGCTAATTGTAACATACACATTTTTTTATAGTTGACAATAAAAACGCTCCTTTAAGAAACCAGTAAATGCAACTTGAGTATTTACAAATAAAAAATAAAAAATGTGTAATATACAGACAAGATGTTGATAATGCCGACTAAATACATGTCTGCTTGAGATCATAAGCAGATCCTTTCTTTCTCCACACTTTGGTCATTCCATCACTTGGGTAGAAATTAATCTTGGTCTCATCATTCCATAAGACTTTCTTCTGGCTGATCTGTTCTATGTCTGTTGCTCAGTACACCAGTAGTTTCATTCTTATCCAGGACATTTCAAATTGTTGTGTTGGCTATGCAAAATGTTTTCCCAATGGCTCTGATTGATTTTCCTTCTTTTCTTACCTTCAAAATGGCTTGCTTTTCTCCCACAGACAGCTCTCTTATTTTCATGTGGGTTTATCCTTTTTAACAAGAAATGCAGTCTTTACAAGGTAAAACGGAGATTAGTCATTCAAAATTATTTAATATTTAAACAATCAATTTAATAAGCAACACCTGAACAAGAAGAAACAGTCAGTCATGTATTCTAATAGTTTTGCTCATTTGAAAAATGGGTGGATTCAAACAAAACAATATGTTCTAAATTGTTTAACACATCTAAATGTAAATACCAGGAAATAAAAGCTGAAATTTTGAACTCTTGTCTCATATTCATTTTTTGATGTTAAACCCAAATGTCTTCAGTGAAGAAGAAAAAACAAAGGTATTGTCCTTGCCATTCCAATACTTTTGGAGGGGACTGCATATACATATGTACATGTGTGTGTTTGTGTGTGTGGATTGAATGTGTCTATATGTGCATATAACATGTATATTCCATTCCTCTATACACATACCAAAAAATCAGACTCATAGATATAGTCTATATCTATTGTGGTAATGGATGTGTTTTGCGAGCGATGAATATTTCCTAATTGCATTCCACCATTATGGATATTACTATATCCATGATATCATAGCACCTTAATACATGGATAGAACAGAATAGCTAAAAGAAAAGGAATGAAAAATATGCTTTGTTCTCAAAGAGATTTATATGCAAATATTTAAACTTATCTCATACAGAGAAAGTATAAAACATGTATACAACAACAAGCAGTGGGAAATTAAAAAAGATGGTGCAGCCATATTTATATTTCCCAATGGGAATTCAAGAGGGCTATATTTATCTTCTATGTCTCTGGTGAGAACATATTTGCCAACAGGAAAACTGCAAACCAGAGGTAGTTTTTATATGTCTTGGGTGAGAACATATTTTTTTGCCAATGGGAAAATGATGCTATGGATTTGTGTGCTGCCTCATGTCAGCTGGCTTAGGTAGGCCTGTTTAGCCTTGCTCATCTAAAAATGCAAACTGATTGTCTTGAATTCAGACAGCCAACTAATGACAGACTACTTTCATCAACTCTATGAACTGATACCTTTGTGACTTCCTCTCAACCAAATGAAAATAAATGCCTTTTGCATCTCTAAAGTAGGATTTAGCTGTGTATTCTTAAACTAGCATTTCATATGTCAACAGTAAGTGCATAATGAAAATCAGAAAACCTTGCATTAGTTGCCTTCCATAATCAAGTCACAAACAATGCCTAAAATATAAACCCTTTCCTGATGATGTAAGACTTTGTTCTGTAAACAAAAATACAAAATAAGCTTTACATCATATTATCACTTTGCCCAGGATTTGTAAACTTTTGCTATTTACCCATTGCCTAACTTTAATGTCAGAAAATGGTGCTACACTGACATACATATATATATATATATATATATATATATATATATATATATATATATATATATATATATATATATATATATAATAAATCTATTTAAACTTGGTGGGTGAAAGAAACCTGGATAGCACAATTTTCAAACAAACTGGCATCTGAGGAAAACATTTGGAAAAATAAAAGAAAGCACCAGAAACCTTTGAACAGGATGAAAAAAAAATGCCCAGTACCTTAAATTTCTGGTACAAAGAAAAAAAAAACCTGTGAGTAATAAGTTAAAATGTAGAGTGCTCAATACGCTAAATAGAGCAAAGGTAAAATAAATAAATCCTAATGCGCCAGGTACTATTTAACTAGGTTTCACCACATGGTATTATCAGGATGAACCGTCTAAGGAGGAATTAACAAGGAACAAATTTATTGAAAAATCACAGCTAAAGCCTAAAATTAGCATAAGCCTAAAAAGGCATAAAACACATGACTAAAAAAAACAAAACCTCATACCTTTATTCTAATAACCAGTCTTTTTTTTTATGCCTGTATCTGGTTTAATAAAATTTAAATTTAAATCTATAATAAAAACTGAAAACTATTCATTTGTGAGGTTTGACTTGATTGCATAATTGATTTGTTTTTTTATGACTTATCAACTTTTTGCAGGTTATTTAAAGCCAGAAAATATATTTACACTGTAAGAATTTTTGGGAGATTTATTGATACAAGTCCAACTAATTAGCACATAACTGAGGGAGAAGATATGGATTCATACCTTTCCCAAGGATATTTGCACATAAGTGAATATAAGAAACCTGACTAGAATTGGAACTCAGCTATCAATTCCGAGCTATTATCTATTACACCACCTGCACATCCAAGCTTATATTGCCTGCAGGTTACACAGTGTAAAAGAATTTAGGAACAGAAACATTTAATGATGAGTGGAAAGAGAAAAGAGTAAATCAGGAGGACAGTAGATAGCAATTGACTTTACATTTAAATTTTTGCAGATTAAAGTTGGATGGAAAGGAGTTCCACAAGTGAGAAGTGCATGAAAAGAAACTGTTAGCTTAGAACTTATGGCTACATCTCGCCAGCTCAACTGTAAATTGATGAGATCTCGACACCAGTCTAGTACTGCACTTAAATTCAAAAAGTCTAGGTATCATAGTGAAGAGCTCATCTGAACAATTACCATGAAAATATTTATAGAAAAGACATAGAGAGGCAACTTTATGGCAGTGACAAAGTGACTGAAACTGAGCTGACAGATCAGGACCAGTAATATTATTGATTCTTCTTTGGATTTTATCAAGGAACTCAAGCTAAATAGCAGAGTCACTGAAACATATGTGGCAGCAATATTCTAAGCATGGAGGAATGGTAGAATTATAGATATGTTAGATAAATTCTGGAGAGAAAAATTATCTTGCACAATTTTTCTTAGCAATAGATTCAATATAGTCGTTCCATTTCGTGTCAGCTAAGAATGTGAGCAACAAGTCACTTTTTTTTTGGAGGTTAGCATCAGCTATACTGATGGAAGGTGGCAAGGGTTTCTCAGATGATTAAAGGAGAGAAGTTTATTTTTGTAGGCATTAAAATTAACAAACCATCTTTTACCCCAGTTAATGATGGATTTGAGGTCATTTTGGACATTGGCTGCCATTTTGGCCTTGTCAGATTGATCAGCCTTACTATTAAGACAGGAGGAAATGGTTGCGTCATCAGTGTAGATACCAAATTGAGAGTTGAGGTCATTAATGGAAATTAAAAACACAGCAGAACCAAGGATGGAGCCCTGGAGGACACTTGTATCAGTATGAAAGGATCTAGAAGAGTGGCCATTCAGGATAACTTTCATTTCACAATTTGATAGGAAAGACTGGATAAGTTCAAAAATATATCTGGACACACCATAACTTTTCAGCTTGTGAGGAAAACTTGAATGTCAGACCCTGTCAAAGGCTTTTGAGATGTTCAATGCTACAGGCTGGGCTTCAGCGATTTTATCTAGAGCATGATAAACTCTTTCTGCAATTATTGTCACTACATCAGCAGTTGACTTAGAGAAACAAAATTCTTATTGCTTGCCTGAGAAAAGGCCTTGCAATGAGAAATGGTGAACCAATTCAGCATTGATTATGGTTTCTAGGAGTTTCCCAAAAAATGGTAAAAGGCAAATAGGCCGATAATTGGAAGGGTCACTTAGAGTTCTTAAAAATTGGAATAACAGATGATGACTTCCCGCAGACATGAAAGTAAGAGGCAGTGAGACATTTATTATACAGTTTAAAGAGAACAGGAGTACATTTCTTAATGACTATGACAAGGATATCATCGGGTCCACAAGTTTTGTGGGAATTTAGGTTAGGGAAGATAACAGAAACTGTGGAAAGGATTATATATTATATATATATATATATATATATATATATATATATATATATCACTCAACAGAAAATCAGTTCTAAGTGGGAAGTTAGGCAAGGATATTCCAGATGAGTCAAGAGTAGAGTTTGAGAAAATTTATGGGAAAAGCATTCAGCTTTTTATGTTCTTTATTTGGAAAGTCTACTTTACAAATTGCCATTTTGATGCACATTAAAGAACCTTATTTGAAATTTTTTCACAATAACAATGACCATATCTGGATGGGATCACAAACTTTCTAGTGGCACTATATCTATACTGACAGAAAATAAAATTGTAGTGCCTTGACAGACAATATTGTTTTTATATTGTATAATATGTGCATGCTAGATGCAAGGGAATATTTTGATTGAAAGTTGTTTTTCGTCATCTTGCAGCATAGTAACATTTGTGTCTTTGCTTTAGACATTCATGCATATTGTGATAAGTTACAAGCAGCTTGATATGCTATAGGGATGTGCACAAGGGGGGGGCATATTGTGAGTCTTTGAGAGGCTGGATGGTTATTTTGGAGAACTGCTGCATATAATGGCTCAGAAGTAAGGTGCATCTCAACAACTCATTGCTTGGAATTGTCTTCACTCAGTAGAAAGGGGAAGTGTCATTTTTTTCACACAAATTTTCATAGTAAAAAATAAGAAAATCATTTAATAAGTTATGGTGATTTTCTAAGTGTAGCAAAAGGCCAGAAGTTTGAGGCATCCAGTAAGGATTCAGTCATAATTGATCTAGCAAGACAAGCTTGCTAACCATTATACAATGTTAAAGTGCCTTCATTTAATAAGTTATGGTTTGATAGGAATCAAATAATAATAATGCAGCATTTCAATATTAATCATGAAAATGAATAACCCTAAAAAATTACATGTACAATTGAGGAAATAATACAAATTTCACACTCACATATCCTTTTTGTTGTAATTTTCATGTATTGCCTAATATTATTTCATTATCTCCTTTGTATTGTAATGGCCTAAAACTTCCTGCCATTCTTTCAACTTTTGTGACATTTGTTTTCAGTAAAGTTTCTGTCAAATTTTATAAACTCCTCCATTTTTGGTGGCAACATGCACAGAAAATATGTCTAGTTTGAAAGATGGCATAAATAGTTGTATAAAATACAACTGTGCATTTTACCATTTATGTCCCTTAAAACGATACAAGCATCATACCTTTTATTAAATCTAGATTCCTTAAACTATTTTCATCAAAAAGTTCTATGAAGTAGTTATTAGGGTCAAAACTTTTGCCCAATTTTATAAATTTTGCTTCATCTGTTAAACATCAGACTATATTTGTGAGTGATAACAATAATTAAAGTTGGGACAACTTTTAACACCACAGCAATCATTGATTATTTCTTTTACAGTCTGCATTTTCAGCTGAGTGAAAAATCAGTGAAATTTTCTTAATGATGATAATTCTGTGTATAAAGAGATTATTTATGGTTTTCCTCCTGTGATGTAATGAGTATATCTATAATGCCTTCTTTCTATTGTCCTTGGCATCTCTTATTAATGAAACACTTTGGTCATTCAAATGCTGGATTAATTCTGGAATGTGTCTGCAGTTTTATCCTCATAATCCTCTACCTCTGGGAGATCTTGTATAACATTTGTAACTCCATATATTCAAGAAATAACTAATACTTTTCTTCATCAATGTTGAATAATAATCATGATTTAAGGCTGTAAATGACTTTATTAGCCATTTGTGAGGCAGAGTATATAGTTTTGGTAAACTACAACACAAGATACAGGGTTTAGGTATTACTAAGAGATATAACAATTTTAAATTTATTTGTTTATGTTATTATTTTTTTATAACACTACTGAAATATGCTGTACAACCTAAAAATTCAATACTTCAAGTTTGCATTTCCTGAAAGCAGATAAATAGAAACTGTTGCAATAGTTTGTCAGTCTGTCCATCATAGAATGTATCACTTATGGCCTACCAGTATTATGATTATGCAAAGTACATACCTAAGAAATGCAATTTCATGTTTTACCAAAAGATGACAGCAGCACTGTGTGGCCGTCCTCTGGCAGTGTGTCCCTGATATTAGCCTTTTCCAGACAGTTTCTAAAATCACTGCCTTTGAACCAAACCTATTCTACATACTGCAGTCCAAATCTCAGTATCACCTTTTACATTAGTGCAGGCAAGTTTTGGTCATCTGAGATGAATAAATTCTAAAATATTAGTAAATTAAATTTGTTTTGTGTTGGTCAAATCAGTTATAAATATATTTGGACACTTTGATTTGTGTCATTTTATGTTTTTTACTTCTTAATAAGATGAATGTTGGTGTCATATTCCTATTCATATGTTTTTAAGTTAAAAGTTGACAGACAAAGTTAATTACAAATAATATGTAATGTTTAAGATTAACCTGAGATAAATTATAACTTCCTGGAAGTTCTTTTTTTCGCAGATATGTTTTACTTCATCTTTTATGGGTTTCAGATATGACAGGCTGAGTAATTTTGTTAAGACTAGTTTAAATTTATTTGTCATCCATGTGAAGAAATGAAAATATGCCATTTGCAATAAAATTTTCATAAGATATTTCATTTGTATTTAATTTTAATGGTTCAAAGAATGCCAAGCAGAATGGTTGGCCTTCACGCATATTCAACTCATCAAATCTGGACCTCTTTGAAAAAAGTTTGGACACACTTGCTGTAAGGAATAGTGTCCAAAAATTATTAGGTTCATTTCACTCACCTGCAACCATTCAAAGAAAAATTACTACTGACTCATGTCAGAAAAATTAGCAGTTTTTTTAAACAGCTTACTTGACTCTTTATACTTACGATTTGCTAAGGGTAAAATGGATCTGCATGTTCTTTAATGTACTCTACTCAATTACCAACTCTTACGATTGTCCAGGAGTGAAACAGATTTTTCATCCAGTGGAGAGGACTTTATATATATATATATATATATATATATATATATATATTTTTGTTACAAAATGAAGCATGCAACACAGTTTCTGCTCACTCATCATTGATCGCAGATATGACAACTTGGTATGGGTCTTTTAATTCTGGTACTTCATCATAGGTGGAGGCTAACACTTCTTCCTCAGAGGACTCACTTTCAGATGAGACATCATGTGCATCTATCTCAGGTCCCAAATACTCTCCAGGCATCAGACACACTGATTCCAAACATTATTGCATTTTCAGAGGATTTACCTACTGCTGGTGTCATTCTCTGATGAGGGAATCCACAATAGGGAAAAGATCTTTCAGGTGAGGCAGCAATCCATCGATCAAAATTGTGTGGCCTGCTGGTACCAGCTTTTCACCAATACATGGTTTCTCACATTGTACAACATGTGCTCTTTCCAATGTTTTAGCGGAAGCATTGCATCAATTCCTTTTACCCTGACTTGGTAGCAGTCGATCATATTAGTGGGCAAAGTAACTGGTGAGTTGTTGTCTTTTGGTGTGACATCGTACCAGTTGACTGCCTCCATTATTGAGCATTGGTTTCTGGAAGAAATTCTTTTAATGCTCTGAGCCGATCCAATAGCATCTCTTAATTATACCACTGTTGCAGGAATATATGCATCTCAGAAGTGGTGTTGAATTCCCCACTCCTCTAAGACTGATCAGCTGGCTACGAAACATTGTATTATTTTCTGTGGTAAACCTGGGTTGTAAAATAGTGGGACTTCTAAATGGTGGATTTCACATAATGCAGAGGTTGCTAAATTGTGAATCTGCTAGGGTTACAGTCAATTAGTGTCAAGTGGGGTCTTCCATTAAAGCAAGTAATCTCTATTCCCAATTGAATCTACGCACCAGTAGCATCCAGTTTGCCTTGTGACCAATGAATGGGGTTGGGTCAGTTGACTTACAATCTGTTCACAACACAAGATACATAGACACAGCATTTTGCAGGTTTGCAATATATGCATTGACTGAACACAAATGATGGGCCATAAACTGCACATAAGGCATAAACTTGTTTGTTGGAAAAGCTGTTCAGAGGGCCTGCTTTTTTTCTGCAATGTCTGATTTTCCTCTTCTCTGAGCTGCTGATACACAACAAAAACCCTGCCCACTTATGCACTGCAGGAGGATATGTTCCAGTCTTTTTGATCTCACACAACCTGAATTCAATGTCTGATTTTGTAGAAAGTGCTTGTTATATATAATGTCTTTCAAATCCCACCACATAAACAACATCACCAAGTTCAGATGCAGACAGGATTTTTGGAGTGGGTAATGGTGGCTAAATTTTTTTTTCCAGGACCTTTGTCATTCAACTTACTTTGTTACTTATTGTTATAACTTATAAAATACTTATTGTCATACTTATTGTTATACTTATTGTTATAACAATATAACTTATAAACAATCTATTTTTCATTGCCCATGACTGTTCTTTTTCAAAATGGTCATTTTTGTTGCATTTGAGCAGAGAGTCATAGATTCACAAATGAAAATGTAGACCCTTAAATTTAATGTAGTGTAATGAAGTGAACATACAGGCCTAATAATTACACATTTTGAACTCATAAATAACATGAGACTTGTATCTTTCATACTTAACATATCTTTTATTAAACTTGAATACTTTATCAATTACTTTTCGCCAGTGTATGTGAGTGGCCCACAGAGTGTCCTATGTTCAAATATGTGAAACTTAAATTCTCTTTCACCAGTATATGAGAGACTCCCTCAAATCCTGTTGTGGTTGTTTATATAGTGCCATCTATTCAATGATTTTTCTCACATATGTACATATCAGATACAGAAGAGGTCCACAGGTACTACTAACAATGGGTGAATCATAGATCTCCACCTCGTGTTATCTCAGGTCAGCTCTGCACCTGGCTTCCTATGATAATCTGGTGTGAAACTGGGTGCCATGCCTATTCCAACATGCCCCCCAACCATTTTTACTTATTACTGAATCTTTTCTATTAATTCATCCTAAATAATGTAAAGTTACTTATTACAAGGTATTTTTTACAATATAAAAAAAAAATTGTTTTTTTTTTTTGCTTGTTTATTGGGGTGAGAATGAACGGTGACATCACACTTAGAATACTAAGCATACTAGAGTCACCCACATTTAGAGCAATTGCAAAGGTCAACTCAACTGGAGTGCAATGGATGGATCTCACTCTGGGAGAATTTCAGTAAATATAAATTCTTTTTATTTTAGGGTGAATTAACAGAAAAGATCCTACTAACTTCCCCAAAACTTCTTTTTTTTAATGAATTAGTTCTTTTAATCATTATTTTTTTTAAAGATTTATACAAAATACTTAACTACAGTATTCAAAACATTATTCAAGTGATTTCAAATGCTTTATGATCTCTATCTATAAAAAGCAGGATGTGTGTGTGTGTAATGAATGCACGGACGCAATTTTCAATGGATTTGCACCAAAATTTACATGCACATGCTCCAAGTTAGCAGAAAGGCCAAGATCAACTTTGCATTTCCCAACTCCCATCGATAGTGGAAATAATTGACTTTTTCATGCTTCTACGCCAGTTTTCATGTAGTTTGTGGCCATTTTGTACAGTCCAGAGTGAGAGCCAATAGCTGGCTGCCACGAATAGGCAGGAAGATTCTATTGGCCAGCATGAGAGCCAACAGCTGACTGACATGAATGTTAACTAGCATGCAAAAAAATTGATAGCTGCATTCGTCACAAGTGGGAAAAATTTAAATCTGCATGACACTTTACTCCAATTGGCTCATTCGCTTGCTTAAACTCAACATTGATTCTGATTCCGCAGAACTGGGTTGGATGTGAAAAAGTATTTGTTGTTAACATTCTTTTTTCATTCGGTTTTTCCAGTTATGAGTCCTTTTTTAAAGCTGATCGTTTTGTGTTCATTTTGTTTAGTTCTTTTTTTGTAAAAGATTTAATGTTTAGTATAGAGCTTAGAAAAAATTCGCAGTGTGAGATAGGCAAGAAGTAAGGTATGTAGCAATATCAGCATGGCAAAGGGCACTCCTTTAAAGGCAAAGAAGGACAAAAATATTTTAAGTCAAGTGATAGCAATTGCTGTATGAGTCGTACGATTTTTGAATCAAGCATGGGCAACCCCTGGTCATGCTGCTAGTGCTAATATAAAATATGTGGAGTATCTTTGTGATGTTCTGTGTTATTTGAACTGAATTATTTTTAATCATTGTTTCAATTTGTTCATCATGAATGACTGTAGGCTTGTTGGAATGTTATCTGTCTTCTAGATTGAAAATTTCACTTTTAAACCTAGCCAACCACTTACAAACAGTACTCTAAGCTATGGCACCATCTGTATAAATGCTACATAGTTTCTTAATTTCTGGAAATAAAAGCACATCAAATGATGAAAATGCATTTCATTTTCCTCCATTTTCAGCTTTAATGTAAAAACATTTATAATTCCCAATCCATTCATAAATCATACAGAAATATGCATTGAAATGTCACTTCTCAGCATTATGTATACATGTCATAATTTTCAGTCATGTGTAAAAAGAAATCACTTTTATCAAATGCTATCTATTGAAAAATGCTATTCATTTATGTTTTAATAAAATATTTTCACCTGTAGAAACTCTCTTGTACAATAGTAAATAAACTGGTGCTTTAAATTTTATCATCATTTTTTCAATTTACTATAGTAAATTGTGATTAGAACTAATTGACAATGCTGCTGTCCAGTTAATGTAGAGATAAAATATCTTAACCACTGTTACAATGAAATTTATATATTAGAAGAATTTATTAATAAAACTAGTCAAAATGTGTTTGAAATATTAAATAAAAATTTAATACAAAATGTCTTTATTATTATCAGTAAAATTAAAATATAAGAATTTAAAAATAATTGAGGTGAACAATTTATTTTCATAGAAGAACTAAAAGAAATGCCTGTTTATTCAGAACAGAAATTTTCTTTCATTAAAGTTTCTTTTCTTGTACTTCTCAACTGTGGAAATCCTTTCTGATTTTTAGCGTTCCTGCCATCTACAATCTTCAAAAATTTAAATGCAATGTCAATTGTCATCTACTGTCTTCCTGAATCCTTTTCCTTTATTGTCCTTTCCTCACTTCTCTTCAGTAAAGGCTTCTTATTCTTTTTTACTCCCTTGTTTTGGTTGTAACGATTAAAAAAATATGGACAGAGTAGTTGATGCAATCTTACTTATGAATGCAAACACTCCTCTTAAAATTAAACCGAAAATTCCCCTTACTTTTAACAATAAAGATATTGACAAGGTCAGCTTTAAGAATTTTCTTTCACGGTTTAAAAATTGTGTTGCTTGGGTAAAGTCCAAAGCAATTAAACTTAAGAGGATATTTATCTGATAATGTGTTGCAAATAGTCCGACACTTGACTGTGATTGGCAAAAATTATGACATTGCTACAGCATTATTATTATCCTGGATATTGGTTATATAACAAATGAAATATTTAAATAGGTTAAGGAAACTGATCCTGTGTTTGATCCAGATTTATAGGAGTTAAACAATATCTTAATAAAATACATGCATGAAATTGAAAATTCTAATCAATTACATTTTTTCCAGGGAATAAATTTGTTGTTTCTATCATATTCTTTAAATTACCAAAAACTCCCTCTAAAAAAAACAATGTATTGGCATTAATTAATCTGTTTTTGAATCAAACATTTAGTAACTTTAGCAAGTTTATTAAAACTGTTGTTATCATTAGAAACAAGAAAATGGAGAACAGAGTTTGAATTCCAGTCAGATTTATTGCATTCACTTATGCACAAATACCCTTGGGAAAGGTAGGAATTTATGTCTTCCCCCCCATATATGGGTTAATTGGTAGAACCTGTATCTGGAAAAAATTGTTAATGTAACACAAAAATCTATTATTCTTATAATCCAAAATGAATTATTCTTATAATCTGAAATGTATTATTCTTATAATCCGAAATGTATTATTCTTATAATCCGAAATGTATTATTCTTATAACCCAAAATATGTTTTGGCATTAAATAACCTGCAAATGGTAGATAAGCATAAAAATAAATCAACAACAACATAATCACTAGAAATGAAGCCAACTTCCTGTTTAAATTATTGTCTTTCTTTAGATAATTTTATGACTTCTGTTGAAATGTGTTTTGCAAAACCATTTAAGTAGTTTTTATTGTGCTAAGGCCAATACACTAGAAACTAGGCTAGACAGCCAAACATCAATCATTTTTTTAATCATTTCACCCAAGCCACAAAGATGCAAGGAGTTACTGAGGGGGGGGGTTAAAAGAAACTGAGAGAATGATAAAAAGAACAGGATACAAGGAGACAGCAGATGACAATTGACATCGCATTTAAATTTTTGAACTTAGTACTGTGCTTAAATTCTTGAAGTTGAGGTTCTAAAGAAAGAAGCTAATCAGAACAATTACTGTGAAAATATTTATGAAAAAGGCAAAGAGAAGCTATATTGTAAAAGTGAAAAGTGAGTGAAGTAGAGATGTCAGGAACAAGAATGTTGCTGATTCTTCTTTGGACTTTATTAAGAATCTCAAGATATATATCAGAAGCACCATCCCAGATGTGGCAGCAATGTTTGATGCATGGACGAAAGGTAGACTTATGAATGTGCAAGATAGATTCTGGTAACAACTATTGTCTATCACAATATACTGAACAGACTTTCCTTACAGCAAACTTAGCAATTGATTCAATATAATTATTACACTTAATGTGAGACCAAGAAGACACGGTGAATTTCTCACTTATATGTGTTATGAACACACATACGGTAGCATAAAAGAACAAACAAAACAACAAGTAGTACCACAATAGGAGCTGTGGCACAAAGCCCGACCACTAAAGAACCAGGAAAAGAAGACAAAAATTGTTAATATAAAATTCTTTGCATTGCTGATACAGAGGATATGAGTTATATGTCTCTATGTAGGCAGATATGGCAGTTTGAAGGAAGGGTAGAGTCAGTAAGGTCTGGAATCAATGCCTTTGTTTGGTTGGTTGAGGTCATGGATGGTGACACAGGGCTTGCTGGATCTCTACAGCTAGTCTGTTTGCCATGATTCTGTCTATTGTTTTTGAGTGGCTATCTTAAAAGCAAATGTGGTGGTTCCTATGCTCATCCTTTTTTTTTCATGTTTTTTCTCATTTTTGAATGTAAATATTACAAATCTAAAAGTTATGATAATAAATGATGTCCCAAAAGAGAAAAAGGGCAAAAAAACTTCCTTGATCACAAACATTTGTACTAATATTTGGAAACAAGCCTTTCTTTTGCCTGTGGTTGGTATGTCTGTTTCTAAAGCCTTCAAAAATTTAAATTCAATAAAGGATAGTAAAGCTGACATTTGTGCATGGATTTTCAGACACAATATTGATCACACATCAGCAACTGCCCCAGTAGAAAACTAAGGAGATGAGTGAACTGATAACTGCGGCTAGGGTGCTAACCATGAACAGAGCAGGAGGATCCCTTGGAAAATGGGAGCTGTGGCACAAAGCCCGACCACTAAAGAACCAGGAATGGAACAGACAAAAAGGTTTAGTGAACAATGTTTTTGGTGTTGTGGGCTGCACATGATAAAAAATTGTAATGAACGACTGAAGCCTGCTGTGATGAGCTATGGTCAGATTTTGTCCCCAGGGAAATGGTAAAGGGGAGTTACTGTGCCAGTAGCTACCCCAATGGATTAACAGTGGTATGACACCAAACCTTACTGATTGTAATGGCACTACAACCATGGTGACTCTCTGGTTGGTGAGAAGTTTGAATGTAGGAATGCTTATCAAAGCAGTCAACGGGAAAGAGGTTGCATGCAATGGCTCTAGCATTGTGATATTATTGGTAGAAGAAATGCAGTTCAAGATAAGGGTGCTTGTTTTGGAGCAAATTGTCAATGGAATTGACGTTGTTATTGGCATGGACATGATTGATAAGCTAGGAGTCACCATTAAACAAAACCAAGTTAGATTTGGTGGGATGTCAAATGCAGCAGCTCTGCAACCACAAAGTGGTGCTCAGACTGGACTAAAAGTTCAGAATAGGGATTTTTGTACTGAATTTGATGGCGAAAAGTGGGCCGTTGGATAGTGCTGGACAAGCGGACCACCCATATTAAAGAACAGGGTGAACTTATATGAGAATTCCATGCAAGAAGAGAAGAGAGTGGAGTTTGAAAAGGAGGTGGACAGATGGGTTGAAGAAAGCATCATCGTGCCTTGGAAGGAGGAAGTTCAAAGTGGAATATTGCCACTGATGGCAGTCAACCAACCAAACAAAGTAATGGCCAGTACTAGACCTTAGGGATTTGAATACATACGGATAATGCCACATGGGAAGTGATGATGTTGATGTATGTGGAGAAACCATGCAAGAGTGGAGACAGATGATGCATGCTGCTACAATTGTAGATCTGAAATCAGCATACCTGTAATTACATGTAGCAGGAAGCAGTGTCAGTACCGACTTGTAAAGTACGAGGGGACCATTTATTGCCTTACTAGATTGGGGTTTGGGTTAACCATTGTGTCAAAAATCATGGCAGCAGTGCTCAAGACTATATTGAAACAGGAGGAGAGAATAGGGCAGGCCACAAACTCCTATATTGATGGCATCCTGGTGGATGAGATGGTTGTGCATGCAGAAAAGGTAAGATGCCACCTCAAAAAATATGGATTAATATCAAAACTTGCAGAGTCACTTGACTGGGGAGCAGCACTTGGGTTAAAGTTGTAGAAGGATAAAGGAACTAAAGAGTTGGTGTTCTGAAGAGGTAATGAGATTCCACCTGTGATGGATAAGATGAGCAAACAAGAATTGTTTTCAACATGTGGGAAGCTGGTGGGTCACTACCCTGTTCTACATGCAGCTATATAAAAAGAAAGGCCAAGGAGATAAGATGGGACAACCGAGCGAGTGGATCCAGTAAGAGGAAAATGGCACATACCAAAGGTGGATGATGACATAGTTTAGTATGATGCAAGTAGCATAGCAATGGGAGTTATATTGGAGGTAGGGGGTGTCAAAGTTGTGGACACTGCTTGGTTGAGGAAGAAAACACAAAGGTGAAGATGGAATCGGCAACAGTGTTGGCATGGAGTGAGTCAGTTATTATGAAGGAGAGAAGGATACGGACTAAGGGAGCAGCAGAGATGCTCATAAAGCATAGATTGGGAATTCTGGAGGACATTATTAAAGAGTTTGGCCTACAGGTTAGAGCCAGCCTTGTATCCTCAGAGGCTAATAAGGCTGATGTGCTAACAAGGGTGAGGAAAGCTTGGATAAAAATGACACTTGGTGCAACCAAAGAATATGTCGGGTAATGTCGGTGTAAAAAAATTGCATGAAATACACCACATAGGTGTTGAGAGGACATAATATTTGGCCAAGAAAGGTAGATCTGACTGTCTCTAGGGGAGTTGTGTGTAGAGTAGTGTGAACATGCCAATCAATTGATCCTGTGGCAAGTATGCATGAGGCTGGTGAAGTTAATATCTCAAACAATTGGGCAAGACTAGTGACTGACATCATGCATTACCAAAATGTGTCATATATGTTGATGGTTGATTGCAGGCCCAGCCAAATAGTCATGTGGCGGGAGTTAAAGAGAGAAACGGGGGACAGCAGTTGCATCTATGCTGAACGAGCTATTCCTAGAGAGAGGCCCAGTGGAAGAGGTCCTAAAGGATAATGGCAAAGCTTTCAAGTCAGTACCAGTCAAGGCAGTACTGGATAGGTGGAATGTATGAGCCTATTACAGGGCTGCATACAGACCTAGTGGAAACAGTATTGTAGAGAAACACCACAGGACAGTGAAGGCAATAGCTGAGAGGGGTCATGCATCACAAATTGAGGCAGTCTATGGGTATAACTTGTCCTCTCAGGTAGGCCAGGAGGAGGATTCTGTACTGCAGTGGAGGAGGATTCTATACCGCAGTGTGCAATATTTCAGTATGAGTGGAGACATCCATTGGTCATCCCCAAAAATGTAGCAGCAGCAAGGCAACCTGGTTCAATTTAAATTAGATGTGAGGTATGGATAAAGCCGACTGATGCTCACTGTACCATGTAATGGGAACAGGGAATGGTGACTGGAGTACATTCACAGAATAATGTTTCTGCAGATGGGACCCCTCGACACATCCTGGATGTATGACAAGTGAATGACTCAACGGATAACAGTGATAGTACAGCAATGCAAGGTGATATTGATACAGATGATCCAGCATGTAGGTCAGGAAGAGAGATGCAGCTACCTTACTGGGTACGTGACTATGTGGTGTGTGGATGATCTTGTTGAGATCAAGGAGGGGGGCCTTGTGGTAAAGAGATTAGAGAAAAAAAAAGTGAAAACTTACCGATGACGGAAGCGGAAAAGCTAGGAAATTGGAAAAAACACATATAGGGAAGTGCCAATGCATTATGGGTAAGTGATGGTTGTATAAATGCCAGAAAGAATGATGAGTGAGGTGATTTTGCTATTCCTTTGTAAATGGTGTCGACAAATGAAGGACAGTGGAGAGGAATGGACAAGAGAAAGAGGAAAGGAAGAGGAAGAGTTTTTTTTCTCTGTCGTTTCTGCATATCAGTGAGACAATAGTTTCTTTCATCATTCCATGGGGGAAAAGGAAGAAACTATCTAGCCATGGTGTGGAAAGAGTAGGATTTTAGTTTTCTCTGATTGGTCAAATATTTCATATGGTGATGTTAATTTCTAACCTATATAGATTTTAATTTAAACGGTATTTATTGTACTGTGGAATCATTTTGGCATGTTTGTAATATTCTCTGTTATTGAATAGAAAATAAAGTTTGGGTGTTTTAATATGGTAGGTATGTGGGTATATATTTCTGTTGAAAATAGTGTTTATTTTCTATATTATCTAGTGTTCTAGAAAACTGATTTAATTCATCTTCCAAGTTTTGTGTTGTTGGTGCCATACACTATTATTATGACTATATTGAAAAGTTCCCTATCAGTTTCATAAGAGACAAATTGACAGTTACTAGTTCTTCATATCTTTGTTTCATATTTTATCCCTATTTCTTTTTTCATTTTTCTCTCTGTCTGCATAATTTGTATTCATTGCTTATGAAGTCTCCACTACTTATTGATGTCTTTTCACATACCCACCAGAATATTAATGTTTAGTCTTTCTGTTTCTTGCTTGATATTTCCTCACATTCTATACCTGCTGATCCGATACATTTGTATAAAAGATATGAGTTCACCTAACTCAACACCTCTAGTCATGCTTGGTTAACATTGAGTCAGATATGTGACCTAAAAAAAGAGAAGCTTTCATATCCACATTACAGATGGTGCTACTGTATCTAAATTGAACTTTATGAAACCATTTAAGACTATAAAATTACTTAAGTGGACTCAAAATCTTTTTACTTACATACAAACTTAGTCTTGTAATTCTGCTGAACATTAGCTAAACAAAATATTTTATTATTAAATTCTTGTTGAAATCACAACATTGTTTCTGATTTTTTTGCCACTCTCTCATACAGTGACTTGTTCTTTTCCTTACTGTAGATTTTTTTCATTTCACTTCTGTTTGTATGGTATTTGTTTTTACCTTGATTCACTCAAAGCATATTATAGTTTGTGAGAGAATAAAGTTATATAGTTAAAGATAAACATTTATCACATATGCAATGTATGATACAATATGTGCTCATAGCGTAACTGATATCTGCATGAAAAGTGGAATCAGCAAACTGAGTTCAAACTCTGGCTGAGTCTGTTGCATTCAATTTTGGGTAGAAACCAGTCTGAAAAGAAAAATTCCGAATTTCAAACCGTGGAGAAGTCAATAGGAAAATATTCCACTATCTTTTTGAAAAATTCATTTTAATCCACAGGTATTACTGCCATATATATATAGGAGTAAATAGGTTTTCCCTATCATCCTGTTCACACTCCTTCTCTGTCTTTTGAAGTGGAGTAGAGGTTTATTTCTTGTTTCCTGTTTAAGATTGGGTTTCTGGTTCCTTTCAAAGTTTACTTCTACTTTATACTTCTAACTGTTCACTAATTAAATCTTGACATCTTCAAGTCTAGCTGTTACCTTTCTTGAATTTCACTTCTTGCCCTTTCTTACACTAATACAACTCAACACAGAAACACTCTGCCTTGAGTGGCTCTTGGGCCTTGTATTGGGTGAACATTAGCAAAAAGAAATCTGGTCTGATGCTCCTACTATATATCTTGAAATTCTCAACAAAATCAAAAAAATAAGTTTGCAATATAATCAGTCCTGACCCGGCATCTTGATTTCAGTCATTTTCCTACTTCCTTCTTTTTAAAATTATTTTTATGTCTGCTGTTCTAATGAGCTTTCCTCATGAATTTAAGCGTACTACTAGATTGGCAACTAGGTATAGTCATTTTATTGTTGAATTAGCTAAATGTAACCGTAAGTTCTATTCTGATAGTTTCTTTTCTCACACTTCTTGCCAGTGGAACACAATTCTGTTTTTATGTTTCCCTGCCACCAACAATCTTCAAAAAGTTAAATGCAATATCAATTGCTTCTGTCTTCCTGAATCCTGTTCTTTTATTATTGAACACCTCCAAAACAAAACTGCTTTCATTTAATCGGCACAGAGAACCATTTCTATCTGCCATCAGCATGGCTGACACTAGACAACAGGAGAGCAAAACACTACACCTTCTTGGCCTCATGTTTTCCACTGATATGAAGTGGAGTGACTATATCAAAAACAATAGCTTCATCTACTGCAAGGAAAGTTTGGTCACTGTATTGTGCCAGAAAGTTTTTCTTGTCAGAATTCATTTTGCACATTTTCAAATCTACCATTCATCCATGCATTTAATACTGTTGCCATATCTGGTAGACATTATTCCCATGTTTCAAGAGATAAAGAAAGAACATCTACACAAATGTCATTGAACCAGTCTTCAGAAATAGTGTAAATAATGTAAAATAAATAATTATTTCTGTTCATTTTTAGACAATCACTGTATTTTATTTTTATTTTAATCATTTATTTATTTTATTTATGTGTTCACATAAAGAGATTCTTGTATCCCTTTAAAGATGCAGTTTTTGTGAATATCCAAAATATGTACTTGCTTAAATTGTTTTTGTTTTTAAGAAGAAAATATTTATGTCAGCTATTGGTGTAAAGTTTTGTATTATCGCATGTGATTTTATTCGTGTGAAGCGTCTGCTAAATTTCGTTTCGTTTGTTTTCTTTCGAATTTTAAACGACAGAAAACCGGAAGTTGAACAAAACGAGTGCGAAATGGCTGACATTGAGCAACCACAACGTGATTCGACAGAGAAGAAAAACAAAATTACTGCTTGGAAATGTGTCGCTAAGGCGAAGTTGCCAGTTGTCAAGTCGGTAATTAGAAGATAGTTGTATTTTATTTAATTTGTGCCTACTTATATTTCGAACCAGTATTTTTTTTTATAAATTTCTTGTCAATCAGCTGTTCACATAGTATAGTGAGCTGATTAATTGCTCTTTTAATTTTATTTTTGAGTTTATGTCGTGAGTGAAGGAGTATTTGGAAAGAGCATTTTCCCCTTGCCTGTAAAATCTAATCTAGAAGAAAATAATTGCTATTGAGGAGTTGCCATGTTGATTAATTATTTAAAACATTGAGTTCGTAAAAAAAAAAAACTCATCCATTCATTTGTTTGCATTATATTTTCTGGGTATGTTGATAGAAGTTAAATATTTATAATTTACATATTTTATAAATTTTTTTATCTGATCACTATACTAGCAAATGATTTAATATTTGCGTGTAATTTTAAATTTTATTTACATGCCTTTTTAGGTTCTGCACTCGCTTAACCCGGCCCTTGTTAAGTACAACTCTTTGTTTAGTTTTAAAAAAAACTTGTTTGTAGGAACTGTTGTACAAATCAAGTTTTTTTTTTTTTTTTTTATGAATCGAAGTTTTATTGATTTTTAAAAAATATTAATTTGAAAGTTCGTAAATTAAATTGTTAAAACTAAAGCAAAATGATTAAATTAAAAACGTATTATTTTCTACGCTGATATCAAACCTTAAACGTAAAAAACACGTTAAAAATTAACAATGAGAAATATTTTCATATTTCATTAATTGGTATGTAAGACTACAATTTGTCTTTTCTTTTATGTTGGTATATAAATTTATTAATTAAATGTAAATGAAAACTTCTGGTATCTATGTGGGATTATAGTATGTTTATGCTTATACACGTCGGGGTTACCAAATGATGTGGTGGGGTCACTCACATAAAAGCAGCAGAAACAGCCTCGTGTTCTCAGGAAATAAAAAATATACTTTACACTTTACAGGAAATAAAATATACACAAAGATAACAGCAAAGGTATGTGTTTTTTTGTGTACTGGTGTGTGTATTTTTGGTCACAAGTGTTTCATGGTTGCATGTGATAAAAGGGAGAAGTTACTCCATATTATTAGAGAGAGAGAAGTTGGGACATGTGTTGCCCATCCAAAGGTTCATAGTGAAGAGATTGAATTCAACGTTTTTTAGCAGAATGTCCATATTTCTGACAGGAACAGTTTCTGTTGCATGCTGGGAGAACTTATTATTATTATTTTTTTTATTTAATTTATTTTATACAAAGTTTTAATGTTACTGTTTCATTTTTATTTTGTTTATAATACTAATTATTATTTTATATTTTTATTTATTTGTAATAAGATGTAGATGTCCCTACATCTCTGATCATCTGTAGCCAGAGAAAAGATCAATTGAATAAGTATGGCTCCTGAGAAGTACTTGTACTAGCATTGAAAGTTTAATTTATTTTAAAGCCAAACAAATTTAAATGTTATAATACACTGTGTATGGTTGCAAGAGTAATAAATGAAAATCAACAATATATTGCCAGTAAGTCAGAAAGAAAAAGAAAATTAGAGAGGCCATGCTTGTAGATGAAGGAATCTGGTATCGACGATGGGAGAGTGGGGGTTGTATTCTGGCCTCACTTTAAACCTTGCATCAGGTCAGTTGACCTGCCTTGAGGTTCAGTGAGTGGTTTTAGCAGTCAGGGTGACTTAGCATTTTTAATATCACATTTTTGCTTTAACGGCAACGTTTGTGGCTGACTTTCATGTTTAAATTTAATTTTTTTTTTATTTGTTTTGAGAGCTGGATGCAATACTTGCAGAGTGAAATTTTTTCATTTTCACATCTACTGACTTTATCATTAGCTGAGGATGTGTTGGTGAATAGAAGCTTGGAAGGAGAAATCAGAGAGATGAGTTCAAATTCCAATTGAGTTTGTTACATCCTCTTACACACAAATACATTTGAGAAGCTTATGAGTTCATCTCTTCTGTCCACAGTTATGGACTAACTAGTAAAATGTGTATCTCCTCCAAAAAAAAAAAAAACTGTTGATAATCAATAGCTAAAAAAGAAAATATTCTTGTAATTAAAATATGTTTTGGCTTTAAATAACCTATAAAGGGTTGATAATCAATAAAAAACAAAAAACAAATCAATTATCATTAACTAAGCAGTTTTTTCTTCAACACACATGCAAATTTGTTTGTATTCTCAGACTAAAAATTGACCATATACTATGTTATTTCATGTGTGTAGGGTAACTAAAGTCATGGAACAAAAACTTCTAAATATCTTATATATAATCTTGTTATTTTGTCAGGTATAAACTTTTGTTTTGTTTTGACTACTAAGTAAAAAAAAAAAAAAGAAAACTCTCATTCCTGTGACATTGTACTTTGATATGTTAAAATATATAATGACAATAACTAAAGTATTTCTGTTTGTTCAAAGTGAAACATCTTAAAGGAAGCAATAGTGACAACAGCAAAAGAAATCATTGCAAGCAAAGATAAATAATAAGAAATAAAAAATAAATGAATGACAGTTGAAATTCTTAATCTAAGAAGAAAGATACAGCATATGCTAATAGATGGTGCAGAAATGAAAGCTTGATTTACACACACAAAAAATCAAATAATCTGTAACCTTTACTGAAAACAAACAGCTTACATGCAGTTAGGGAACGAGTTTATTGAATACATAAAAGGGGTATGACAGGAGGATTTGTAAGAGGACTAGAAAATCTGTAAGGATTTATTATCAGCGGATATAACTATAACTTATGCAGATGACATTGTGTTGTTAGTGGGAGATTTAGAAAAAAACTTGAAAGAACATATTCTTTCATTTTTGTTTTTTACAAAGCAAGAAGAAAGGACCAAATATTAACGGTTAGAAGTTGTCAGCAAAAGAGACAGCCTGCATAGTTGTCAGCAAAAGAGATAGCCTAAAGTACAAGTTACATATTGGGGATGTGAAAAATCTAGCAGGTCCAAAAATGTAACTATCTTGGTAGTATATTGGTTGATTTGTTTGATTTATTTTCTACTGCTTATCAATGCTTTGCAGGTTAAATAAAACCAGGAAATGTTTTTTTTTTTTCAACTAAGAATTTCTTGTACTTTTTTTTTTTTTTTGAGATAATAATGGTTTAGTGATACAAGTCTTACTAATTAACCCATAGCTGGAGCAGGAGAAATTGATACATACCTTTCCTAAGGGTATTTACATGTAAGTGAATATAACAAACCTAATGGAACTTGGCTCTGAGATTTACAATTCCAAGTCCTTATCCATTACACCACCTGCACATCCAAGCTTCTAGCCCCTAGTATTCCTAAGTGCTGGTATCATAATGATAGAGAATGTGATGCAGAATAGTCAAAAGATGTCTTTCAGAAACAGGTAAATATATTAAAGGATCAGAAAATGTCCTTAGAATCAAGGAAAAGTGTGTTAACCCTTGCTATGTAATATCTAATCTCCTATATGACAATGAATATTGAACATAGATGAAGGAGATACTTGAAACAATAGGGGATGTAATTCTACTGATGAATGCTAAGAATATCATGGACAGAGTATGTGAGAAAGCCTTAAAGAGAGTAAAGAAACTGCTGTTAACAGACAGAGATAGCTGAATTAGTGGGTACACAATGAAAAAAAGAGAATTTAAAACATTCACATGATATATTAAAGGCAAAAGAAGCAGAGGAAAATGAAGAGTGACCGACTTGGTAAGTTAACTGGATGCTTCAACAAGACTAGGGTTATGAATGGAGCAAGATTTACTTTGAGCAACAAAAGACAGGAAGTTGTGGAGAATCACAACTGCTCACATCCTGATAGGACATGGCACACACACACACACACACAGAGAAAACTGTTACCACAAGATGTAGCAGAAAAATATCAAATATAGAAATTTCAATACAGAGCTATTACTAGCCATGCACTTGACCTGTTTTTAAATATTATTTCCTGTGAAATAATTTAGGATATTTAAAAAAAAAAATCCCCAAAGAATATTTATAGTCGTAGTCTTATACAGAATTTAATAACTGCAATTCTCTTAATGTTTTATTGGAAAGTTACTCTTGTGATGCCAACTTTTGCCACTTCATGGACACATAACAGGAATTGTACTTTTTAAATTTTTGATCAGACTTTACATTCATTTCTATGTCTTCATAGTGTATATCTTATTCTTTGAAAATTACTCCATTTTGGGGGTCATACTTAAATCCAACAGTTGAATTTTTTCAAAAGTTTTTTTTGTCAAACACATAAATAAAAGTGGAAAATTTAAAATATTTATTAACTGTAAACACTGAGGAATCTATCTTTATAGTCAACTGGTATTTGGTGTTAAATTTCCAACAGCTACATTCTAACAGATTATTGATGCTACTGTAATTCATTGGTGTATCTTTTTGTAATGTGTTCTTTGTTTGACAATATGTGTTGCTAAAAGTGTATAAAGAAAAAAAAGTGTATATAGAAAAAAAATCAAGTCTTTAAATATATGGCAAAAGTATCTTGCTGAAAGTGTATCTTGAAACAGTTGACTTATTGATAAACAGAAATGGGTAAGTTTGGACTGGTTAAATCACTAATTGCTTTATACCAGTTGTGGGGACCTAGTTCTCTTGTATTTTTAGGTCAAATTATAGATGAAAGTGGATACAAACAGATTGCAATGATGGGCCATGGTACTAATTGGTTATGATTTCTAAAAAAAAAAGTGAAATATCTAGTGTATCAGATCATATCTGGACAGATAAGGGATCACATTACCTTCTGTTGGATGAGATTCAAATAGATAGGGAATATTGCTGGAGGAGGAGAAAACTGAAAGAAGCTGTGTACATAAAGAGATTGCAGTGTAGATTTTTTTTTGTTTAGCAAGGAAGAAAATTGGAGAGCAATGCTGCATATAAAAACTAAAATTGTTTGTGTTTTATGCATTGCTGTAAAGTTTGGTATAAGTAATTGATCTGATCAATATATTGGGCATTATTTTCTTATCCTGGACACTTTGACATTATCTCATGGTTAATAAGTTCATCTTAGATTGATCCTCATTGGGTAGCTATATACTTTCAGCCTTGTGTCACATTGTAAGCTATACTTACTAATTTGTAATTTCTTATTCTTGACTGCCATTGTTTTTTCTGTTTACCATCACTCATGAACACTCCCTGAAAAAAAGATTCACCCCCCCCCCCCGCCACTTTCCATATGAAGTGTACAACTGAAGAAGGTCACAGAAGGAATCAACTTAAATGTAATAACAAAAAGAATAAAATCAATAGTCTAAACAACTCTTGAACTTTTAAAACTACTTTTGTATATATTATAAAATAATCCAATATATTTGTTAAAAGACACCAGATTTATAAGTTTTCTAATAAGCAGGTGAAAGAAAATTGAATATGTAGTTGTTTTTGAGAGAAAAATATACTTTTGTACATTTATAATTTGTAGGAAATTGGGAAAAAAAATCAACAACTTTGTACATGAATAGTCTTAAATGCATTTGTGTGTGTGTGTGTTCGTTTTTTTTATTCACAGGGATTTACAGCCTTTTTGTTTAATAAATATAGAGAATTATTTAAAAAACGATTCTTTGTTTTGGTCAAGTTATAGTGGTGTGGGACTTAGGGGTTAAAATAAACAGTTGATTTACCCATGCCAAGGAAGCACATGGGTAATTTTAACAAAAACCTGATAAGGAATTTATTTGTGAATTTACATACTTGAAGTTGTGTCAGTAGCTTGTTTCAGGAAAATGAATCAGAAATTTTTAAAGTCCATAGTTTTAACAAATTGTCACGAAGAGGAAATGTTAATAGAACAAATGATCTGACACAACATAATATTCAAAAATGTTTAAAACAAAATGTAAGAGAGTTTGTTGCTCACATAAAGCATATATGGTTGTATACATTCAAAAGTAGCTGAAGAGAGTTTAAAATATTTAGCTTTCTTGGATTGTTGAAGTGCTATGTGCTTGGTTAAAAGGCTAATAATGTAATTGGCGAGTAATTTGACACTGGCAAGAACTTGAACGCTGAACATGCGAACAGAAACAAAACTTTTCACATGACTTCAGAAAATCTTCTCTTGTTAATTTAATTTTTTTTCTTCATTTTATATCAAAAAGACTTTTGCATAGGCTCACTATTTTCTTTCTTTCTTCTTGGCTCAATGGACAATTCCTTTGGAGACAAGGTTTTCATTGATCCAAAAGCAATTTCACATAAGCTTGCAAATTTATTTTTGTCTTCTTTTCAGCTTGCTGGTTAATCTCTGTAAAGGCAAGGTTTTCATTGGTCCAAAGAAATTTCACATAGGCTCACAAATATCTTTCTGTCTTTTTCCTCAGCTCACCTTTATTTGAAGGGAGTGGGTAATAGGGATTATTATTTTGTACTCACCACAGTTGAACAGATTTTTCTTTTGGATGTGAGAAAGTGAATGACAAAATAGCAAAAAACATGGTATGGTTTTATTGATGCAGTCAGTCATGTATATAAAAGGTTGGGTGGGGAAGAAATGCAACAAATATCAAAATCTTTGTAAATGTTTCTAAATGTTTAACTTAGCTGATCTCATTCAGTTTTTTTATTACTTTTATTTTTATTGCTATTTTTAATTATTTCACATTGTGTCAACAATCATTTTGTGAAGAAAGGAGATGTGCTGTATGATACTGGATTTAAATTTACTCTACAAAATTGTGAGATTAGTGTACTCACAATAAATTTTTGTCTTAATACATTTCTATCTCTTAATTAAGACTGCATTCTTTAAGAGAAAATTATGGTCAGACTTATGTATGTTTATCTTTAACACTTCAATGTAAATTTTAACTGGTGTCTGTTGTATTTCATTCATCCCCACCCACCTTTTTTTATATGTGTGTATATATACATATATATAAAACTGATTCCATCAATAAAACTGTTATTAGTCTGAAGAAGTTCCTTCTTGAAATGAAACATGACACTAAGAAGAAGGCTTTTCTCTTTTGTCATTCACTTACCAACTATTTGCATTATATATATATATATATATATATATTTATTCATATCTTACATGTTAGAAAATATAAACTCTCTTTTTCCTTTGCATTGACTGTTAACATCTAAAAAAGACAAATTCATCTATGAATCATGTTTTTAATCAGCTTTTGTTACTTTTAAGAATTTAAAGATTTATAATATTTCTTTTCCTGTTGGCAAACTTTAGCAGCTGGATAGTTCTCCATTTTGAAGGCAACATTCAAAAGATTTGTTTTTGTCTAAAGAACAAAAATACCTAGTTACTAACCATTTAGCAAAAGTTTCTTGAATTCTCACATCTTGATCACTGCTTCATTTTACTTTCTATTTCTAAGTTTGCATGATGCCTTTTGTTCTTGTTACTTTCCTTTTACTCAAAAAGGTATGAACTCAGTCATTTTCTTGACTTTTTCTTCTTGATTTTGGTAAATCATAAGATGGGTAGAGAAAAATATTCAAGTTTTCTTTATTTGAATACAAAATTGATAGTGTCATCTTAAAAAGGGTAATATGTTTCTTTTGAGATGTTATTCAGCGCATCAGACTTTTCTAATCTCTCCTTTGGATATGGTTTCAAGGGGAAAGTTGGTTCCTTTTATTTATTTTTCTTATTTTCTAAGGATATTGCAAAAACTCTCGAAAATATGTATAAATTTGTCCTAGTGGATTAGCTTTCATTCAGCCTATTTAATTTTTATTCATTATTACTGTGAAAAGAACTGAATTAAAAATGGTGTTGAAATAGGGGAAAATTGTGAAATCATTGGAAAACTACCTAACAAGTTGAAGATGTTTACCAAGTTTTTCTTAATTTGGAAACAGGTTGCAGCTTGCTTACAGCAGCTGATGTTCCTAACTGGTCACCATTCTAAAAACAGAATAATCTAATTATTGCTTAACTTTGCCAGTTGAGCAGGAGTTGGTGTTTTTAGTGTGATTTGGCTGTAAGCAATAAATTCAGTTCAAGATTGAGAAATGTAAAAATAAAGTAACTTAATATATTTTTAATGCTTGCCCAAATTTTAACTGGAAACTGTGAAGCCAGGTTTACTGTTTTTTTTTTTTTTTTTTATAAAATATTTCATTTGTCTTGTTATGTTTTCTCTTCTGTAGTTTCAGTCTTTAAGAACTCAGGTGAACCATCTAATCCTTCTAACTACAGGACTGTTAGCCTTGTAACTCTTTTTGACAAAGGTTCTAATCAACTTCAAATTGGTTAAACATCTAATTTCTCAAGGTATTATTTTAGACAAGTAATATGGCTTTCATTTCTCTAGGTCAACCTCTGATGTACTGTCATTGTTGAAAGAGTTTATCAAGCTTTAGAATGATGTTGCTTTGGATATCTAGAAGGCATTTGACGGCGTTTGGAATGCTGATCTTCTTCACAAGTTGAAGGGTTATGATATTTCTGGACAAATTTTTGAACTGATTTAATTGCAAAATGAAAGTTGTCTTGAATAGTCACTCTTCTAGATCTTTTTGCATTATTGTAGGTGTTGCCCAGGGCTCTATCCTTGGAACTATATTGATCCTAATTTTCATTATTGACCTTCCTGATGTCATCAATTCTTGACTTGGTATCTATGTTGATGACACCACTATTTACTCCTGTCTTAATGATAAGTCTGATCGGTTAAATATGGTCAAATTGAAAGCTGATTTTAAAAAAATACCTACAATCTGTTGTTAACTGGGGCAAGAAATGGCTTGTCAATTTTAATGCCTCCCTCACAAAAAATTCTCTCTTAATCATCTGAGAGAACACTTTTTGACTTCAATCAGCAAGGCTGATGCTAACCTCCAGAAGAGTGACTTGTTGTGCCTTCTCAAGCTAATGTTTTATTCTTACATGAATTGAAAAGATTATATTGAATCTGTTGCTAGATCTGCTGCTAGGAAAATCATTTCACTGTGTCTTGCTTGACAATTTTTCTCACTAGAATATATGTTACATATTTATAAGTCTACCATTCATCCATGAATTGAATATTGCTGTCACATCTGGTCTGGTGCTTCTGTTATGTATTTAGAGATTCTTGATAAAATCTAAAGAAGAATCTGCAATGTTATCAGTCCTGCTCTGGTATCTTGACTTCAGTCACACAACCCACTACTGCTATGTAATTTCCCTGTGTCTTTTCTATAAATACTTTCATGGTAATTGTTCTGATGAGTTTTCCCCTTTAATACTTTGATTTTCTAATTTTAAGTGCACTAGTAGATTGGTAGCTAGGTCTCATTATTTTACAGTTGAAATGGCTAGATATAACTGTAAGTTTTATGCTAATAATTTCTTCTCTTGCACTCCTTGCTTGTGAAACTCTCTTCCAGTCAACTTCTATCTTCAAAAATTTAAATGCGATATCAATCATTGTCTTCTCAATTCCTGTCCTCTCTCCTCAGTGTTTCTCTTTTTCACATATTCTTTCACACAAAGTAACCTCTGGCATCTTAGTAACTTTATTGCCTTGTTTGTAGTGAAAAAAAAAACATATACTCTTGCAAAAAGATATTGAACAACATTTTAATATACACTTCAATTCAAAAGTTTATGGCAACCCTGGCAACTTTTTAAATTGGCCCCAAAAGTAGTTGTTTTATACTTTAAATAAGATAAAATTATTATACATAGTTAAAAAAAAGTGAGACATGATTTTTTCTTAGAAATTGTATTATGACAAAAAAAAAAAAAAGCATTCTATGATTAAATTTTGTTCTTGTCAAAATATCCTCCTTTAGCCTTGATTACTGCAGCACAAATTTTTAGCATTCATTGCAAAAGTTTCTCAAAGTATAAGTTTGATAATTGATTCCATTTTTTTTTCAGTTACTCTAAGATCTCTTTATCATTTTTTTTCACTCTACTGTCAAGTTCATCCCATGCTAATTCTGCAGGTGGTTTCAAACTTTTGAACTGTAGGGTATGCTAGATGTTTACACAATAAATGCTCAGCTCTATTGAAATTTTAGCTCCAGTATGATTTCTTTTTACTCTTATGACTCTGGATTATAAAATTCCTTGCATGTTCTACTTGTTCAAAAGGTTTTATCTTTATTACTTGTTTTTCAGGTTCTTCATGATATTATTGGCCACCTCAACAAAAACAGTCGGCCTTGTATGCGATATGAAGATTATAAGGAATCCTGGTCTTTGCAGAGTTACTGGCAGGTACTTGATGTCTTTGAAAACTTACTTCAGGAAGTTTGCAAAGACTCCTTTACAAAAGATCAGGTATGAAGAAGAAAGTTATTTTTAGCACCAACTATGTTTAATATATAATGGTTATTTTTGTAATATATTTTAGATTGATGCCAAAGTTTCTAGCATGTTTTGACAAAATCTTCCATTTATATAAATTCATAGCATCATTATTCAAATATTTTTTAACTTTGTCACTTTTCAGGTAAATTATGTATTTTGTCATACAAGAAAGATTCCGATTTTGATTTGATAAATTCTTCTAGGAATTTCTGAACATTTCCAATTGACTGGAACTGCTGATCAAATAAGGAATGTTGCTTAGAGTAATAATGAGTCTGTGAGAAATCAGGAAAATGCGATCCATGTAAAAGAACAGTTCCAAGATTATTTACTGCATTGCACTTTTAACATAGGTACCTCCACGAAATCACTAAAAAAAGAGCATAGCTTGCCGAAAACTAAATTTTATTGTCTAAATGCTTATGTTATTATTAAGAGGAAAGACCAAAGTTTTTTTTTAATTATTTTTAAAAAAAAATTCCTTCTTTTAGAACATTCTAAATTTTGATTAAAAAAAAAAAAAAAACCTTTTTCTATTTGTATCAGCGGAACTAGTAAATAACATAGACAATTTTTAGCACGTTTTTTTTTTATTTCCTGACACACATTAATTTGAAAAATCGTGCAAAAATAGAAATAATTATCGGATGTTAATGAAACTTTCAGGAACTATTCACAGATGATCGAAATTATTATAAATATGTTTTTTTTTTTTTTTATGAAAGTCATGGTAGAAATATTTTTTTTAAATATTTATTACCCCCATAACTAATTTTATGAAAACGCTAGAAATTCGATCGCATCGGTTTTAGTGATTACAATAATTAAAAAAAGCACAGGGCTTTGAGGAATGCAAATCATGTTTTTTTTTTTTTTAATTGGAAACCCAGTACCTGAAAATCAGCTCTGAATTGTAACATACAAAAAACTCAATAAAACAAAGATATTATTTAATTTCAAATGCTTTTATTTGCTTTTTAGTTGTTTTTTATGAATATGGACAATATTTTCTGAAAGCAAAAAAAAAATTTTTCGATGAAAAATGAATTTTTAATACAATTATTTGTTATTTCTTTAATTATAATAGATTTTACATTTAAGTTGTTAAAATATTATAAAATTAGTTAAAAAAGCCACATCGGCTTTCATAAGTGTCCTTATGAGATAGATCTTTTTTTAGCGCGTTGTAAATTGTATCATTTTGACTAATCAGAAGATCCCCAGTAATTAAGAAATATAATTTTGTGCTTATAATCGAGCTGTAATTATAAAATACGGAAGACCAATCAGAATATAATTAAGTTGCGTTATTTGAGTTAAGCATTGTTCTCCGCTGTTAAGGCCTTTACTTTTTAATGTAAAACACGTGTGGAGAAGTTAATTTGATTTTTTCAATTTCAACTGAGAAGGGTACCTACAAGTATCAGTATCATCTTATGAAATTTATATGATCTTATTTTTATATTAATCTCAGTTACGACATTTTTCCATAAATGAAATATCAAAATTAATAATAAAATGAATGCAAATACAAATAACAGTAGAATGTAATAAATGTACATAAAATTATAGTATTTTATGTACAATTCTGATAAAATTTCATAAGAAAGGTACCTATAAATTAATTAGATACCTTTCTTAAGAAATATGAAATTTAATGTCACTCTTAACAGTTTTATTTTAATTTCTTTATAATATATTTCCCATAAAGCATCATAAACGTAAAGGTGAAAAGCTAAAAAAAAAAAAAAAATTAGACCGCTGAAAGTTTTTACCTTAAAAATAACGGGGTAAATAATTTGTTCACTTAAATGTAAATTATTTCACTTTTCTCCTTCCGTAGAACAAATTAGCCTCATGGAATTCGTAAATATATCATTCATCACATGTCAAGAGACGCGAAAAGTTTATGACCTGCTTTGTTTTATTTTCAAATTACATCTTTTGGCACAAAAAAGCTAAGTTAAGTTTGGTTCAAAATATTTTAAATAAACATTATAATTTCTGATTTTCTTAAAATAAGTTTTGAAAAAATGATAATTGATATTTAAAAAATTTCAAAGTCAGATTTCAGTTTTTTTTAAAATGGAAAAAAATGGTCAATTTTGCTGACTCAAAAAAAAAAGATTTTTAACGAAAATTTCGGACGTGCTAGGAACGATTAAAAAATGGAAAAAATACCCTAAAAATACTTTGACCTTTCCTCTTAATAATAACAAACATTTAGACGATAAAATTTTGTTTTCGTCAAGTTTGGCGTCTTTTTCATCATGCTATGCTCTTTTTTTAGTGATCTCGTGGAGGTACCTATTTTAACAGGAAGATGTTCATTGCCATGCAAAAAGTCACTGATTAACCTCTTTGCCCTGATAAAGATCATTTTTTGTTTCAGTGTGTCAGTCAAAAATGCCAGTTACTCAATGTTCAATTTCACAGTAATTTATAATGAAAATTCTTTTTAAATTCAACCAAACACAGACAACATTTTTCCCAGATGTTCAAGGCTGTCCAGGGTCTATACATAATTTTTTCATTTTAGATTCTTATTATAAATCCATTTTTATGGCCATTTCATTATCTTGTTCAAAAATGACATTTTCCTGTGTAAAGTGACTACAGAAAGATAACTGTTTAAATGCTGACCTCTAAGGTTTTGTAGAATCCATTTTCTTTATCTTTTCATTTTTTTAAATTGTATCAAGATGCTACCATTGAGTAGTTAAATTCTAATTTTTCTGCAAGTTCACATTACAACTTCCTCCAAATGTACATACATTTTATCAGTTTTCAAGTTATAAAGGTATCCAAAGCATTCTTTGATCTTGAACTCAAAATCTTTAAATGTTGCAAGATTTTTCCTGATACATGCTTGTACCTTCTGCTGTAGTACTTTTTCCACAGATTAAAGATGATGAATAAACAGTGTTGAATGTGAATTTTATATTCAGCCATTATTCACTCTAAAATAAATTATCACTTTTTTCTTTTGTTTCTTATACATGTAGATGGAATAAAGTACTGAGTAAATTTTTTAAAAATCACTTTAAAAATTCCTCAAAGATCGTTAAAAGATTTTAGTAAGAACTTTTGCCTTAACCTTATTTACCATGTTCTAATCTAGAATATTTTTCAATGAAAAGTAATTTTTTTTTTTCCAACTGAAGGTAAATATTTTTCCATCAAAAACAAAACTTAAAATCAAGGTTTTGCAAAATAATCATCTCGTTTTTTTTTCAAAATCATTTAATGAAAATTAATTATTAATAAATATAAGGAGGTCTGGTATCACTGTTTGATAACTCATGAGTCATGAAGCAAAAATACCCATTGCAATTGAAATATAGCTGAATAATTCAAAGGTGCCATATTTGGTGAATGTTGTGGATGTATGAAAACTTGCCTGTGAAACTCAAACAATTTTCACTTTATCACAAAGAGACATGTCGATTAATATTATTCTAATGAAATCTCATTTTCTTTTTTGGATGCTTTTCATTCATTGCTTCCTTGAATCAGTCTAATTGGGAGTAGTATCTGTTTAAATCAATCATTTGGTTATCTAGTGGGAGCTTGTAGTAAAAAAAACTCACTTCCAGTCCCACTGTGTATACAACACTACCTATTTTGGAGTATTTTTTTAATACAGTTAGCAAAGATTCATTTCACTTGTTCAGTGACCGCTACCATTCCATTTTCTTTTAAAGTAAACACTTTACATTGCTCATCATATTTAGATTATGTTTAAATAGTGAATTTCTATTTATGTGGAAGCTACACATCAAAGTAACTAACATAACTTAATGAGTGGAAATGTTTTTCAATACTTGATTTGCTTATTTTCAGTATGTCATAGATCTTCCACAATTTTGGCAAGGCAATAAAGCCACTAAGATGCAAGAGGAAATGAGAAATGAAAAACATTATTAAAGAAAGAGAACAATAAAAGAACAGGGATTAAGAAGGAAGAAGATAACATTTCACATTGCATTTAAATTTTTGAAGACCAAAGTTGTCTGGAAAGTAAGAAGTTGGAAAAGAATTCCACAAGTGAGAATTGCAATAGAAGAAACTGTTAGCATAGAACTTACTGTTACATCTAGCAATTTCAACGGATGAGAATTAGCTACCAATCTACTACTGTGCTTAAACTTGTAAAGGTACGAAAGAGGAAAGCTCATCAGAACAATTACTATGAAAATATTAATAGAAAAGGCACATGGAATCTATGTAACAGCTGTGGGAAAATTCCAAGATGCCACATCAGGATCAATATCATTGCAGATTCTTCTTTGTAAAATGATATAATCCTGTAATCATTATTTTCAAGTAGTGTCTTGAATTGACTACTTTCAACTTCAGTTAGTCTAACCAACCATGGAGTACTGTTTTATGAGAAATCTCTATGAAACTTCACAAACTACTTTTGTTATGTTTGATCAGTTACGGTACCTTATCCATAAAGTGTATAAATCTTTTGAGTAATGTTTTTACTTTTAAAATAAAAAGGCATAATGTGTTGAAAATGTTGCCTATTTTTTTCATCTTTTATAAACTGTAATGCATAACCCGAAGCGAATAAACTTAGGAAAGCTTTATTCAACTTAATACAGCTACAAAAAAGAAAAGAATTAAGCTAGCTTATTTATAAGCATTTCTGGAGACTGTCCATTACACCAAACAGGGGAGCAGGTTGTGGGAATTACTTACAACATAAAATAAATATTTGCTAATGTGACATCTGTTACAGCAAAATAATTTATTAATGAAGTTAAAACTCCATGCTCATCATACCATCAAACAACAAAAACTGAACGTTTTAGTTGCATATTTGACTAGAATATTTATAATAAATGTACATATTTTTGTGTCTAAATCATTCCCATTAAAATACAAAAAGATAGCTGATGTTATAGAAATGTTGTTATTTACTGTATCCTTAGAAATTCAAAATAGCAAAACCTATATCATGTTTTTCCTACACATGCCCCTTAAAAAGGAAAACAATTGTTTATGTTTCATCACATGATCTCTTGCAAATACTGATTCTTCTTCTTTCTCTTCTTTTCCTATATTATAAACAGTTATGTTGTAACCTAGAAAGGGTTACTTAATGAGGAATAACCAAAACAGAGGTTGGAAATGAAATGGTAATCTTTATAGCATCAACAAAATAGAATACTCGTCAGCGACGTGAAGCAGGTAAACTACTGCTAGTGGTGAACTACTTAAACAGCATATTACCCCCACTTACAATAGTGTCCAACGTACTTATGAGGATTGGGACATACTCATTAGTGTTCATAGGTACGGTATATAACAAGTTACAAACAGACTGGTGTACTAATAGCCATTTACTTATACTTTATCGACAATCACAAAATACTGCTAAAAACAGTATGATAATGTACAATAATAGTACATTCCATTTTCAACATCTGTAAAAGGATTTTTATTTGAAAAATAAAGGGTGTATGTAATTCTAAATTATGTTATTATTTAACACCAAAATGATAATGAATTTTTAATGAGAAATGAATATTATTTTATCCTAAATGTTATCACTGCCATAATTAACACTCATGGTGATAATTGAAATTTTAGTGAAAGATAAAGGTTGCTGTGAAGAATGCAATCATAACTTGATGTTTACATTTTCTTAGCTGAGCTTCCATGGATACAAGTGGCTTTCATTGATAGGGAATTATTCTTCAAATAGACAATTTAGTATGAAGTTATGCCAAGGTAAAAATGGTTTTATTACTTTCATTATCAGTTTATTTGATAATGTAAATCTTTTCATGTACATTATTGGTTATCACACCAAAGCCAAGGTTAGCCTACTGACAAACACCACTCAGAATTTAAGTTTCCTTTTTTAGAATTGTAGTATAAGACGTCCCACAATTTTTAAGGGTGATTTTTAGGGATTTAAAGCTCATCTTATACGCGGAAATAGACGGTATGTTGATTTTTTGGCTTGTGAGACTAAAATTTTGTACATTGTTCTCTATTCAAGGGTAGACAACTCCGATTATTTATTCTATCCTAAATTGTTTCAAATTTTTCTTTAATTCAGTCTGAAAGGAATTTTTCTTTCTAAGGTAGTATTTTACATTTTTGATGAATTATAATTTTTCATTTACAATGATAAATATGTATTTATGGAAATCTGTTTTAAAAAATTGTTCAAATATTGTAACTTTACAGAAGAAATATATAGTTGGATTATTAGGTTGATTGTTATTGTGTTTTTGTTTTAAGATAACATTGCTTTTGTTATCTTTTACTTGTTAATAGATTTGACATTAGTACATATCACTTATAACCATAGATTTATATCCATGTTAGAAACATAAGAAAAATAACTAGTAGTATTCACATCAGTAGAGATAGATGTTTCGTTCAAGCATTGCATAACTGATTCTGTAGCATTTTGCTTTATCTTTGTAGGTCAGCATGTCAGTAAATAATATAAGACTGGCTTTAATTTTGGTTAAACAATTTATTTAACAACTAAATTATTTTAGATTTGTGCATGTAAAAACTGCGATAAAACGTGTGAAAAGGATGACACCACTTTTTTAACTACCTTCACTCTTTGGCTATATTTAATGTTTTAAAAAGCTATGATTAAAATTGGAATAAAATGTAAAAATATGATGATGGTGAATTTATACATTTTTTCTTGAGTATTTACAAAAAAAAAATTAATTATCAGTATTTATTTATTTGAGTGTTTATTTATAAGAGTATTTTTATATTTACAACTAAAAACTAATACAATGCAATATTTATCATTTATCTGTACATTTATAAATGTTTACTAAATTTTTAAAATATGTGAACCAACTATAAGGAAATCCCTATTATTTACCATTTTATAAAGTTTGAATCAATTGGCAATTTGCCAATGTTTTGCCAATCATTCCAATAAGTAATATAATAAATAGTATAAATAAACAATCTAATAAATAGTGTTTATTATTTTTGTTTTCAGTTCTCAAGAACAAAGAAAATGTATAAATTCATTTTCGTATGTTTAGGTTTTATTACAATTCTAATCTTCTCTTTTCAAAACAACAAACCTTGCTGAAGAGTATAAGTAGTTAAAAAAGTAGTGTCATGGGAAAAAGTAGTCCTTTTGACACTGTCTTATTGCAGGTATATTTATCCATGTTTGCCACCTTTTCATTGCTGAATGACTTTATTTAATATGTTGATTATTTAACCCTTTGATGAAAGCTAAGAAAAAAAATGAATATTGAGGAATTAAAGCATCATCTGAAAAGTAAACAAAAGGAAAAATCTTTTACAACAGGATAGAATTAGATAATTTATTCCAGTTTTCTTGTCTACTTGAACTGTATAAAACATTAGTGATCCAGTTCTTTGGAGAGCATTGCACTTTTGTAATTTAATCAGTTTTAAAACTGGTAAGTGTGAGGAAAAGGGCCAGTGTATATTATAGTCTGTTGTGATAGGTTGAAAGTATTTTTGCATAAGTTAAATGAAATTCTTTAACTTAGTTCCTATTTCATGGATCATTATTGCTTGATGTTTCTATAATAATAAAAAAAGAAAAAACTTTTACCTGCTACTTAGATAAATGATACTGTACTCAACTAAATTGAGTATGCCAATTCCAATTCTGTACTCAGAACGATCCTAGCAGGTCAAGTTTTTGAGATAGGCACATAATCAAGTGCCTATTTTGGCTGACATATTTTCTTATTCTATCATTTCTATATAATTGGGACATGACTGATTATTTTGGGTGAAAGATAAACATGGGTAGGGACAAATGATTTCACATAGTGTATTTATAATCAAGACAAATATGATATTAATAACATTATAATTTTGTTCAAAGTAAATCATTAGTAAATAGTACATTTATATTCAAGGAAAATTTAAATGTCAACTGGAAATTGAATAAATATAAAATACTTGCTTTATTTCTGATATCTTCAGTAATGTATGAGATATTTGCTTTTGGGCTTAACAATGGTCTCCCATTGTAGAAATTAATAAGTATCATCCATCATGTTTAATTTGAACCAAACTTGATACTTTGATTCCATCTCAAATATGTTATGGTGAAACCTTTCACCATGATTATCACTTACAACTTTCAGATCATTGGTAAAAAATGTTGAGAATGCATTTTAAGAAACATTCACTATCTCATTCTTTGATACAATGGTACTATGTTGTTTATTAAATCAGTTTTCACCTCTATAAGACTCAAGAAAGTTCTTTACAACTAATACGAATGAAGTCCATGCTTTCAGCTCACATGGTTATGCTAATATATTATTAATACAAAATCTTGAACATAAATATTCTATATGAATATCTCAAAACCCTTGTCTGTTATGATAATTCTAGTTTGTGTTTTTTTTTTTTGCACAAAGTCCCTCTAATCATTATCTAATTATTTCACCCAAGCAAGGCAGAGATGTCACTAGTACGCAGGCAGTTACAGGGAGTGAAAGTGAGAGAAAAGACTGAGTATAGGGAGGATTAAAGAAAGTATTCAAGAAGACAGAAGATTGTGATTGACATTGCATTTCAATTTTTGAAGATTGTAATTATCAGGGAAGCAAGTAAATGGAAGGGAGTTCCACAGGTGGGAAGTGTGAGAAAAAAACTGTTGGAGTAGAAGTGGTGGTTGCATTTAGCTATTTCAACAGTAAATAGGTGGGACCTAGATATCAATCTGCTTATAATGCAAATTCCTGACATAACAATTCTGAATCTTTCTTTTTTCTTTCCATGTGACATGTCATTTCAGGACATAGGCTATCATGGCTCTCCACCTCCCTCTATCCTTTGCAGCTCTCAACAAGTTCCTTCCCTCTGCTTCCTCCTCCCAGACCACATTCTGTAATCCACCTGTTTAAGCCTGCTAAGTATGTCACACGTTGTTTTCCCTTGTCTCTCTTTCCCTCTATTCAACCTGTCAGTATCAGATTCTCCAGGCCCTCCTTTCTCATTACATGTCCCAGAAACTTCAGCTGCCTCTTCCTGATATTAAGTATAAGCTTCCTCCTTGTTTGCAAACTCTCTGACCTCATCGTTGCTCACGTTTGGTCCTTGATATCTTTAGCATCCTTCTGTAGAACCACATCTCTGTCTGTTGCCAAGAGTCTCTTCTTCATCTTTGAGGAAATTGTCCAACATTTCATTAATCAGTTGGAAACCACAAAAGAAAGAGGTGCAACTGAAAGTAAATAGTGGCTGTGATAAACAGTATTATGGGAAATATAACATTAAAGTTACAGAAAAGAAATATGTCCCTCATATGAAGTGGCTAATTAAGGATTTAGTTGGGGGTTTATATTATGATTACTTGCCTTGTGTTCAGCTCTACTGCTAGCTTGCTTCTCCCCTGCCCCCAGGTAAATAGCAGGACAGACTTGGATGGCAACTGGTCTACCACAGAAAGAAGTGGTAACCTACTGTGAAAAAAATCTGCCTCGTAAAAATGTATTGATAGTTTGCCTTAAACAGCGCATGGTTAAATGTAATAAAACCTTTTCTGTTGAAATAGGAGTATGTCTAATTTGCCTGTATATCCTTTATGTCATCAAATATCATATGTGTTCTTTCTTTTTCAGAATATAACAAAGAATGTGTGTAACAAAGGCATTTTTTTTTCTTGTTTTAGGTTTTCTCTTGTTTAGGGGATGTATTGCCAGATACTTACAAAGAAGAAATCTATCATGTGATTGACAGTCGCCGTGAAGACATAAGGAAACATGCACTTGCTAAGACAACTGCTGTTTCACAAAGGAAACTGGTCAATTTTGACTGGAAGGTTAATGTATGTAAATTCTTTCATGTTTTAGTTTTTTTTGTTTGATTTCTCATGTTAGTATTTTGGAAAACCATTTTTCCAGTGATTAATGGTTGTTAATATCTGAGTAGTATGTCTGTCTGTCTGTTAGGGCAGCTAGACAATCCCTGTTGCAAACACCCGCTCAGACACATTTTGTGTTTGTTCAATGTTATACTGCAACTATGCTGAGCAGAACTTAGTTACATCTAAGAGAGAACATACCTGGCATGATCAACAGTTTGATCAAGACTAGTACACTCAAACGTTTGGTCATGATGACTTGTATTTTCATGTTAGCGAACAATTCCATCTATCTAATTTCAATCTCAAGGCTGGGATCAACCTGTGGGGTGTGATTTTCAGCCATTTTCCACTGGTGTTGCTTGCTAGGATCACATCAAGAAGTCATCTTCCTGATAAATCAACCCTGTGGAAATCCAACCCTTGGTCTCATGGTTGGAAGGCAAACATTCTAACCACTTGGCCACATGCCCGATGATGAATATATATTAAATACATGTTTCTTATATTTTATTATTGGTTTTGAAATATGGAGTAGTTTGTTCCAATGTTATTCTCTTTGTTATGATTAAGTCACACAAGTTTGCAATTATATGCCTCCACTGAAACCTTATCTTATATTTTAGCCAATGAAAAATTCATCTCTTTCAAGTCTCTCATCATTTGTTCTTCTGGCAGTGTTTTTTTTTTTTTTACCTGTCTCTCTTCCACTTCTCAAAGTAACTGTATTAGATTATGACCAATTCAAGCCTTATTCCTTAATATCAAGGGACATATATGGACTCACTGACCTCTTATATAATTTCTTTATTAGAAATCTTATCCCTAAGCAGTCTGTTATGAAAAGTCATTATTCTTTTGCATGTCCTGACTTTTCAGAACTTGGAGCTCTACAAAAATGGAAACTGTATGTAAAAGTATTTAAATATTCTTATATAATTTTTTGTTATTTGATGCATAATAACTGTATCACTGTTATACAAATTTCTAACTTATGGCTACATCAAGTTGAAACACCTGTTTCTGTATGATTATCAAAGTTCAGCAACATTAAGCATGGTCAATTCTTTGACCGTTTAGAAATACCAGGTGTTGTTAGTTTGGATATGTGGGTGGTGTAATGGATAATGGCTCGAAATTGTTAATTGGAGAGCCAAGCCCTAATTCCTGTTGAGTTTGTTAAATTCAGTTACATGTAAATACCCTTAGGAAAGGTATGTCCACCTTTTCTCCCCCAGCTATGGGTTAATTAGTAAGACTTATATCACTAATTCATTATAATCAATATTTTCTTGCTTTAAATAACCTGCAAAAGGTTGATAAGCCATAGAAAATGAATGAATCAACCAAAAATACAAATTTCTTTTGAGATAATGCAAATTTGTCTTTTAGACAATTGTCAAATTTTAAAATTTACTGCAATTATGTTAATTTAAGAGTGATTTTGAAAAAACCTTTTTCCTTTATATACGTTTCCTTATTCAAGGGAAGCAATCCATGTAAAATATTTTATAAAAGCAAAACCAGTTTTAGGTGTGTAAATTTATATATAAATTTCGGTACAAAATAGGAATAATCAGATTTAACTGTTTTAACGACTATAAATAATTTAATATTTTGCAGATATTTCATCTAATTATCAAATTTGATATTAATTCTTTATATGTAAGGTAAATATGTAAGTTCTTGAGCAGAAGCTTCCCACAAACTTCTGTTTTGTGGAACTGACTCCCAAGAGGATGTTTCCTCAATTACTACAATCTTAATCTCTGTAACTTTCTACTTCGAGTGGCTCTTGAGCCTTGTACAAAGTAAATATTGTAAAAAAATATGTATTACAAATATGTATTTGCTTTCTAATTATGTAACAATGTTATCTGATTTATTACTGTATTGTATTGATGCATGTAATTCTTCTCTCGTTTACCTGTGGATTTGCAAATTTTGGATACAATTTTTAAATTGGGTTTGTTGTTTATTATAAATTTAGCTATATGTCTGCTGACATTTTTGTTGACTTGATTTCATTTCCTTAATGGACATTTTTAGTAAAAGAAACAAAGATGCGTTTACTTTTAGTAAATGTTAATTTTTATTTGCTAAGATAAGTCCAGTTTTGGATTAATAATGATATAAACTTTTGTGTTAATTTTGTGATTAATGTTTGGGAAACATAGACATTGATATGGATTTATCTGTCCTGAATGATTTCCAGTTTACTGCCAAATATTATTTAATAGTTCCAATTTAATGATTTCTTTTTGGGGGTTAACATTTCCAGTTTATAAACACACACACAAGTTGACAAGCCAGTAGACTAGCATATAATATTTTGTCTTCTTCTTTATATATCCATTATATTTATATAACAATTACAGTGGATATGTGGTTGGCTTAATGGAAAATGGAATTAGTAGGTAGAAATTAAATTTGGCCTATTGTTGCATTCATTTTGCACTAATTTTCTTGAGAAAAGCATGAATCTTCTCCCTCTAGATATCAGTAAAATAGTAGATCAGACTGGCTTCTTTAGCTTTGGTAGTGCAACCAGCCTAGGACAACACTGAGTTCAAAACTGTAGAGAAGGCAGTCAAAAATTACTATCTTTATTAAAAAAGAGGTCATGACAATTCATAGATATTAAAGAAGAAGAAACTGTAAAGTGCCTTGATCACCCATGTCATAAAGGAACAGTTCATTAAAAAAAATCATTATGTAATAATTTCATGAACTTATATCGAGTTGCATTATAGCATTTTGAATATAATTTCATTTTTTTTAATCACAATAAGTAAAATACTTCAAAGAGGAAAATGTCTTTATCTTGTATAATTTGAGAGCTTTAAAATACATTTTTAAAAGAATCAATAATAATATTCACCATAGCTAATAAACTTTGTCTTCTGTTAAATACAAAGATTTAAAAAATTTTTTAATCCTTCTCTATTTCAGTTGGTGATGTCAAGTGATAAGCTTGGTTTAGTACAGGAGCCGCTTTGCAACTTGGACTTTGAAATCAACAATAATGACCAAAAAACAAAGACTTCAATTGAATTAACAAGTGAAGACCTGAAGACACTAATCAAATCCTTGGAAGCTGCAAACAAGGTAAATCACTCAGTTTCTCATGAAAATTAGTAAAGACAATAATAGTAAAGTGATAAGTAAGTGCCTTAATTTTATGATTGGAAAGTAAATAACCATCTTGTTTATCTTATAAACAATGATAAGAAGATCATTACCAGGAATTAAGCACACTATTGTTGAGTTTTGATACTCATTTATAAGATATAGTTATTTTATCGTTTTTGCATAAATATTGGGTAGAAACAAAAAAAAAAGTTTGCAGTATTTTTCAATAGGTGACATTTGAAAGCATAATTTTGTTTCACACATGACTGAAATTTATGACATATGTACATATTCTGAAAGGTGACATTTCAATGTGTCCTTCTATATGATCCAGATGTGGGTTGTGAATTTTAAATGTTTTTATGTTAAAAGGGAAAATGGAAGAAAATGAGATACATTTTTGTCATCTGATGGGCTTTTATTTCCAGAAAGGAAAAAAAAATCAGTACAAAGAGCAAAAACAATATTTGCCATTTATAGAAATGGTACCATAGCTGATAGTACTGTTTGTATGTACATTTAGAAGTGAAAATTTTGATTTGGAAGACTGAGAACATTCTGGCAGGCCTTCAGTCATTGGTGATGACTAAATTGAAATGCTGATTAAAAATAATCCAGTTTACATGATAGAGGACATTGCAAAGTTACTTTACATATAAGCATTGTAAGATGTTTGAGAACACTTGGATACATGAATTGCTATGATGTTTGGTTGCCTCACGATTTAATGAAAACAAATAATAGATTACATTTTTATGTATGATTCTTTTCGCAAACACAACATATTTTTGAAAAGAACAATAATGGATAATGAAAAATGTGGAGTGAAAAAGGTTCTGGAGAAAATGAAAAGCCAGGTGGCAGGTAGATGCTGTGTATCTGATGATTTTAGAAGTGCATTGTGCATTACAAGCTCGTTCTGCAAAATTAAACCAGTACTCACCTGACTTTGAACTTTTGGATTACTATGCTATGGACTTTTGTTTTGACCTAATATTAACATTGTAAGAGAATTTTCTAGAGATTCTAAATCTGCTCTGCTCTTTAATAACATACCAAACACTCATTTCTCTGCATTCTTGTCTTTAATGGAATTTAAGAACTGACTTGATATAATGTTCTTCTCTGTATCCTTACTATTAGTGAGTTTGAGTCAATAGATAATAAAAGGTTAAGTTACTTAGAGCCACAAAAAATAGGACATTGTGGAAAGCTGTGATCATTTTTATGCTGTCCTGAAAGGACTTGTACTTGTTGCAGCATTCACCCCGGATTGGTTGAGCTGGCTCTGTCAAATAAATCTATTGTATTCTGAAGGACATGGACATTCATAGTAGGAGTTTCATTGGGAATTTGGATTTACAAGCTGTCACTAGCTGAATATATATATATACACACACACACACACACACACTTTAGTATAGTGCAGTCCAAGCAGTTCCAGACTGGTTTGAATTCAAAGTTTTTCTTCTAAACTGGTTGCCAACCAAGGCACAAGAACCCAATCTGTCCTTCTATTTTCTCATAGCTGGAGTTTGTGGGTATTAGTACATCAGTGAGTGTAATGGGCTTGACTGGAATTTGAACTCAGCTTTTCAGTTCCTCAATCTGAGCCACTTCCCATTACTCCACAAAGAACATGGCACATAAAAGAAGAGTATTGTTTTTTTTTTTTTTATAAGATACTAAATAGGTATCAGGAGGACTTCCCTCAGACAATTGCCCCCATAGGACAACTGTCCACTAGACATAAGTTATATATAAGATATAACACTATTTGCCAGTTCCTTCTGCTTCACATAGATGGAGCCATCTTAAATAAATTTCCTTTTACCGTATTCACTTTAGATGATATAAAAATGTTTATATACTTGGAGAGTTGTAGATGCACTGATCAGTCCAAACCCTGAATTCAGACTCCCAAAACCTACCATTTTGGCAGGTCAGGATAATCCCATAAACTTCAAGATGGCTTTTAGAAATTTCTCTTTGTTATTGAAGTAAAAGCAACACTTAAACAATTTGCCCTTTCCATATCTGTAATATAAATATTGACATTTTCTGTCCTGTCTGAATGTTTTTTTTTTTTTTTTAGAAAATCTGAAAAGATCCATAAGAACTTTTTACTAGACATTGTCAGAAGTGAGTTCTTTTCAATGGCCATCACAGAAACTCTCAGATGTCAAAGTTCATAAAATTCTTTGTCAGCTGTGAGGAAGATATTTGCTTACGTTTGTTAAATTATAGGGAAAAGCTTACACCATATTTGTGTTGTCCATTGTATTTTTCTGTAATTACTTATGAGTAAGATTCTAAAACAAAGTAATATTAATGAATAAAACCAAGTGAATTTTTTTTTTTTTAATCTTCAGACTGTCATGCAGTATACATCCTGATTTTATGCTGTTAAAAACTGAATTGCTGTAGAAGTGATATGATGAAAATACCTGCTCTCAGAAACTCAACTGGAGAAAGCTTTGTTGACTATGAGGGACACACTTCCAGTGGACTCATTCCCATCTACTCAAAAGATTCTTTTTTAAACATCTAACTTTACCAGCAAAAATCATGTACATAATTGAATTTTTGTAACATTCCATTCAGGAGCTGACTGCATTAGCAATTTATAAATAAAACAAACTTGAAATATTGCTTCACTTTTTTTGTTTTCATTTAACAAAATAAAACAACAACAAAAAAAAAAAAATATAAATCAATCATCTAGTAAAAAATAAAATACACATTTTCAAGTTGGTCTGCATGTAACTTGACTAAAATTTATATAGAAATTAGGAAAGACCTTTAACATTACTTCAAATAATGAAGATCAAAGCAAAGATTTTTTTTTTTTTTTTGACAAATGTCATATAGTGGATTTTTCGATTTGTTTTGTAAACTCCAAATGCTAGACTATACCAAATTTAAAAAAAAAATTGTCTGGATTAAACATGTTCAGATAGCCTAGCCTAAGAAAATCAATTTCACATTTTCTGAATAATCCCGAATCGTTATTTTATAAGCAAATGCCAATTACAATGCTATTCTTTTGTATGTACAAAATATTCCAACTATTTGAATGCTTGATATTTATTCAGAGGGAAAGCAGGTTTCAGAACAAATATAATATTTTGACTAGAATTTAGTCTTTAAAATAAGAGCAAAGATATATAAATAAGATACATCACTTCTGAATGAATTGAAATTGGGTTCTGCTTTAGAATTTCCACAATGCAGAATGACAGAAAATTTAAACTTCAAATTGTCTTTCGCTTCTAAAAACTAACTACATAGAGCTTCATATTAATGAAATTGGTTTTTGTCTTAAGAGAAAAAAAACCTTATGGTGGACTGTCATCTGTTAATCATTACATTTACTATGATAAATTCAAGCAACATTAAAATGCTTGGCTTTTTTTTTTTTTTTTGCAGCTAGCAGATTTATTTCATTTGTATACAATGTGTTTTTAAGACAGTAAAGAAGTCATTGTATTAAAACTTTATCAATTTTCTATATAGGGAAGAGTATGTGTCCCTTTTTTTAAGGCTTTCAAAATCACATATTCCGTTATAATTTTAAAACGTCTGGAACACTTATTCAAACAGACTATTGTCACCATCTTTGTTATCACAAAGTTTCAACCACTGTGATCTCCAGCCCTCTCAGGTGTTTGGCAATTCAGATAACCTTCAAGGAATTTCAGACTAACCATTTATTTAAAATATGGGGATAGTCTGTCCACATCCCATTACCAGGAAGGTCTTGTCTAGCTCTGATTTTAGAACTGCTTTGTTATTGCTTACCACATTTCCACAGAGTCCAAGTACATACTGTCAGGCCCAGAGATTGAACTCACAATTACTGTTACCAAATTCATCAATTCACTTGTCACTATTTCTCCTTTCATTTAATATTTTTTATCTCAATATTTTAATTTAATAGTGTATCAGAATAGTAATTCCACATCAGAACATGGTTGTAAAGACAGTTATGGCTTGCCTATCACCACTCTAAGTTACTGAACAATAATTGTTACAAGGCAAAGATGTATAATTTAATACATATTAATGTTGATAAAATTTAACTGCAGACTTTTCAGTTTTGTTTTTTTTTGTAAGAGATATTTACTATGTTGAAAGCACCAATTGCTGCAGCAGTAAATTTATAGTGTTCATTTATTGAAACTACAGGTTATAATTTTGAAAGAGCAATTTAATTGATTTAAATTGAAACTTTACAAAAAAAAAAAAAAAAAAAAAAAAAAAAAAAAAAGTCACTGTTGGTTTCTATAACATCAATAGAAATGAGCAGTTATTCATTTTGTATTTTAAAACTGGTCTATAGAAAAAAAAAAATGAATGAATACATAAACAACTAAATAAATATATATATATATATATATACACACACACACACACTTGAGTATAGTGCAAGGTTTTATGATCATTTTTTTTTATGCCAAAAATAGGGTTTCATTTTTTTTTTTTAAAGAGATTAAAAATCATGCATTTTCAGTGACTATACACAGGTAAGTTTTTTTTTTTGTCTGAAGTGGTTAAGATTCATGCAAAAGCAATCACACTACATGAAGTCAACATATACACAAGTATATATGGTACTTTGTAATTCCAAATTCTATTTTCATCTTAGTACAATAATACAAGGAAACTTTAAAAATTCAAAATTTTATTTATGTAAATAATTTTTTTTTAACAATTTACAAAACATTAGAAATATCAAAATGTAAAACATGAGATAAGTCCATAAAATATGATGTTTATTCTTGGAGGGAGGGAGAGAGAGAAAAAAAGAAAAAAAAAATTCCCTTCACTATAAACATGATTTACAGCTTTCATTTACACATAAGAAAACTTTTTCCATTTAAATTCATTTTCACCAACAAATGTTTTGGATAGCATTAAGTGACATGGTTTAATTTCTCAAGAACATTATTTCCAGCCAGAAAGAATATTTGATCTTGTCCTTATATCTGAAGGGTGTATTTGTATTTACAAAAAGCAAGTCACTAAAGCCTAAACTGGTATCTTGTATACCAACCAGTTTGACATGAGAATTAGGAATTACTGATTTGGTGGTGGTGGAGGGACGGGTTAAAATAGCATTTAATATGTTCAATTTTTTAACTAATCTGATTTCATTATAGAATAATACTTCAATATGTGTTACAGTAATTTTGATATTAAGAGATTTTATCAAATTAAAAAAAAAGAAGAAAAAAAAAAAAGCATTCTTGATTTTTTTTTTTAAAAAAAAAAAATAAAAGTTATGTTTATCAGATTGTATGTGCATGCAAACATGATTTGGCAGAGGTAATATTTTAGCAATGTTATCTATATGTGGCGAATCACTGTTTTATCTTCAATATAGATTGAATTCTTCATATGAAATATATTGATTTCAGTTGCGACATTAAGTACCATTACAAATGTCTTCAGTTTAACTTTTAAAGGCACTGATAGAGGCAATATTAGAGGAGACAAATTATTTTTAATAGAATTCCTTTTCTCTACATGAGATGAGGAGTAGGTGGGAACGAACAAACCTGAATGCTTAAAACAGAGGCAGAATTACAGGTGGTATTCTTAGGTTGAAATTATATAAATAGACTAATTACCTTAGGCATGAAAAATTTTAGGTTTTCATAAGTCTTGAGCTTAAATCTTAGAGTTTGATTAAATAATTCTTAATCTGATAGATTAAGTCACTTTTCTTAAAGTTGAATTATAGAATAAATATGAGACAAAAATGAATTTCTCAAAAGGTTGAATTTATTGATTGAGGGATTCATTTTCTATGGCTTATCAACACTTTGCAGGTTCCAAAGGTTGAAATTAATTACTGTCTGGTGGATTTACTGGAATTATTTTCTCAATGACACTAAAGTCTTAGTATGTACTTTCAAACACTATTTTTTTTATTCTGTTCAATAATATAGACAAGAGGTTGGCATCTAAATCAGCTCCCCTACTAGCTTTTCTGCTGGTGAAGAGGGTGGCATGTCATCCCACAGGATGAAAAGCAAGGCCTGTCAAAGGGTGGATGAGCTCCTGTGTGTAATAAGCCTAGGGTACAGTCTCAAGCCTTGAATACCAACCTTCTTAGAGATGGTGTCTTGATAAAAACAGTGGACTTGTACTACACCAAGCCTTGTAAAACTTTGCCTCAAATCATTATAAATCCTGTCAGACAGGATCCTCCTTGCATTAATCCTAGTTCTGCCTTGAAAAAAGAAACAAAAAAAACAGCTATGTATGTATGTATGTAATAAACATTTTCTTCCACTTTTTCCTCATAAAATCTCATGGGTGGAAACACTTGCTCATCCTAATACAAAAGCTTAGAGTAAAAACTATCATAATGAACTTCAAAAAAGGAAATGGGAAACAAACAGTCTGTAACCAAATTTCAGTTGGATGGAATATATGAATTCATATTAAAACAAAACAATTTTAAACCTGATCAATGTCCATATGCAATGCAGTCATCAACAAACAAGCCTATAAATAAGAGTGACACATTCTCTATTTGATGAAAAGGAAACTAATAGAAACCATGCAGTTCAGGGGTTTCTAGGATTGTCTCATTTTGTATCAGTGTACAAACTCTTTTTGTTTAAAGGATGCAGCCTGCAATACACATACCATCTAAGACCTCAAAAAATTTTGAAAATCATATTCAATAAAACTATTTATGTAAATAGTTGAACAGATTTTTTTTTTTTTTTTTTTTAATATGTTCCAAGTATTTTTACAGTTTGATTTAGTGAATTAATTCAAACTTCTCATCCCAGAAATTCAGACAGAAATAGTTGTACAAGGGTGAATAAAATTCCAAACTTTAGATATTTCAATTTTTAATGTTAAATAGAATTTTAGATAAGAGAACATCAATATGAACATTTATGAAGCAATTTTCAAATATGTACATCGTTTTTATTTTCCAGTTTATATGAACTAAGGTAGATATTCCACAGCAGTTTAGTTTTTAAAAAAAATAAAGAAAATCATTAAATGAACATTATGATTGGAAAATTCAGTTTGGAATGCAAAGAAAATTTCAACCAAAAGTGATTGCAATAAGATGATGAAAAATAAGTTCAGTCCTAATGTTGGGAATTTACCATGTTTCTGGCAAATTTCTGTTTATCAGTTAAAATATTCAATTAAAAAATATGAGAGGAAAAAAAATTTTTTTTTTTTTTTTTTGTTCAAATTTCAAGCCTTGTGAAAATAGATTTGCCAAAGATAATACTAACTTGAGAATATAGTGTCCAACGCAAGTAAATATACAAAAGGTCTGTTTAGAAAGAGTATTGATGAATTCTTAAAAAAAAGATTTACAAATTCAGAAGTCAAAATGTTTTTAAAAAGAAATTAAGGGAGAAAAGAAAATTATAGATTTTTCTTTTGACTCTTTTTCCAGAAATGGAAGTAGTCAAAATGTTTAAAATATTCCTTTTACAGGTCTAACTCATCATCTGAAATGAAGGTGTACTGATCCTGTCGTTTCTTCATAGAGTTATATATAGGAACACTGATGGGTAGGTTGGATTTAGAGATAGGTGATTCCATAGCCAAGTCCATGTACACACCTGCATTTCGAGTGGAGGACACTTGAATTTTGGCTGCTCTTTGGTATTCAGCTTTCTTGCGTCTGAAGTTAGACAAAAAATAAATAACATGGAAGAAAAAAAAAAAGAAAAAAAGAAACATTTTATAGTAACACATAAAAAAATAGAGATCAGTCATTTATAAATAATGTTATTTAAGGACTTTAACAAGGATTATTTTAAAGTATTGATTGTTATTCATTGAATACAAATCTAGTTTTAAGAAAGTCTATGAGGAGTGAATTCACTTGCATACATGAGTCATTCTTATTACTTTCATTGTTTAATTAGTAAATCTAGAGCAAATAATCATATTGTTTAAGCAAGACATTTTAGGGTTTCTTTGATCATTTCACAACTTTATAAAGCCTTTGATACTCACACTTGATATCTGTAGATGGCAAATACAATTACACTGAGAAAAGCAATGGCAAATACAAATACACAGCCAATGACCAAATTTAAATCTGAAAGAAAAAAAATTCACACTCCAGTAAAGTTGTCTTCTCTTGCAACTTTCACGTCAACTTAAAATAACAAAGGTTTAGCTTAAAAGTCAAGTGTTCAAATCTGTTTATTTGTTCAAATCTGTTTATATATTAAACAGTATATTTATTTATATCTACCAGCCTGAATATTCAAGAAATCCTATTAATAAATATGTGTTTTGCAGTAAATATGCGTATACACTAAAAATAACGTTTAAGTAATAAAATATGTTGGATTAATAAATGAAAAATCAATTCCTAAAAATTGCTTTGTTTACATTAAGGTACAAAATTGATTTGAGATTATATTTTGAGAGTTGGGGGAAAAATCTGTTTAAAAGTATTATTCGGGCTTTGCTTAGCCATTAGGCATTCTGTAGCTGAGAAGTCAAAGCATGTCATGGTGGGTTCCTCTAGGGAATGCAGGTTTGAATCTTGCCAGAGAGCACATATTTTTCTAATAAGATTTCTTAAATATTTAAGTCAGTAGATATAAATGAATAAATGTCTAATAAATAAATGGATCATCTACTAAAAATAACGTTTAAATCAAAGACAAAAGTAGGCAAAGCAACAGTAATAAGGCAAAACGTTAACAAAGGAAAAATGGTATTAACACATAGAACAGACAAATTCAAGTAATTGTAGTGTTCTGTCTTCAAGACAAGAATATAGCAGATGAAGCTGAAAAGTGGTCTGTCTTATTGACTAGAAAAAAAATCCAAGCATGCATCTATGATTTATCTATAAATTTGGGGAGGGAGGAGATTAGCAGTCATTCCCACCAAAACTGAAACCAACAATAATGATCCTGCATTTAACATTTTATATATATATATATATATATATATATATATATATATAAATAAAAATAAAAGAAAACAAAAAGAGTCATTCAATATAAACAAGAAAATTTGATTAAAATATGTAAAGAGGTTTTACTTTCTTAGAAAGAAGGTAAGTTAAAAAATATGGGATAAATATTTACTTTTATGCAAAGCTAAGGCCTTCCCATAAACAATCTCAGAGTAACAAATTATATTTTTAAAAAAATAATGCTATTGCATCATCCTAAATAAACATTTGTTAGACTTATTCTGAAATCAAGAGAAAGTCAAGAATCTTTTTTTTTTTTTTTCTTTTTTCCTTACTAGTTGCACTCGTGATGATCTCAAAAAAACATGAAAAGTACTTGGGAAGTAAGTGATTGTCACTGTTATAGTGCATTTCTTGCCTTATTTAATTGTATTATATGGAAAAATATTCAGGAATATGAAAAGATTGTGCTTAAAATATGCTTAAAATGTGGTTGCATTTTCCTACCAGCTGATAAATTATATCACTTCAAACTGAAAGAAAAAGGCTTTTATTTTCACCAGTTTCACAGTTTATTTGAGCATATTCAGAGTGTACCAATCATGCAAGCCATTAATAATTTAAGTTCAATAAACTATTGAAATGCCCACCATTTTGCTAGGATCCAATAAATCCCAAGAAATAAAAATCCCAAGTAAGAAGCTGTAATAATGTTATAGATCAGTATGAGTATTTGGAATAAGGTAACAATCAAATATTTATTAAGTATTTTTTAGTGAACATCAGGTTTTGGGCTGCATTCAAGTAGAATTTTTAAAAATCTTAATTTGAATACTGACCTGTCGAATGAAACCCAGTTTCAGTGGGGGAAGAAATGTCTTCCTTATTCATGCTTGCCACTAAAAGCACAGTGTTATTAGGGTGAGGTACTGTAAAAAATAATAAAAATATAACATGAGAATAATTGATTATGATATTAAGAGTTTCAAATACCATAAAAGACAAACTTACCTTGAAAAGTCATTAAATCATTAAAAGCTTGTATAACCTTATTACATATAATACTAACAATTACATTTATTTGGCTTTTACAAAGAGATGATAGATAGTGTGTGTATTTAGGCAGCAAATTTTTTTAGGAATGTCTGATTGAATAAATTACAAATATTATGCCTGCTTATTTTAAGCACAATCTTTTCATATTCCTGAATATTTTTCCATATAATACAATTAAATAAGGCAAGAAATACACTATAACAGTGACAATCACTTACTTCCCAAGTCCTTTTCATGTCTTTTTGAGATCATCAGGAGTGCAACTAGTAAGGAAAAAAGTAAAGAAAAAAGATAGCTATAGTTTTTTGCACCCCTGATGAGGATCTCAGAAAGAGATGGAGAGTACTTAGGAAATAAAAGTGATTCTCATTGTTACAGCACATTTCTTGCCTTATTTGATTGTAATAGATAGAAAAATATTTGTGAATATGAAAAGGAATAAGATAAAATAATCAGACATAATGTTTGTCATTTATTCAATTTTATATATATATATATATATATATATATATATATATATATATATGCAAAATTTTTTTTTTTCCAGATGAAAATTCTAGAGCTATATCAAGATCTATTTATTATGATATGGCTATGGAACCTTATCTTCTGAAATCAATGGTCCATAAAATAATTGATGAGAATTTGCTTGCAATACCAGAAAATATTACCCGATTTGGTCTCATGACAACGCAGGATCAACATGACAAGAGAGTCACTCCACTAATATGACTGACTGGGATGTTTGATCACATAATTTGAACAAAGTTAGGACAATTGTCTTAGTCTCCAGTAACGCTTATCCAGAAAGCAGACACAAATGACAATGTTGTTTAAGTGCAAGGGTAGCTCCAGTCGTTTGTTGCCACATGCTTATGCACTGATACATCTGGTAGCTATGTGAAAAAGTAGCATACTATTATAATAAATAATAAGTATAAGTACTTTATTTGTATAATAATAATGTTGAATTAATATTTGTATCTTATCTTTCAGACATCACTTATAGTTGTCACTATTTTGCAGTGCATATCAGAATTAACTTAATGGCAATTCAGCTGTCCGAATTTTGTCATGTAATTAAAATTACATGACAGAATTTACAAAAAGCCACTTGCTTCAGAAGTGGACAATAGAGATGAAGAGATCTTTGGAGTTTTGGCAAACTTTCATCTTTTGATAAAAAGCTATTTAGTTAGGTCTAGAAACCATCAAGCTAAGAATTTGGTTTTGAACTACTTGCAACTCAATCAAATATGGCAGATGATTTATATTGTGCAGAAGTAATATCAGTTCAAAAAAGTTTACATCCATTCAGTGGGAGGGTCTCCTGTCAATATTCACCAACAAACTTGTTTGAAAATGGCAGGTGCAAAAAGTATTTAGTGACTCATGGCCAAATTAGTTTCCTGACGCAAATCCTATTGAGCATGTCTGGACGAGTTAGAATAAAAATGGGTGTTCAGAACATTTTCTTATGAAAGACTTATGATATTCATTGTTATCTGAATGAAAATTCTCAAAACAGATCTGATAAAATATATTATAAATAGATATATGAAGATGGAACAATGAAAAGGTCTTGCTCCAAACAAAAAACAATATCAAAATAAATTATGATGTGATATTTTGAGTACTTGTCCAGGCAATAAAATTTTTTATTTATTTATATATATATATATATATATATATATATATATATATATATATATATATATATATATAATATATCAAAACTGCAGTACTTTCTCAGTTGTTTTTAATGAAACTTGTATAAAAGAGGGATTTCTGTCTATCTATCTATATATATATATATATATATATATATATATATGACAAAAATAACCTTATCTTTGACAAGTTCCATCCCCTGTGGGACTTCATCAATGCAAATGCAGAGGACAAAATGCATTGACTGACAAGTTTTCCTTTTCTCTTTATTCATATTGACTTTTTACAGATATATATATATATATCTCCAGACAAGTGGCCGGAGTGATTACTGGAGGGTCCATCTATCAAACTCTAGTTGAGATGCTGAAGGTAACACCAATTAGCTAAGTGACATATATATATATATATATATATATATATATATATATATATATATATATAACTTTAAACTGCTACCTTGGTTTCAACCTGATGGTATCCTCAGGTATGTTAACCTGAATGATATTTCTGGATCCAAAGAACTTTTTGAACCAGAAATCTGAAGTCATAAGTCCTTGCATACATACTAAAAAAATTACTCTTAAGTACATATGAGGCTGGATAAAAAAATAAAATGTATATTTCAATTAACCTCCCCACTAATAAATTTATAATACCCTTGCTTTTCTTCTTCCCCCTTCTTCACATCCTTCTCCTCCCTTTCTATCATTCCCAACACTGTGCATTTGTTTGTTTGTTTGTTAAAATAATATAGTGTTCATTTTTTTTTTTTTTAATTAAAGCATTGTGAGGTCATTTGATAAAAATCACCTGAGGAAACTAAGGTTGAAACCAAGGTAGCCGATTCAACTGACCTTCTAAGTTTTAAAGTTAAAAGCTCTACATGTCATTTTTTTTTTTTTTTTATTTATTGATCACTACTGTTTCTGGGTCTAACCTTTTATTTATATGCACACAAATTATTATATTGTTGCATCTTCCTTACTAACACTAATGGTTAGTGTTCAAGCCCAAGGTCTCAAATGCTGAATTTAGTACAGCGGTGCAACACAATCTTTCTAAAATCCATTTCTCTTCTGCCTTTGCTATGTTCAACTTTGGTCCAAGGTAAGCTATAAAATGTTTTTACCTCAACAACCCTGTTTAATTGAAAATAGTCCTTATCTGCATTTAGCCATTAGCTAATAAATATTGGCAAAAGACCATACTGCATTTTGTTTACTGTACAAATTTCATGAATTTGGGGGAGGACCTTAAAATAAGTTTTATTTCTATATTACACACCTAGATTTCCTTTTTGGTATGAGAACTTTTTTTTTCAAATTGTTTTACAAAATGGGTTACATGGCAATCAGATATTCAACTGAAACATGCAAACTTTGTTGTTACAAGAACACGAGGTAGGTTCGGTTATTGGCCTCAAATGCCTTCCTGTTACTATAACAATGAAATATATCCTTAGTGAGAAAGGAATATTTTTGTCTGATCAATAAAAGTCACATTGTGTTTTATATTTTACAACCAATTGTTTGGAAGCTGCCTTTCAAGCCAACCAGCTTTTATATTTTGGAAGAGAAAATTGTGATTATATAACAAATTAACAAGTTGACATTACTTTGTGTGAAACACAGAAAAATTATAAACTTCCTATTGATCTATACAGGTATGTTCAAGATTATGTATAAATTTTGTTTCTATCAATTCAAATGCCCAAAAGGAAACCTGTGAAAACATTTTTCAAATCCTTGAACTTAAAGTGATTCTGTAAGAAAAAAAAAAAAAAAACAATCATGAAGTCATCCTGGGCATATGCTGCAATAGTAATATTGCAGCATATGCCCAGGATGACTCAAGAATGTTGAGTTTTTCTTAGCAATGAAAGTAAATAATTATGCATCCCTACATTGTTTATCACATTAAATTTTGATAAGTTCCCGAGTTAATGGGATTAAAATAAAAAAATAAAACAAAAAGATATTAACCAAAAAGTAGAAAGTGACATTAAAAAAAAAATAAAAAATAAAAAATAAAAATAAATAAAACTCAGTGAGTTAAGCAATAAACTTCCTTTCTGGACCAACCAAAAAATTACAATTTCCTCTTTAAATTCATTTCCTTATGACTCATTTAATTTTATATAAATTATAAACATTTGAAAGTTATTTTCATTAAATGTCAGAAATGAAAACACTATTAATATTATGGTTCTACTGGAGAGACAGTTACATTTAAAGATTAAAAGAAACCAACATTGAATTCATAAGTATTGGAGAGTATCTTGTATGCAAGAAGGATTTTTAAAATAAGTTACAGCCTTAAAAAAAGAATTAATGTAAATATTAAAATATCCTTAAAAGGTTGGAATTAAGAGGAGACATAAATACAGTCATTTAGATAATAGCCAAAGACATAAAAGTGAATAATATTAATGTGTAAATCAGTTTTCAAAGTCATGTTTTGATCTTGCAACTGCTTAGGTAGTTAAAATAGTGATTAAAGCCTTTAATACAGTTAAAGCCAGCTCAATAGCCCTTCTTTACAAGAATGTTGGTTTGAAAGAGAAAATGGAAGGGTTGTTTTAACAAGATAATATTTAGGTTGTAGAAAATGCATTAAATATATACACAAAGTGCACAAACCCTCAGATGATATAACTCCTTAAAAAGCGACACAGTATAGCAAAACCTGATGCTTTATAAAATTCAACTTTGCACACACAAATAAAAAGTGACAAGTGGAAAACAACTACTCTATATTTCTGTGTATTTACACAAGTCAAGGTAAAAAAATATAGCAAATTTTCATGAATTTATCCTGTACCTGTAGTATATGATGACTACTTATTGATTATATAATTGGAAATGTTGCTATTGTATCCTTAAAAATTCAAAATAAATGAAATAGGGAAACCAATTCTATATCATGTTTTTCCAACATGTTCCTTAAAAAGGAAACCATTGTTTTGTTTACATTTCATCACATAACCTCTTGTGAATACCAATGATGATTCTTCTTCCTCCTCTTTTCCTATATCTAAACATTTACAAGCAGCCTGGTGTACTAATGGCCATTTACTTATACTTCATTGACAATCACAAAATATTAATAACAGTATATTCCATTGCCATGAACACAATCATAACTCAATGTTTACAGTTTCTCAGCAGAGCTTGCATGGATACAAGTTGATATCATTGATATGGAATTATTCTTCGAATAGGCAATTTATTATGAGATTATGCCAATAATATATAAACTAAAAATGCTTTTATTACTTTAATTATCAGTTTATTTGATAATGTGAATCTTTTCATGTATTTTATTGGTTATTGCACCAAGGTCGAGGTTAGCCTACCGATAAACATCACTCAAAATTTAAGGTTTCTTTTAGAATTGTAGTATAAGATGACCCCTAATTTTTAAAGGTGGTTTTGGTGATTTAAAGGTCTTTTTATATACGGAAATATACGATAGTTTGACAGTGTCCACATATTTATTATATGCATTTATTTTGAAGAAATTTATACACATATAATCTAATTTATATTTTAGAAGAAATTTAATAAATTAAGTGTGTGGGGATGACCGGCTTAAAAAAAAAAAAAAAAAAAAAAAAAAAAAAATTCCATTTTATGCTTTTATATAAAACATTTACAAATAACTTATTACCTTAGAAATTTGTACTTAAGGAAAGGAAGACTTCATAAAGATTTTTCTTCTGGGAATAGTTTCTTTATAGTTATTGTACCAAAACCTTTAGATTTAGCCCTAAGCTTAGAATAAGGATTAGGTCTGTGGATAAATACTGGCTTTAGCAATTGTACCATAAACTAAAATAAAAATCTCAACTTTGGATATAATTGAATGAATGGTAAAGAAAGATTTTCTTTTATACCAGCAGTTCTAATAAATCCATAAACTACAAAATAACAAAACACAGTAATGTCAGTGTGTATTCATTGTAAAAATAAAAGAAACTAACTTTGAAAGAATATCAACATTTGTTTTATTTTTGTTTTTAGATCTTTGTGTTGAGGAGTATATTTTAGGTGTGCTTGCTAAGTACTGAACATCCAAAGATTATTTATAATACTAAGCTCACTCACTAATATATTCATGGATCATATTATGGGGAAACTATTTATGATAAAATTTTAGCAGTTCTAAAATAATACCGCACACTCTAAAGTTATGTACAACATGACATTGTGCTAGTCAGATGATAGATAATGACAAAAGTAAGGGCTGAAGCCAAGGTGAGCAACATTCCACTAGCACACCCAGTTTTCATGGAAATGAAAATAATATCAGCTCTTGACATATTATATATATATATATATATATATATATATATATATAAGACAAAACAAACATCAACAACAATCTTGTTACATTGGCATGCAATGTTCAGCTATTTACCAGATATCAATAGCATTTTTATATTTATTTGCTCAACTAATTTATTTGTGGAAAAAATTCAAGAAAAAAAATCCGGAAATTTTTTTTTAAAAGCCAGTCATCCTCACCCACTTAATTTATTAAATTTCTTCAAAACATAATTTAGATTATAAAAATATTTACTTTTCTGTAAAGTCCCATGAAAAATTAAATCTAATGAAGTTGTATTTGAAACTCTGGCAATTTTTTTTTTTTTTTTAGAAAATATGTTTGGAATCAGAAAAACTGCAGTAAAAACATTTTGTTTGAAAAGTTTGGATTTGTTTTTAATAAAAATATATTTTTCGAAAATTAAAAAAATTAAAATAATTTAAATGATTTTAATTTTTTTTAATTTATTTTTTAAGTTATCATTAAATTTCTCTATTATTAAAAGTTTTAATTAAATTTAAGAAAATCCAATGAAATAGATTTTTAATAGAATGTTTTAATTTTTTTTATTACATACAGACATAAAAGCAAATAACCACAAGAAATAACCTAAAAGTTGTAAGTTTATTTTTGAGTAATACTTGTGCCAGTGAACTCCTAGCACTGCTTATAATAATAATAAACAATACTAGGCTTAATTCTTTTGGTAAAAATTTAAAACATTTTTCTCCATGTGCACTGAAAAGTGATTTGCTTTCATAGAGTTAAGTAACAATAGATCAACTATTGTACATTCATACAAGCTGTTCCCAAAAGAATGTATTGATTTCTTGTATAAATCAAAAGGACTTCATGTAAAGATTATTTATTAAGGGGTTCTATTTTAATAGAAGTGATAATATCTAAATAATCAATGTTAATAAATTTCAAATAACTGATATATATGATAATACCACAGACATTGTTCTAACACTCCTTGCTAAATGCAAAAAGCAATATGGCAAGAGGCCGAAGATCATTATATCTCAGATAAAGTATTTTTTAAGAAGCAAAATAGAAAGAAAAAAACATTGTAAATGTACAATAAGATTAGTTTCCATATTACAGATTATTTTAAAAGACAACAGGAAATATTGAACAAAAGAACAATACTTCTACACAGTCAATATTTAAGTCCATAATTAAATGCACTAGTATAACTTAAATTTGATGTTTGTGTGTGTACATACACAGATTTCTTACATAGAAACAGATTGAGATCAACTGATCCCCTTGCCTCTCAGCTGTGAGGGGATTAAGAATTGTTATATCATTGATTTTAGAGAAATTCAATGACAAAATTTGGCACAACTACTGCATAAAAAAAAAAAAATTTTCGGAATTTTTGAGATGAGCAACGTGAGACTAGTGTCCTATGAGAGACACGGCAGAATGGCTTAAAACAATGAATAAGCAAGATCTAGTTTCTTAGCTGTTGAGAGTTTAATCTCACAGTCACGTCTAGAGTTGTCATATCCTTTGGTTTATGGGAAGTGACATGCAACATGACAAAAAAGAATTAATGGATACAAAATAACTTCTAGCATAGACAGTGGAATGAGAACTGTTGTAGAGATGGAGAAAGTCATTTCAGAAATGAATTTGTTCTGTTATGCTGTCAAAAAGGAAAATCAAGTTCCAGTAAACTTTTAACACATGTTGAAATACTGTAATTTCCCAATCACAGCCTTTCTTAAAAAAAAAAAAAAAAAAAAAAAAAAAAAAAAAAAAAGTTAATTAGACGACAGAAAATTGTTTTTTCTTTGTGGGTGAAAAAGATAGTTGTGCATTGCAAATTGTGAATACAGCTTTTTGACTGCTTTGGATTTATGACCCTGAACTTGGGATTTTTAATTCTTAACCTCTCCATTGCTATATTCTCACACCTGTGGATTGAATAATAGGTTCAGTTTGAGATTTTCAGACCACAGAAGGCGACTCTGGTAGAAAGTTGGAGGGTGAAAAAAAAAAAAAAAAAAAAAAATATTGTGACTATAAAGAACCAAAATGAGAATACTAGTCCAAATAAATCCATGTAAATTAACTGATTTAATGTTTTTGGTGAAGATCTCAATTATATCTCATTTGAGAAATATCCACAAGCAGACTCATTTACAAAAAGGAATTAGCAAGAATTGGAAGAGTACAAACAAATTCTCCAGATGACCCCAAATTGAAGATGATTATGAAGAGGATAAATTTAAAAATGTTGGTGAGGCTGAAAGTAAAAAATAAATAGTGTTAAGTAGATTGGTAATATAGCTGGGTTGCAAAAAAGTCTAGGCAGGCCAACAGTGAGTGATTAGTGAAGGCAGGTAATAAGAGAGAGAGAGACGGAGGAGAGAGAGAGAGAGAGAGACATGTGGGCAGAAAGAGCGAGACATGTGGGCAGAAAGAGGTTGAGAGAGAAAACAATCTAGTTGCAGCCTGATACTTTCCTAATACAAGAAGCAACCTAATTAATGATCGTTATCTGTATGACCAATCAAATGGAAGGTGGCACAAGGCTAAGTTTATAAGAGGACTCCCACATGTACATAAGGACAGGGACAAAAATTATTAGAGCTTACTTGTTATTTTCCTATATAGGAATGTGTTAGTGATTAAACTTAGCCCCTTCCTAAAAGGAGAAGGGGTATTGCTTGGGGGAGGGACAGTACATACAATTTAACCCCAATAGGATTTGATTAAATACTTTTTGTGCATGGTCTAATACTGAAATATTTCGACAGCTAAAAGATTAAGCCAATTTCATTCAAACATTTTCAAATGTATTTCATTTCAGAGAAGAGTAATTGTTAATCTTTTCCATAAACTGAAAAGTTATGGTATCTCCACACACATTTTTGGGCTGATCCAGTCATTCCTATCAAATTGTGAAATGAAAGTTGTCCTGAATGGCCACTCATCTACATCCTTTTATATTAACGTGGGTGTCCCTCAGGGTTCCATCCTTTGTCTTATGCTGTTTTTAACCAGCATTAATGACCCTCCTGATGACATCAGCTATCAACTTGGCATCTACGCTGATGACACTACCATTTACTTCTGCCTTGATAGTAAGGTTCATCATTCGACAAAGTCAAAAATGTACAAAATGACCTCAAGACTGTCATTAATGGGGACAAAAGATGGCTTGTTAATTTTAATGTCTCCAAAACTAAATTTCTCTCCATTAATCATCTGAGAAACCACACACTGCCTTCCATCAGCATAGCCGATGCCATCCTCCAGGAAAGTGACTCATTGTACCTTCTCAAGCTAACATTCTCAGCTCATGAAGTGGAAAGACTACTGAATCCAGCTGTTAAGGAAGTCAGTTCCTTGCACTGAGTGAGACAATTTTTATTTCTGGTAGCAATATTCTAAGTATGAATGAATGGTAGATTTATAGATAAATCTACCATTCATAGTTGTTTTTACCTTTTGATACCATTGCATTAACTTCATTTTGTCATCATCATTTTTCACTGTATTTACCCACTTAAATGACATGCATTTTTGTCCTTTATCCTCTACTTCTAAATAAACTTTCAGTTCTTTCCATTTTCTCAGTTAATCTCTTTGCTTCTGAAAAGTCAAGATTTGTTTATATTTTTTATATAACTCTTCTGCTTGTATTTCCATTTGTCTGATCTTTAGATTCTTCAGTTGATAAATCAATAGACATACCTGTTCCATTTATGTCATTAGGTTTTCCGGCCCAGTCAAGAATTTTAGCTTCATGTTCTTTTCTATTTTGTGCAAGTTGAAAATTAAATATTTCATCTTTCTTAATTTTAATAACACTGAAGTTCACTTGTCTAACAGAAGCTGATCTATCCTTTGCTATGTTGGTAGTAGCTCCAAAATCTTCATCTTTTGTTTCACTGTCTTGATGTGCATTTCCAAGAAATTTATGATTGTTCTCAGTACCATTTCCTGCAGCAGCATCCATATTTTCCTTCACTATCATCACTTTCTATATTATCAGTTGTATTATTATTATGACTAGCTTTTGATTCTAAAGTTCTCAACAGTCTACTTTAATGTAAGTGAACATAAGTGTCTCCATATCTTTCTATCACAACAACTGTCTTTTCCTATAATCCAGCCTGGCCCTTTCCATTCACCATTTCTTAAGAACACCTTTTCACCTCCTTTAAAGTCTTCTCCCTTTGGTATTATTTGCTTTCTCGGTGCTCTTTGGATTCTTTATGAGGATTCTGCAACTAAATATGCTTTTTGTGTTTCTTGTAAACATGTGAGATGCTTTTCATCACTTCACCAATAGTTTTATCTTTCAGAGCAGGAAGTTTGTTGATAATATTAAATGGTAAGTTTAGATTCCTACCATGCACTATCTGATATAGACTAAATCCATGTACATTTATGTTCCATGTACAATACCATTTAACCATGGGGAATAAGTTGCAGTCGTTTTGAATGATAGATTCAATTTTTCAGTCATTTCTTGAAGTCTTGTTGTTGAACTCAAGACTATTATCTATAAAAAGACCAATTTCAGGTGCACCATAAATAGCAACCTAATTCTGCATAAACTTATCTACGATGACACCTGCTTCTTTACTACAGATTATAACAGCCATACTTAATCTACTAAACAAGTCAATCTTATGTAAATACCAAAAGCCAGTACCAAGTTCATGAAGGTCAAGAGTAATTACTTGATTAAAATTATTTGCTGGATTAAAGCCAACTATTGGTTTCATTTTAGAACATGTATATATTTGTGGCAAATAACACATTTCTTGTAAATATCCTTTACAAGATTTTTAGATTGCCTGCTGTTTTTAATAATTTTAAATTTTTCCTGTGAAGCATGACCAAATAAATTGCTTATGTAATTTTAAAAGTATTTCTTTTTGTCACTTTCCATGTTGCTATCAACTACTCTACAACTTGTTTTTATATTACATAAACAATTGCTAATTTTTGCTGGGAAAGTAACAGTTTGAAATATCCTATCTCCAAATTTAAATGACACATGACTTCTCATTTTTGACAGACTAACTCTTCAAAAGAGTGAATCAAAATGGAATTCAACCATTCATTACCACAGTTTTAGTATATGCAGTGTCTGCATTCTGAGTTTCCATTACCAGAACATCTTGATTTGATATTTGGTCCAACAGTTTAGCTTCTGTCATCAAAGTCATATGAACTTTCTCTTCTGAATGTTTCTCTATATTGATATTTTCTGCTATATTAACATCCTATGTGGACAGTCTTTTTGTCCAGTGATATGTTGATTCACAGCTATTACATCTTGATACAACTCCATTAAATAAAAGGATTCATTCTTCCAGGGCCTCTTCAAATGGTCCTTCTACTGTATCCTTTGTCTCTTGCTTCTCTATAAATAGATCCTCTAAACAGTTCCCTGCCTTTTCTGTTATCATTGTTTCTTTTATCTCCACTTCATTATTTATTTGCAGTTCTCTTTTTGGCAGGCGTAGTCAGGACATTTTCATGGTTTCATACTTCATTTGTGGACATGCTGTTAAAGCCAACTGTTTTTGTTGTTCACTAAGATTTGCATTGTATAGCAATTTCAGGCTAATAATGCATCAGGGTCAATTTTTAAATTGATACATTTCTTATTTAACTGTTTAAACATTATGTAGTCTAGCATTAACATTGCTTCAGTCTTCTTGAAATGTTCAAATTTTGTATAGGCTACATACATTTGGTATGTCTTTTCCGTTTCAAATAATTTATCCAATTCTGTTAGAACATTTTTAACACCATCAGTTAGGAGAGATTTATCTATAGCTGTGGCAATTTCTCATGCTTTTCCTTCCAAGGAGAGTGTCAGTGCTATACCATGTCTTCTTTTGTCCATTTCAATAAACACTTCCAATTTCCATTATGAATAGTCTTTGAATGTGGGTGGATGTTTGTAAGTAGTTACATTAAAGCTCTGCTACCATTGATAAAAGTCCAAGTCTGGTTTCAAATGTCAGTAGTTTCTCTAGGCAAGTAAAGTTCAAGTATATTTATTGCACATGAATACAAATAGGGTATAAGGCCAATAATGGGGAAAGGGGAAGGCTGGTCATCATCTGTCTTATACTAAAACTTAGCTAGTCACAATCACTGACCCAGGCATGCTACAATAACTCTTGCACCAAAACTCTGCATTCTTACTACGACCACCATAATACCCCAGAGACTATGAAGTCCTAACTAGTCTCCAGATGTACAATTTTGTCTGTGGAGGGATAAAAAAAAAAAAAAAAAAAAAAATTTATAAACCCCAATGAATATTTACAAGAAACAAAATAGAACAGTATTAGTAATACCCCACCCAAATCACTAAATGTGTTAGAGACATCAGTTAACCGGATGAAAATAATGCAGAACTTAAATAATGAAGGAAAAAAAAAAAAAAAAAAAAATCATGCCTGAAATGCAAAAGGCATCCCACATCTACCAGAAAACTGACATCTCTGGTCACCTAATGGGGGAAGGAGGGGGAATTAAACAAAGAAAGCTGGGGAAAAAAAATAAAAAGGGCCAAGGGGCATATATACCCTAGCTAAGTTAACTTGGATGAAGAAAAAACTAAAGAAAGCACAAACCTAAACTAACCAATTTCAGGTGGGGTTGTCAATGTTCAATCCAGCAATCCCAAAATCCTTAATGCCCAACTGGTATCAAATGCCACTCCAAGTCAGCACCTTTCATTCACAGACTTTTTGCCAAATTCCAATGGATGGAGTCACTTCCTTTACATCCTGATCTCGACTTTAAGCTGGTGCTTATGAACAAGATCACTTGGGAAGAGGTAAACTTCTCATCCCCATGGAATTTCTTTCATTGTGTTGTTCATATCACGACTTGTGTAACACCCAGTAAGCATAAGAACACAGTGCTCAGCCTTAGTCAATGACAGCACAATATTGCTACAAATAGAACTGGCCTTGAGCAGAACTTTCTGCACAGCATATGAAAGCAGACCTATGACCCTGCGATAAAAGAAGGCATGACCTAGGGTCTCCACCTCCCACTGCAGCAAACACAGTTTGAAGACTCTACCAAACCTGCTGAACAAAGTTTTTTTGCTGACCCAGAGGTTCCCTTGGATCACCAGCCAGGTGAGTGATGCCTCAGTATTAGTGAGACATTTCAATGTCGGCGCCCAAGGCCATATGGAGCAAGCCTCCTGCTTTGTCAGACCAAGATTGCCTATCATCATGGCTGGCCCCACTAACTAACACCTGATATAATGTCTTATATGACAATGGCTGGAGGTTGGAGAGGTACTCGAGTGCTAGTCAGCATTTGTGGTAGAAGGAGCCCTTGCTTCGGGGTAAATGGCTGGCCTCCTCGTATGAGCACACACTTCTCAGGGATGGAAAGTTCTTATGAGTGTCTTCTTTGCAGAATTTGCCATTCTTATCCAATTGCAAACACATCAAGTCTAGGTAAGAGATGCAAAGCATATGTTGATGAATCTCAACATAAGGCATACCCAGACTGCCCTCAGAAGGGTGGAGGTAACAGATCTTGTGACATACCTTGGGAGCCTTGTCTCCCCACAAGGAGAACAAGAACCTTACAAAACCCAATAGAATGGTAGACTAAGGAAAGATTCCTCCGGGACCATGGATGAACTGCAACCTTGACCTTCTCTCTCACCTCTGCCCAATTCATTTCCAAAAGGAGATCAGGACTGAACCAGGTGCTGAGTATCTTGACTGGCCTATTTGTAAAGAGGAAAGATCCGGGAAAAGAAACACCACTCCACAAAACCAACTGCAAGCCAACAGACTTATCACAGTTGATCCTGGTCCCTGTCACCTTCTCATACTCTGCTGACTTCATCAATTTTGGCTCTGCTAGACACAAGAACTGAAAATGTCAGCATAGGCAGAAATACCTGGATGAGGTGGTAGCACCAGGTAAGAGGAAATACTGGACAACCTTGACAAACGGAGCGAGACAAGAAACGTTTTCATCTTACTCCATTCACTTCCACCAGTGCACTAGGGAGTTGCATACAGAAGTCAGATACATGTGCAAAAAGCATGGCCTGAAACCAGCAGCCAAAAAAGCCTCCAAAAACCAATAATCAACCCTATCAAAAGCCTTGAACTGATCTAAACTGATCACCACAGCATCACTGTAGACTTGCTCAATAATCAAGCATACCAAATGAAAGCTGTCCTGAATAGTCCTGACCTTAACAGCACAAATTTACTCAGGATAAATCAGACTAGAGAGGACAGCCTGCAAATGGCTGGTTAAGATCTTGGCTAAAATCTTCAACTCTGCGCTTAACATTGTCAAAAAGTTGACAATTATCCATCCCATTCTCATCGTTTTTGTTTTTGTGAAGCAACTTAAACACACCCCTGCTAAAGCTTTGAAGTATAGATCTTGTCTTCATCCAGTTGTTGTAAATCAGTGCCAGCAAGAGAACAAAGATATGAAATGAACTTGAGGCAGTTGCCTAAGGGAGACCATCAAATCCTGGAGTTTTGTCCAGGCCAACCTGCTTCAGTGCATCCCAAATCAGACTGTAATGGCACCCTCACACCCAGTAGCTTCAGCTCTCTCAAGGTGGAGAAAGTTGGCTAAATAGGTGTTTAACTGAGCAGGGATCAGACCGGGCTTCCTGGTAAACAGTTCCTGAAAGTAATTTCGGAAAGCCTCACATATACCCATAGTCTGCTTGTTCAGTAATGTGATGCATGCAATATTCCTCTTCATGCAATTCAGTGGCCATGTTCGTTGCCTCTGAAAACATTCTTTTTAACCTAGCCCTAACTACTAGAGCTTGATCCTTCTTGATAAGCAAGGAGGCCAGCTCTGCCTTGGCTAAGACTCAGTCCAGACTATCACGGGATTTGATCACTCAATCTAATTTCTGTACACATGCCTTTTGCATCACTAATCCTGCTAGATTGAGTCGGTGACTAAAATCAGCAGCAAGAGACCTAATTTTAGATTTTAAGTGTTCTCACCACTTATTCCCAACCACAGTCCCATCAGTTCCCACTGTAACACTAGTAGTAGCTGATCCCAGAAACCTTGCTCACCAAATAATGATGTGTTCAATTTTTCAGAAACCATCCATAGGCTTCTCTAAGTTTACAAAACCGGACAATCCTATGATTCAAGTAAACTATATCATAAAAACTTGGAATTTCTAAAAAGCCCTACATCCACTCTCTTAACTGGGACTTGGTCGATCTACAACATATCACAAAATCTGAACTGCCACTCTTAATCAAAGTCCACACTACCTGCTGTGAATGCTCATTTCAATACTTATCGAGAAGATTAAACCCATTGATAAAGTTCTGAAATGACAACCTCTGGGTTGTTAGTACCCGATCTTTCCCATATGCAGTCTATATCGGGATCAAGGACAGTGTTCCAATCACCTGCTAGAACTACCGAACATGATGTCATAAAAAACTGTTCAATCCACCAAAACAAATCAGGTCACTCCGCATGGTCATTGGGTGCATAAACCCCAATGAAACAAAGAGCATCATGCTTTATAGCACGCAAAGCCTGCCCACCAGATCCGTGAAGACAAGAGCACATGCTGCATCCACAGACTTGCTCACCAACCAGGAAACACCTCTTGAGCATCCATCAAAATAGGTCAACTAAAGAATAAACCCCCTGGACAGAATGTTCTCATGATTGCGAGTTGAAAACCAGGTATCCTGTAAATAGCATACATCTACCCTCATTAAATGAGACTCCAACCTCAGGACCTGGGCATTCAGACTTGCTAACCAGAGAGTCATTATCAGTCGGATTAGTGTTGGGAAACTGGCTTGAACATAATCGAGGAAAGGGTACCAACCAGCCTCACCCACTGACCCATCTCATTCTTGATAGTGCCATCCTGGGAGAGACCGCTAATACCCCAAGGAAAAGTTAATTTTAGTACCCTATATAAGGAGGGGTGAACCAAAACTGGGACCCTCCCTGAACAGAACTGTTTTAATTTCCAGGTAACTTCATTTTCAAGAATGGCAATGGGGGAGCAACATGTCAAATGATTTTATGGCCTCCTTGACCATACCCCAAGTCTGCTACATCCCCAACTCAGCTTGAATGACAGTACATACTGCGCTGTTGGAAAGTTATTGGGTACTTCTACATCTGTGTACCTGTGTTTTTTTTTTTATTCTATTGCTATAACTTTTGGCTATTTCAGCATGTTTTTTTGGAGGGGAGAAAGATTGGGAGTAGGAAATGGGATGTACTTTTCTTGAAGGGGCTGGTATTTCTATTGAGTGGGATAATGTGGACGATGGTTGTGAAACTGGTTGTGAAACTGGTTTTGAAACAGGGGAGGATGGGGTAGAGGACAGAACTGCCTTTGTAGGAGATGTCACCCCCCCCCCAAAAAAAAACGGCTTATAATTTGACCTTCAGTTTCTTAATTTTTTCTGTTTTCTCATATCCAGAGGCATTCATTTTTTCAGTTCCTCTCTGGAAGTATTTGCTTTAGGGGCCAGGGCATCACCCTTAATGCTGGTGGGAGTGGGTCTGTTAGTGCCTTTCATCTCAGAGGCTTCAGGGGAACTGAGGTCCTGCTGTCTGGCACTTCCCTCTGGCCCTATCAGCAACCAGTCATTTCTCCTCTCCCTTCTCTACAACTGCACTAGCAGTCAGCGAAAGCTCTTTGGGGAATTGGAGGGGGGGGTTAGACCTTGACCCAACCAGGGATTTAACCACACCAATCCTGGAAGCTGGATGCCCAAGTTATTTCACCACTGTGTCTTTCATGGAGTGAAAATTTTCATGAGTACTTGTCCACTACAAAGACTGACACTATTTGTTTTTCAATCTTCTTTAGTTCTTGGGAGGGGGGGGTGTCTTCCAACAGTCCACCATCTACCACAAGGTGAATGTAACCCTTGGCACGTTCCAAAAACTCCACTATATTGATAATGCATTTCGGGGGGGGCAGCAATAGGGTGATTCCTCAGTCTCCACATTGTCAATTATTTTGTCTGAATCTTGGCTCTTAGTATTTAGGCCATTATTGGCTTGCATACTTTTTGATGGTGGACACACCTTGGTCATTATTAAGCCTCCATATTAATAAAAAAAAGGTTAAAAAAATGATTGAAGGAAACAAATGAAATAGACAGGAAATTAATGAAAATAACTTAAAAATTCTTTTTAAAAAATCCAAAGTTCTTTTCTGGAAGAAATGTCCAAAACAAAAATTCTTTTTAAACAGGAATAAAAAATGGCCAAGAAAAGTAACCCCAATGCAACTTGTAAAGTGCCAAAAGAGAAATCACAGCAGTTTAAATAGTATCTAATGGGACAATCCACACTGGGAAGAAGGGGACACAAGTCTATGCTTCTGTTGCTGCCACTGCTGATAGGAATAGTCCATTATGTTGGGGGGGGGTGGAAGTAACTGGTTATACCAGTTACAATAGTTAATGACTTTTATTGTAATTGTTCGGATGAGCTCTTCACTATGGTACCTAGACTATATGAATTCAAGTGCAATACTAGGGTGGTGGCACGATCTAATCAATTTACAGCTGAGCTAGCTAGATGTAGTCATAACTTCTATGCTGACAGTTTCTTTTCTTGCACTTGTTTTTGGAACTACCATCTAGCTCCATGCTTTCCAGCCAACTTTAATCTGCAAAAATTTAAATGCAATGTCAATCGCTATCTACTGTCCTCCTGATTGCTCTTTTCTTTTACTCCTTAGTAATGCTTCTGTTCCTAATTCCTCCACACCCTGTAATCGTAACCCATTGATTTTAGTGACTGTACTGTCTTGCTTGGGGTGATACAGATTAAAACGCCCTGCCAAAAAAAAATTGTATTATTTCAGTAGCCAATTTTTTTAAATTCTTAGCTGGGAGAACAACAAAAAACAAACATGCCAGTAATTTAATGCCATTATTTTTAAGGCCTGTACATTGAAACATCTTGCAAGTCAATATTTTCACAATAAAATTGTTAGTAACCAACTTATGTTGCTATAGTTTTTTTTTTCAGGATATATTTATATAGAAAATACATTCAGTAAATTTCAACTTTTATCTTTATTATAAGTATTTTGGTGTTATGAAATTTTATGAAACTCAGTGGTTGTTCATTATATAATGGTATAAGTTTTGATGTTTATTTTTCAATTTTGGTTTGAGACATATCAATGAAAAGATTTCCATTGATATAAACTCACAAGACAAACAAAAGATAAAACAAAAGATATAATTATTAAATGATGAGAAGAGAATGTTGGAAATTGTGAAAGTAGGACAAATACCACATTGGCAAAAAAGAGAAAAAAGGGGGTAATGAGTAAAGGTGGTGGCTTTCGAGCTACAAAGGGGGGGGGTATGAGTAAAGGTGGTGGCTTTCGAGCTACAAAAGGGGGGGGGGTATGAGTAAAGGTGGTGGCTTTCGAGCTACAAAGGGGGGGGGATGAGTAAAGGTGGTGGCTTTCGAGCTACAAAGGGGGGGTAATGAGTAAAGGTGGTGGCTTTCGAGCTACAAAGGGGGGTAATGAGTAAAGGTGGTGGCTTTCGCCACAAAGGGGGGGTAATGAGTAAAGGTGGTGGCTTTTGAGCTACAAAGGGGGTAATGAGTAAAGGTGGTGGCTTTTGAGCTACAAAGGGGGGGGGAATGAGTAAAGGTGGTGGCTTTCGAGCTACAGGAAAATATTTGAAGTTGGTGCTGTGAATTGAGAGAGAAAATTTAAAATATTAAGAACATTGCTTAAAGCGATAAAAACAACTCTAGTGTTTCAGTAAAGTTTTATTTTGTTGGCTCATCAGGGCCAGAAGCATCTCGCAGTTAATTTGCCTTATCAATTTTGTACATTACATCTCCCTCTTTAGATCTATTAATTGTAAAACAAAAAAAATGCTTGATTAGATTGCCTTATGACTTTTTTTTTTTTTTTAAAAACTGAGGTTTATTGTAATAAATTCAACAAAATGAAAAAAAAAAACAAAAACAAAAAAGAATCATTGTATAAACAAAAGAGTTAAAAAGAAAACAACCAGATGTTATCATAGCAAGACTTGTGAAGAAGATTCAGTTAATGGTGTAGTGGATTGCTCATTATTAGGTAGATTTCCAGGTGTAAATGGTGTCTGCATATGTGAGAGGTTTTGGGATGTTATATCTATAGGCAAATTCAGTCTTGTATCAATAAGTTCCAGTTTGTTATTGATTGAGGATTGATACTTTAGTTCTGGGATAAAACAAGTAGTTCTTATATAGTTCAGATGAGATGTAATCTAGCCATCTTCCAGTCTAATTAAAATGGACAAAGGATAAATTCTTTCCACAATACAACCAGCTAATCATGTATGTTCAGAACTAAAGTTCTGGACAAAAACAGCATAACCTAGATAGAATTTGGGGGTTGACTTTTGTGCACAGTAGTTAGAGTAGAAGGTCATTCAGATTGATTGTACAATTATTGTTTCATTAGAAATTCAACTGAGTCAATCTAATGACATGGGTAGGTGATGAATGATGATGATGAATTTACTTGTCCCAGTAAACATGGAGAGCAGATTTTTTTTTTGTTTTTCAAAATATACTCAAAGTTAGGCAAATGTTCAAAGTCTGATAATCTTGTTATCAGTGTACCATTCAGACAGTATGTGATTCATTTGCAAATAGAGTCTCCATAAAGCATAGGTAGATTTCTAGAGCTAATCTTATGTTAAAAACCAATGCAGTTGAAACTGCAGAGACCATGTGATGTATTGATGGTGAGTTACTGTTTTTGAACCTTCATCTAGATTAATGCACATTTGAGCCTGCCCAAATTTGCTTACAAATCAATTGTGGGATGGGATCTTGGTAAAAGTTCAAAGTGTAATTTTATACTCTTCTCCAACACGTACATGGATGGATTAGCCAACCTTGACTGCTACTATAAGGGCAGCTCATTTTAAATATTGCACTGGCTCAGTAAAGCCCAGAAACTAAAGTCAATCAAGTTCTTTGTCCATCTTTTCTCACAAGGCATAGGGCACATATAGAGCTTAGAATATATTCTTCAAAGTGCTTTAGGTCAACACTCAGTTTTGCTGCTAAAAGAAAAGAAAAAAAAAAAAAAGTCTTGTCAGATCAAAGATTTAATATGGATGCCATGCATGCATGGTGCCAAATGTTCAGAAATCTCTAAATTGTCACTTTTCTCAGCTCTATGGTTAAAAATGAATGAAAGGTGTAGATATCAGTGAAGGCCATTCTTCTTCAAATCTTGTGGATTGGTGCATGACAGAATCACAAACAAAATAACAGAAACCACATCACTTGTGGACTTTCAACAACAGTAACAACTAAAGTAGATATAGACAACTCAAAGAGAAAATAATGACTTAAGATATTGACATTTCACACTGCTTTCTGTAGCAAGTGCTATCTCCCAGGCCTAAGGAAATTTTAGTTTCCTCTCAGAAAGAAGGTACTTGAAAATATGACCATCTCACTCCCATAACCAGAAGGTCTTCCATTGTGCTGCAGTATTAACAGAATTTATGAAATTTTTTTTTATTAGGGAGGGAATCCCAAAAAGAAGATCTGGTCATTCATGGCAAATACAAAAATAGAATTGATAACTGACAGTTGCAGTGCTCCTTTCTTCATAGCCTTTTGTCTTTTAGACTGCAAGCTAGAACCAGAGGTTTTCAGCCCTACAGATGAAAATGACCTTTATATATTTTTTTTAAGTCCTATATTCCGTTAAAATAATTTTGAGTCTCTTTGAATATGTATTCTTGTCTCTTCCAACAGATGATAAATACATCAATATACCCAAAAGACAACTATTGAGACATATTGAGAATGGTACACCTGTGCAGAAAAAGGTAAACATTTTGGATGAATCTCCCATTAACAAATTTATGTAATGGGATAATTTTGAAGGAAATTGTTAACTATAATGACTTGTTGCCCTACCAAGAATTGAACTCCCCATCCTTGGCTAACAGATTTCTGAAGACATTAGACTCCCACTTTGATGACTGCAAATAGTGTGAAAACCAGGGTCACAAACTCACATCAATCATATATATATATATATATATATATATATATATATATATATATATATTACAGATTTATATGAAGCAAAGAAAGCAATACACTTTTTTTAATCATTGTATCTTGATAAGAAATTAAAAGCACCAGTGAGAAGAAAGGTAGAATGAACAAGTATTTCTTTGCCATATTTATAAACATATTCTAAACCAGTTATTACTGAACAGATAAGTTTAAGAAATTAGAAACACTATTATTAGGCTTGATGGGCAATTTTGATAATAGAGACAAAACTTTTTTCTTTAAACTGTTTCCTGTCTTGATTTGAGATTTTTTTTTTTTTTAATACAATATGGTGAAAAGGTTTCAGAAATAGATGATTACATTGGAATTAACTTAAAATAAATCTGAAATGAAGAAAGTTAATATAAAAAAGAAAGGATGGAGAAACTAAGTTGTTAATGAGGATAAAAGCAGAGATTTGGGACCAAAATACCAATCAGAGTTTAGTAATCATGATGATTGCAGTCGAATGTTAATTATAAAAAGATTAACTTGAAATCTTGCCTATTGTTTTTATATACAAGCATATATAAATATTACAGATAAAATTAAATATGTGAGATAGTTATACAATGACCTTTGATAAAATTGTTTATCATACAAGCCGAGATAGCATTAATTCCTTAAATTTCAAAATAGTTTAGCAAGAGGAGAAAATTAAATATTTTCTTTCAAGGAAAAGAAAGTGATAAGAGGTGAGTGGACTTAAAAATTAAATGGATAGAATTTCAGTAACATAAATATATTTGTGTTCAGAAAATTAACACAATTTAACCTTACAAGAAAACCAACCAGTCAACCCAAAACAACATTCTTTCTAGTCATTATAGTTTTTATTTTATATATCATGAATATTAAATTAACTTTGTACACATATTAGATAACAGAAATAAAAAGCAAGTGACAAGGAAAAATCTGGTTTGACAAAGCCCACATATATCATGTAATTTTTTAAAGCTATTTATACAGTAAATATGCATAAAGAAGAAAAGGTATTTAGAAGCAATTGGTTGTATGTGCTTAGCAATTAGTGCAGCTTTATAGATTAAATAGAAAAATTGTGTCTGCATTTTAATTTGTTTATAGAAAGAAAATCAAAATTATCACATTTCCAGACATGTAGTGACTATCCTATTACAGATTTGTGTTTAAAGAAACAAAAACAACTTACAACCTTACTTGAAAAAGGAAAAATTTAAATGCATTAATTTAACCTTTACATTTTATAATGCTCTAAAACAAATATTGTTTGTGGATAGAAAAAAAATAAGATTAACTGAACATTAAAAGAATGTTTTTCACTAAGGACTCCAAACTGTAAAGCAACTTGTAATATAATCTTTTTTGGTTTTAGAAAAAAAAAAAAAAAGTGACAACAAGCATAAGAAAGTTAGCCTACATAAATGTAGGCATTTTTTTCTGTTAAAATACTTACACATTGACATTAAAAGTTTATTGATTCTCATTTCCAATCCAGTGATTAATAATGTTTTAGTTTTCTAAAAGGCTAAAACAAAATTCTGCTATCAAACAAACAGATGGGCCAAAATAAAACAAACTTGATTTCAATCTTTAAACAATTGTGAAATTGTATGCATTTACAAGCTTTAATGAATTAGGAAGAAACTGCTGAAATTTTTTAATTTGAAGTCATCAAGAGGAAAAGATAGAAATAATTGGATGAATGTGTCATCTGAACTGAAGCCAGTTCTAAAAAAATCTTACAAAAACTTCCATATTGGATGTTGGCTATTGAGAACAAAAGTTAAAATTTTATCTTACTTCAGTAAATAATCATAATTTATCATTTAAATTATAAAAAAAAAAAAAAAAAAAAAAAAAATTATAGAGTTACAATTTTCAAAGTTTCAACACACACACACCAGAACTAAAAAAAGTTTAAACAACCAGTTTAAAGGAACTTTATTTCCATGAAGCTTATTTAACTGACCATGTTTTAAAAGGATTTTAAACCTATTGTAAATACTTTAACAACAATTGTATACAATAGCTAAATTTTAAAATATTTCAATCTATTTTCATTAATCTCATACACTGAGCAAAAGTGAATAATTTGGATATTGGTTTCCATAGTAGACAAAGCTCTAATTAAAAAAAAATAAAAAAAAAATCTAAATGTTTTTTTAATTTATTTAAAACTTAAAATAAAAGTTTATATTCAATTTATGGTGATTAATTAGGATTTTAATAAAGGCTAAATGTTGTCAATATAATTTTATAAGTACAACTTATATCATCAACAATTTTTTTTAAAAATAATTCATATTTTAAAATAGAGTTTGTTAGTACAATTGTTTTCTAACGTTTTCCTTTTCTAACAAAGCATGACTTACTGTCCCCAGATTTTTGTCCAAGTTTGCTAGGAAAGTTTTAACCCCACCCAAATTAATTTATTTTGAAACATACTAAGTATATAAAATATCATTTACTCAGGAGGAGTCATCAACAGGAAAGGAGAAATGTGCAGCCTTCAATTATGTCTTCTTTTCCAGACATATTGTTAACTTTATTTTGAATTCATTACGGCTTTTAATTTTTATTCTTCTATGTGCCATGTCCCTTCAGGACATTTGCAATCATAGCTCTCCACAATTTCTTGTCCTTTGTAGCTCTTAATGTGGAGGCATGGTGGAGTAATGGATAGCGGCTTGGATTGAGGAATAGGAGATTCAAGTTCGAATTCCAATAAGATCTACAGTCACTTATGCGCTAATATCCTTAGAAAAGATATGAATCCTTTTTTCTCCACCCCCAGCTATGGGTAAATAACAGGACAGACTGGGTCCTCTAGTGTTGGATGGCAACCGGTCTAGGAGGAAATAACTTTGAATTCAAAACCCTGGCGTAGTCCATACTATACAGCTAAAGAAAGGATCGTTCACATTGGTTTTGATGATCCTGACTGCAGTCGAATGATGATGAGCTCTTAAATTTTGTTTTCTTGTCTCAAACCCAGTTCTGCTATTTAAAGCTTGCTAGCTAAGTTTTCTTGTCCATTTGTTTCAAATTCTCCAAGCCATCTTTCCTCATTATGTGCCCTAAAAATTTCAACTCTTTAAGTAGAATTATTCTTTTTGTTTCCATTTTCTCCAAAATTTTTGTTGTTGCTTACTATGCGGTCCATGGTATTCTCAGCATCCTTCTGTAGAACCACATTTCTGTTGCTAGGACTGATATTATGAAACAGTTCAGTACTCATGAAGTTTTCTAGTTTCTTACTTTGAACGAATGATGCCTTTTCATTATCCCAATGTGTCTTCGGATTTTTCAGTGTCAAGAAGACTCAAGCAAGACACTTCCCAGATTTTAAATTGTACTTACTTGATTTTGGTATCTCCAATTTGTACGTTAGGTTGTTTCTTTTGCATTTATTACATGTTAATAAAAGAACAAAACAAACAAACAAAAAAAAACCCAGACATCTATCAATGAAAAAGTGGGGCAAGAGGAGGAGTAGAAATTTTCTTGTAAATCATTGATACTAAAATTATTGTGACTGAAATGTTGAAAAGAAAACAATGTCCATGACAGACTTTTTTTTTTACTTTTAGTTGAAATTAAAATCAATCCATTTAAATAAAATTTTTTTAAAATGTTTAAAAAATACTTTGTTCTTTCCTCTTAATAATAACAAAACATTTTAACTGTTTTTATTAAGTTTGGGACCTTTTATCATTGTATGCTATTCAGCTAGCGAATTATTGGGAGGTACCTAGTTGTCAAAAGTCGGTTGTAAGCTGAAAAAGATTAATTAGAAGTAGAACTTTAGTAAATAAATTGTTCCTTTGTGTGTTTGTTAAACAGTCTATCAAGGCCAGGGAGAAAAAAAACAAAAAGACTTACTTCGTGAACACCTTTTGTTTAACTTAAAAGGGGGAAAATATTCGGATATTATTACCATGTTTAGTTGTTTACAGTTTTAATTATTAAGGTGTCTGTTGAATATGAATATTTTCACATAAATAACCAACTTGGAATTCATTTTTTTTTTTTGCTCCTGTTGATTTCCAAATGAAAACTGTCCCTTTGTCATCTTTCCCATGTTTAATTTACAACAACAGTACTTATATATTTGTAAAGTTCATATATTTTCAGTGGAGAGAAAAAAAAAAGGAAAAATTGAAATAAGAAAGTTCGATTTCCTGTGCAAAAAAAGAACAAACCAATTTTGTTTAACAGTTGTTTGTGTGATGAAAAAACAATACAGACAATTAAAATATTATCTAAAAATCACATTTGATTTTGATTATTTTCAAAGAAAGTTTTAAATGAATTTTAAGTTTTATTTGTTTTTTTTTTTGGGGGGGAAGAGGTATTCTCTCGATTTTATTTTGTTTAAAAGCAGTCTTAGGAAGGAAAAAAGAGGTCGTGGGCGAGTGTGATTTAACTTATCGGAATTTGGATCAAGTTTTCTTTCTGCACACGGAATAATTTATTTAGAATAAAAAAAGAAAGCGGTAAAAAAACCGAGACAAAAATTTGACGTAATAGAGCAACTTTTGTTAATACAGAAGAAGATAAAGTTACCTTTATTACATGTTAGAAAAATACTCTTCTTTTGCTATGTTATTTTAAAAGATTTATTTGTTTATGATGATTAGACAGTAATTACGCTACTTGTTTATTTTCAGGGCGGGCGAAAAATTAAGGCTAAATAATAGTTGGTCATTATAGTCGAACATCTTCTTGCACGAACAACAAACCTGTCTCTAGCTAGAGCTTAATGCATTTTCATTGTCCGTTGGCATTATTGAGCAATTTTTTTTCCTTCAATGAAAAGCTTTAAGACTGAAATCAAACGATAATTAAGAAGTTATTAGGCGTAAGTTTCAAAGAAAATTTGGCTTCTAGATAAAATGAACACCTGTCGAACAGGTGTCTCAATTTTTTTTTTTTTTTAATTTTATTGAATATTTTGTATGGGGATATATAAATGATAAGTACTTTTTCTACAGTCACGTTCTGTATTCTTTAATTTATAAATTAAAGATGAAGAACTTTGTTAGAGCACTTTTTTTTTTTTTTTTTTTTAACACAGAGATGGGTTAGTTATTCACATTCATTGAAAAAGATACATAAGAAAGTAATAATTGTAGCCTCAAGTCCTTAAAATTATTAAATTTATATTTTCGGAAAAGAGCGACAAATAAAACTGGGGGAAGGGGAGGAAGTGCGAATAAATTTCAATTTTTAGATTTATGTATTGTCAACATAATAGTTGAAGTAACGAGTAGCCACATTTAAATTTTAAAGCCGAAAAAGAAAAGAAAAAAAAATTAATTCAATAAAGACTACGAAGAAAGACTACTAAACTGTGAATAAAAATTAAGAAGTATATAAAATTTAAAAAAAAAACAATAAGGAAACAAAATTAGCAATGAGTCATTCTAAATAATAAGATAGTCGTCTATTCAATTCCCCGAAGAAAGTGAAATTATGCTATTTTTCAAGTTGAGAAAAAGTTTAAAAGAAACTAAAAAGCACAAACCCAATTTTTCTGTGTAATCAATCATGGATGCTGATGTATTCTCCTCTTCTTTTTTTTTTTAAATCACGTCTTAGCGAGTCGGAAAAGCCTACAACTGTAGCAATTCAGTGTTATGAAATGAAAAGGACAAAGCAAGAGAGAATTGTTGTTTTCACGAAAAACGCAGGTGTTGTAAGGTTGGTTGGGAGAGTCAGAAAATAGCGCAATCGACCACGTGACCACACTAGCTCGACAAGTGCGTTGTTATTGGGCTCTCTAACGGATATTTATTTACTAAGTTTAGCTTAGCTTAGTTAGCTAGCTTTAGGGTCACAATAGTCACTAGTGGGATATCAGGCGTGAGTGAAGATCGAACTGAGATATATATCGCAATATGGTAGAGACACCATAATGAATGGTAAAAAAAAAAAGATACACAAAAACTAACACTCATGAAATAGCAATTTTATACTTAAAAAAAATATTATATCATTGTTGAAAAGTACAGTTCATTTTTTTGTTTAATTAATACAAAGTAGACTTTCTGCACATACACACACTCTCACTTTCTCCCTAATGTTTTTTTTATCTTCTTGCTTTAAGTATCGTTAATTAGAAGTATTATTTATTGTTATAGTTAAGGGAAGACTGTATTTATTATTGCTGATCTCCTCTACGACATTTTAGCCTAGCATGTCTGTTTTTAACTTGAGACGATTTTTGTTGATTTAGCAGTAGCAGAGACTCAGGTAACAAGAAACAACATGCAAGGAAAGCAGTTTCATTTTTGTTTGAAAATTAAAAGCTGTGTGAAAATTTAGTCATCCACTAAGCTAACCAGTTTTATTATGTCAGCCATCATCCGTGATCTGTCCTCTTCTTCCCAGCTTTCGAACATCGTCATGAAAAATTGAAAAAAAGCATTGCTTTTTTTTTCTTCTTTTATAAAGTATCCTATAAAGAAAGTAGAAAATAAATTGTTTATTTGATCCTGGGCCTATTTCTTTTTTAATCTTCAGTCAGTTAAGTCGAGTTTAACTTAAGTGTCGGAATCAACTTCACACAAAACATTAATAATCAATAATTATATATTTACTTATAGAATCTTCATAAAAGTTGTATTTTCACTGCTTGCAAGTGTAGATAAAAATGTTTTAGGAAATAACACAATACACTTTTTCCAATCTATTTTAAAATCACAGAAATAAATCTTTGATTTTAAACCAGAACAAAGGCGATAATCAATAACTTAACACTACAATTTGAGTTTTATAACAAGATGTGGAGTTTGATGAACAAAAGCTTTATTCTAGTTTGTTATGGTCTAGAATGATGATATTTCATCATTCTAAAAATAAATAACCTTGTCATCAGTGATGATAGAAAAGAAGGATATTTCATCATCCTACCCTCATCATTATAAAAACGACCCTTTCACCACAACAGACTAAAGTAGAGTAGATTAGTGCAGACTCGGGTACCCTATAATAGTAGACAAGTAGATAAGTAGTAGAAGTACAGAAACTCACGTCTTTGCCAGCACTCCGTGAAGATCGAAAACCGACGATGTCAAATGACACCCTCATAAACGAAATTCTCGGAACCAAACCATGTCAAACGCATCCTCACAAACGAAATTCTCGGAACCAAACCAAGTAAACACTGACTTTTAAACAAAGACACACTGAGAACATTTTACATACACCATACTAATATTCTGTAATTCACATCACAAAAAGAAAATACAAATTCTTACTATTTATGTCAACACGTGTCTTGAGTTTTTATTGTTTATGTTATTGTTGTATTTTTAATTCATTTCGTTTTCAATATAAAAAGTGAAAAGGATTCCTCCTACACTACAAACACATATAGCAACGGGGTGATTACTTTAACAACACTCAAATAATATCAAGTCAGGTTTACTACTACATCAACCCTACCCTGATACAAGTTCATGAGCAACCAAGTGCAGAATTTAAAACGTTAATATCACAAGTCACATTACTTCTACTGTAAATGTATATACAAGAAGAGCTATAAATAGGTTTTGATATTTTTAAAAGTTGTGATCCGAAGAAAAATGGGCTAACTAATGTGCTGGCGTTACATAATGATGTAGCACTTGATGGAACCTGAAATTATGCAGTTATTTTAATAAAAGAGATAATAAAATGAAAATAATTTATAATAAAATAATTTATTTTATCAAAAAATTGAACATGTTACAGTTGCTATATGCTACAGATGTGGAAGCATAGCTGAGAAAATGAGGGTGAGAAAAAGTCCGGGAGGAAGTAATTAGTAAATATATGGATGTATGCATGTATGTATCTAAATATATGGATGAATGCATGTATGTATCTAAATATATGGATGAATGCATGTATGTATTTAAACGTAATAACAGCCACTTGACAATATGGGTGAAGGAAGTTATGTTTGTTTTCAAATGTATTAGCAGATTGCTTAAAAAGGTGGAGAAAGAAAATGTGTATATTTTTGAATGTAGCAGACCGACCTAGCCGTCTAAAGTCGAGCAAGCTTTCTTATTGGTTGTTCGAAGTATGACTTTGTGACCAGCGATCTGATTGATTATCCATCTATTTTTAGAGATGGTGAAATGTTGATCTTCTTGTTATTATTTTTATTTATTTCTATATCACTATAAGGGAAGTGCATCCCGGCGAGGAATGCTCTTATCAAGTAAAGTAATTTCGTCGCGGCGTTAAGTTTCACAATAATGAGGCACTTCGATAATGACATTTCTTTGAAATAGAATTTATAATAAACTTTTTATTTTCATTTATTTATTCATTTAAATTAAAACAATCTCTTATTTTTAAAATGGTTTCAAGTTATTGCAAAAGTACGAAGTCATTGAGTGATGTCAGCACATTCCTCTTGAGACGATAAATTTTAAAAAGTATCTAAATTCTAGATGTTAGAGACTCATATACAAGGTACGGCACAAAACTTCGCGTAATTTGCACAGCGTACCAACCCAATGTGGTACGGATGTTTGCTGAAACCATTTGTGAGTATCGTCATTCCTCAGAGGCCTATTTCGAAAGGGACGATAGAAATTAGGTGTTAGAGCAGTCAACGTGTGCGATATCGTCCTTCTTCCAAAGGCGGTGAAAAGATTCAAGTGGAGTGGTAGGATCGCATCAGAATCAAGGGAGCATTTTTTTATTTGTTTTACAAGATTTAATCTAAGCTGAGAACACTTAAGTAATAGGTAAGTATGTTTTACAAGGACAAAGATTAAAATTAACATCGATCCTTTACCACAAACCTTTAAGACAAGCTTTGTCTTCAAACAATGACTTTTTAAGAATGAAATCGAACAACGAAAATTGGGTTGATAATTTGCTTCTAGTTTTCTTATCAGTTAGGACCATCATCAAACAAGGCTTAGACTGTACACCAGCTAGATTAGTCTTTGGCACAACACTAACCTTGCTGGACAATATTTTGACGAAAACAAAGATATACATCCTACATCATCCTTTGTGCAAGATTTAAAACACAGCATGTTCAAAACACAGTTTACGCCAGCACACCTGACAAACAGACAATGGTAAATTTCTAAAAAATGTCTTTGACATTGAATAGGTATTTGTACGTAATGACCCTATTGCATCCTACATACCCTAGGAATCCTTAATTAAAAGGACCGACAAACATTTTACTAGCCAGAAAAATGACAAAACGAGACAGTTGCTATTGCATCAGTAAAAAACATACACACAGGCAAAAAAAAAACCCCAAAAAACAAAACAAACCAAAAAACAAAAACAACGCCGATTATCCTAATATTATCCTAATCCTAACATTATCAATAAAGAAGACTCACAAAAAACAACTACATCACAACAAATAACCACACTAAATATGCTAACAAAATCTAGTTGAAAGTATTATTTCCCCGACACTTCAAAACATTACATTGATGATTATATTTCTCATCAGTCCAATTGTAGCAGACGTTACAGTTTTTTGCCAGATATGTATGCGTTGAAAACCTTGCAGTAGCAGTGACCACTTCTCAGATTTTCGTCATACATAAAAAAAATACTCACGCGTGATGCGAATCCCAAGAGGTTAGCCCTCTTTCACATAGTGCCGAAGTTGAGGTAGGACACTAAGTTTTATGCTCCCTGTAACAGACCCACATGGTACAGACAATACACCTCACTCACTGTTTAAAAACTCATCAAAGTTCAACTATTTCTTTCCTTTTACTTTCTCTACACAAAACAGTTCCCGAGAGAATAAAAATATTTTTATCTTATTTTATTCCACTCTCTTGTTTGTCTATTTTCTCAACCAATTCAACACTTGTATTCGTCAACGCACATCTACTCAACTTCTAACATCGACACCCAATACTAACGAAAGAAAGCCCTTCTGCAGTGGATAGCACAATTGTCTCCACTAAATCGATTTTTTGTCCCCGGTAGTGTTGTAACCATATTTCCTAGAGACAATTCGTTTAAAAAATATCACCAAATTGCTGAAAATGCTGTAAAATCAACTTTGCAAGTGTCCACTCTATATCGATTCTAGTCGGCCTTCACACATTTTGGTATCCACCTGGATGACATCTTCTGCATAACCAACTGTTCATAAACTATCAACCTAACGCAATCCCTGGATATCAATAGGATCTCAACAAGTTTTTTGATTGAGATTCGGCAAACACTCAGATGCATATCATAATGATATCAACCATTTCAAGAGTTGAAGTCGTTGAAAATCTACCCCTAGAACATGCTGCATAGTGAACGTTAAAAAACTCGCGCTGGAAATTGCACACCAGATCTTCACATATGCATATTGCAGGCACTTGTCGCCCAATATTTACAACTTACGCCAATGCGTTTCTTTTGGAGTTTTATTCTTCAGAAATGGCCCATAATTCAACGCTTGAAAATTCCAACCTTTCTATCCATTGGGTTCAGTCAATAATCTACAAGAAATTAAAATATAAGTTCAAGGATCCTGCAAAGGACTCTCTTTCCATGTATAGAATATGCAGGTCTTGTAATGGTATGCGGCTCAGAATGAGAAATCAGAGAGCCGAGTTCGAATTCCAGTCGAATTCATTATATTCACTTACTCGCAAATACCCTTCAGAAAGCTATGAATCCATCACCTCCCTTCAGCTATGGGTTAAATAGTAGGACTTGTATTTGGAAAAATCACTGTAATATCTAAAAGACTATTAATGCAATATTCACTCGCAAAACAAAAATTATAAATACAATCAAAAATATGTTTCGGTCTTAAATAACTCACAAAGGGTTGATAAACTGTAAAAAACAGATCAATCAAATCTTTTCCAGCTAACGTTCAGAGTTTGTAAAGTGGGTAGAACTGAGAACCTTTCAACGCCCAAAGCAAGATGTATGTGTTTGAGAGAGATATAGCCTGGAAGTTAAGTGCACTGTAAGCTGAAAAGTTCAGGAACCGTTGTATTAGGGTAAATAATGTGATTTTCTTGGTCACATTCTCCCAAGCCTTCACGTATCATCGCCTGTGTATATAACGGATCACGTCTGTTAATAATGGCTGTCCAATTATTTGTACACCTACCGTAGTGCGGGGTTTAATTTTTGCAAAGCAACGAACCATTTTCTCATTGGATGACTTCATATATCCTTGTGCGAATGTTGATTTAGTTCAAAATGTTTTTTCTCTGAACATACACATGTGTTCGTGCGTGTGTGTAAACGTGTATATATATATATATATGAGAGATTATTCTCTCTCTCTCTCTCTTTCCATCATACACAAAACAAGCACCAGCAAGTTTAGTTTAAAAGATTTAAGACATAAATGAAGAAAAACTAAGCATGGATTCTATCTCAGAGCCCGGATTTAATTAATTTACAATCAATAATTGTTGCTCCCTGTTACAGATTTTCCGATGTTGCTTTAATCTTTTTCGTTTCCTTGGTATTATCATAAAGATAAAAAAGAAAAAGAATAAAAAAAAATTAAGAACAAAAATGGAGAGTGCGTTTATCGTCAACGTCACACCAGCGCCCAGTTGGACATGGGTGGATCTACTATGAAACTAATAATACTTAAGCTTCAGCATTCCTAATCCCCGAGAGCCTCTTGAAGCAACTTTTATTAATGAGAATTCTTTTAGTGTTTATTATTGAAATAAATCGATTTTAGTGATAGAAACATATGCCAATTGATTGAAGTAACTAACGTTGGCCTTAGAATATGCTCTAGTACCCATTTCATATGGCCGTAAAATTATCCTGTAAGTGGTCATATTTAAAAAATTTATTGGGGTGTTTACAACGGCTGCACGCTGTATGGATTCGTTGAGCTCGCCAGAATTTATTCATTTTGGTAGGTGGATCCGTGAATCTATTCTTGCTGGTTGTAAAGGGGCCCACTTATCTGTTCAAGCTTCTGAGCCCAAAGAATATAGGTCCGCCATTGCAGTTGGTGGTCAGTTACTAAGTAAAAACAGTTAAAGAAATTTTTATTAAAGCTGGTCATACATTTATTAATATTTTCACATACACGTATATATAGCGAAGAAAACGGCGACTTGCTTCGCCAAACCAGGCGACAGCACGTCGCGTGTATTCTACGACAGAAAATGTGGCGAAAAAGAAAATTACTTACCAAACAAAAGGGCACGTATTCAGCATGACATACTGAAAATGGAATATTTGAATTAAAAAGAAAGTCCATCGCAGGAGTCTCTATAAAGTATGTTGATATGCAAATTACTGAACATCCTCTCCCAGCTGTCGACGAATGGAAAAGAAAATGTTCGGCCGATAAAAGCAGTTGGTGTTCTCGAATCGGGGCGTGGGGGAGTCGGCGATTTTGGCTGCCGAGGGAGTTATTTTTCTGACTGGTTGCGTGCATTGTGATTTGTGAAATAGTACTTGCGAATCGAGTTTTCGGCATTTTCTTTCTGTCTCCGATGTTCGAGTCTGAACTTAGTGATTTATTCTCGGCGAAGTGGAAATAATCTGCGACAAACATTTCCTTTGCAATCCCAGATCGTTTACAGTATAATTGTATAAAAATATTTTTTATTGGCGTGTTTTAATTTAATACTATTAGCGATTATATAATAAATAATCACTGTGAATATCAAGTAACTGAAATTAATGATATAAAATGAAATACGCGAGTATTGTTCCTTTACTCCATAGACTTATAGAAAGGCTACCATGGCGAGAGGTGCTGAGGGTTAAACAGTAATTTAAGATTTAAGGGTAATAATATAAGGGTAATAATATATAATTTAATATATAATTTAAGGGTAATATATTTGAACGCAACTATTCGTCACAAGAAAAAACAACAAAACTGTTAAGTATAACATTTGATGAATAAAAAGTGTATTGTTCTAACTCCAATAAGTACAACTGAAATAATTGATCAAGGCGATAAAACGAGATTTTATATTCGACAATGGTTGATAATTTATTAAACTTAATGGATATCGTATTTAGAATAATTAGTATATTTTAGCAAAAATAATAGTCAAGAGAATAGCCCCGGATAAAATTAGAGGAAAATGTACAGTCAAGTATTTAGTAAAAATCCTCTTTGTAAGTAAGTAATGTACCAATTACCTTTAAAAGAAAAACTGAAATAATGAACAATGTTTCAATACAATTTCTTAGTAGAAAAATAAATGTTTTTTCGAAGTTCAGTCAAATATGTAAAGTTCGAATTTACAAATGCATAAAACGCATGTTTGTGTTGTTTTTGGAGTATCATATGGCTTTTTACTTTTACAGTCATAAGCGAAAAGCTGCTTTTTGAGCGCGGCTCTGTATAATGATCGCGCTGACATAGCTGCAGACAAAAGGCTTTTGTGGCCTTTAGTCTATACTAGGCAGCATGGCCCGGCGTTGCCTGTGCTTGATTAAAAAATCGTACGACTCATACAGCAATCGCTATCACTTGCCTTTAAAGGAGTGCCCTTTGCCGTGCTGATGTTGCTATATGCCTTACTTCTTGTCTATCTCACACTGCGAATTTTTTCTAAGCTCTATACTAAACATTAAATCTGTTACGAAAAAAGAACTAAACAAAATGAACACAAAACGATCAGCTTTAAAAAAGGACTCGTAACTGGAAAACCCGAATGAAAAAAGAATGTTAACAACAAATACTTTTTCACATCCAACCCAGTTCTGCGGAATCAGAATCAACGTTGAGTTTAAGCAAGCGAATGAGCCAATTGGAGTAAAGTGCCATGCAGATTTAAATTTTTCCCACTTGTGACGAATGAAGCTATCGATTTTTTTGCATGCTAGCATGCTAGTTAACATTCGTGTCAGTCAGCTGTTGGTTCTCACGCTGGCCAATAGAATCTTCCTGCCTATTCGTGGCTGCCAGTTATAGTCTCTCACTCTGGCCAGTACAAAATGGCCGCAAACTACATGAAAACTGCCGTAGAAGCATGAAAAAATCGATTATTTCTACTATCGATGGGAGTTGGGAAATGCAAAGCCGGTCTTGGCCTTCCCGCTAACTTGGAGCATGTGCATGTAAATTTTGGTGCAAATTGCGGCCGTGTATTCGTTACACACACACACACACACACACACACACACATCCTGCCTTTTATAGATAGAGATAACTAACATTTTATGTTTCTTTTTTATTATTCAAATAGGTAGTGCAAATCAATTCCATAACCCACAAATTCGAAATTTGACAAAGGACTGACTTAACGATAGTTTTTATTGATAAGAAAAAAAAAACAACCCTTACTGTAATAGTTAAAATGTTATTTTCAAAAGAACAGCAAAATAGTGACAATTTTTACTGAACACAACAATTAATGTACAAGCAGTGGCTCAATTACGAATAAAGAGAAAGACAAAGAAGAAATCTATTTTCTCGGCTTCATAGTTATGATTCTTTCTGAAAGCCTTGAACAATATTTTGTTGGTTTCATATTTTCAAAACATCTTTTTGTGTGTGGTTCAAACAATTTTCTATTTAATTTAGTGTTTATCGAATCTTATGGAGTGAAACGATAAATATTAAATATTTGTCGATGTTTCCTATCATTACAGTAAAAGAAATTCTGTTGACAAAATCACCATATTTCCTCCCGTTTTCATCATCTTATCAGGAATCTGACCAATTATTGTTATCCTGATAAATGACATCACATTAATTAAGACTTCCAGTCAAATCAGCCATTGCTTTTCAACTGATTAAGCGGGGATGAATCTGATCATAACTTAAATGGGTGACCATTTAGCAATGCCTTGTAATCAATGAAAATTTAGTAAATAAGTTCTTTCATATGTTGTATGAGAACCACCACCCTGACGTGGATGGTGGTTCTCCACAACTTCCTGTCATCTGAAGTTCTTAGTGACGTTTTTTTTTTATACTGTCCTTCCTACTCCCTGATTTCCATCCATGTACAAAAGTTTGTTAGATAGGTTAATCGCAATTTCCCTCTTGCCTTCAATATGTCCTGTGGGTGCTAAATTCTCTAAGCCACCTTTCCTTATTGTGTATGCCAGTAATTTCAACCGTATCTTTCTTATTCTAAGTATAAGTATTCATTTACATTACATTTTAATTAAAAATATTCTAATTGTTCACATGCACCGTCCATTGTATTCTCAGCCTCCTTCTGTCAAACCACATCTCTTGCAAGTTTTCTCTTCTTCTGTGAAAAAAATTGCCCGGTATTCACTGCCATATAGGAGGATTGGATTTATATAGTAGTTAAGAGCATTTATTGTACTATTATGATATAACGAGGAACTTTTAAGGAAAATGGAAAATAAAAAAAAAAGACACTAGTATGTAAAATTAAAAAGAGACAGTTTACATTTTTAGGAGGCATAATAAATAAAGAAGGATTGAAGAATATGGCTGAGAGGATGGCATAATTAAGGCAAGAGGGAAACAGCGTGTAAATCTGTCTACCGAGTAAATCAATGGCAGAATAGGGAATAGGAGGAATATCAATTAGGCAAACATTGCTAAGAGCCACGAAAGATAGGAAATTGTGGAGAGCCATCATCATCAACATCCTGAATGGACACGATACATAAAAGAAGAATACATAACTTGAATGATAAATATATTGTTGGTTTGACTAATAAAAGTCTAAAAGAATTGATCAACGTGTCTGGATTAAGAGGGAAATAACATCGAAAGTTGGATAAATATTTAGAAAGTGTATTTTTGACAAAAAATATAAACACCATGAAAAAGGAGCCATCTGCTCAGTCTAAGCAGTTTTGGCAAAAGCTTTGATAACTGACATAAAGGACAAATCCCAGCATTCAGTATCGAAAGTATCAGATACCAAATGGTGGCAATCTTGCGATTTACCCCCTTCGAAATAGGTTAAATGAAAAAGATTATCAAAACAATCCCTATTCATCAGCTCACCATCTGATCATTATCAGCCCGATTATAAAGAGCTAACTGGAGTCAGCTATGTTGATGAGAGATCTATGGTATATGGTTACTACCTTATAAATCCTCTATCTGATCATGAATAGTCCGAGTATGAAGAGTTAATTGGAACCAGTTATATGGATGAGGTATTGATGTTTTCTGATCTATACGTTGTCAACCAACTATCTGGCCATAAATCGCCCGATTATGAAGAGCTAATTGGAGCGAGCTATATGGATGAGTGGGTTTATGATATCTGATTAATACGTTAACGGAGACATCAAAATCAAACAACTTCTGAGATTAACTGTATAACAGATTAGAGAAAATATGACACAAAAATTCGAAGGTTGTACCAGTCCATATTGTCATAGGAAAAGACACTTTTCAAAAAACTGTGTAATGTCCTAAGGAATCGAAAAATAATATCAGAAATTAAGAAAACTACTGGGATGCTATCTTACGTCTAGCTTTCTATATGGTAGGGAATAGTTCTAGATAATTTTGCCACGAATGAATAAAAGGGGTGTGTTGAGAATATTATGGTGAGGATATGTGAGAAATGAAGTTTTAAGCATTATAGGGACTAAAAAATGTTGTTAGCAATTAAAAGAATGCATCTAAAATCTTTGCGACGCATAATGAGAAAAGAAGGCGTAGTGAATTTAACTCTCACAACACTCATCGAAAGCAAGGGAAGCAGCAAATAAACTCCTTGCGTACAAACGGAGGAATGAGTGCCACAAAGGCAAAGAAGGGTTATAAAGGAGCAAATATTGTTGAGAGCGATAAAAGACAGGAAGCTGTGGCGAACCATGATCGCCCACTTCTTGAAGGGACACACACGCAAACGCACACACAGAGATTTGGAATTCAGACCCAACTAAAAAAGAAAACACATCGATGTCGAGTTATCTATGTACTAATCAAACCGGATATGCACCCATCAATTGATAGTCGATGTACAACTATTTGACTTTTAGGAAAGCTTAGTCAATGGATTTTTCCCAGAACAGTGCATGAATGGGTATTTCGTCATTATTATTTTAAAAGTCCTTCCCATTAAACGAGCTCTTTTTATAATTAGTGAGTAAAAAATTATTTTAGTTAAGAAAAAATAAACACTGATTTTTTCAGTTTCTTTTTTCCCGTTTTCATAAGAAGGATAGCCTAGAATCAACTGATACTTATAAAATCAACAGCACAACAAAGAAAGCGTCTGTTATCTCTATCTATATAGTAAAGCTTGATAACTATGCAAAGCGGATATGTGATCAAACATCAACATGAGATGAAGGTGGTGGGCATGCAGTTGAAAGTTCGCACTACTGACGTTGTAAAAATAGAGATCAGATTTTCTGAGAAAAAGAGATTTTAACTTTACTTTGTGTTATATTAAAAGCCTTTCGAAAGTCTTATTTTAAAATCAACGATTATTTTTGTTTTTTGCTCGGTTAATCCAGTCTACCTTAAATATCAATATTTATAATTAAAAAATTTTTTCGACTATCGCGATGTTTTTGCTTGATATTTTTTAATATGATCATTTAAGAGAATATTTTAATTTCCTTGATATTTAATTTGTATTCTGTAATAGCGTAACAACAATCATTACTATCAACAATGGAAGAAGGCTGTACTTATTCATCTTTCTTGTCATACGTTCAAGACAGATGGCCAGATTAGTCATAGGAATCTTTTTAAATGACAATTTGGGTTATTAATCAATTCAGGAAATAAATACGATTAAAGGATTTAAAATGGATGATACCGGCTTAAAGATTTCTCACTCATTCAAGCCGGACACTGAATGACTCAACAGAAAGATTCATGATTTGAAACTGAACTTTTCTTGCAGAGAAATAACCGTTGATTTTTAACGGTTTAGTGGATCAAACTAAAAAGTCATTTTAAATATTTACTGTAAAATCAAAGCAAATTCAAGCAAAAATATCTTGTGAATAACTAAGAAGAATAAATGGCGGGTACAATATAATGGACAATACTACTGTTATATTTTAGGTTTGGCATCCATTTCTTCAATAATAATAACAACAACAACAACGACGACGACGACAACAACAATAATAATAATAATAATTAACTGGAAATGCAGACGTTGTGAAAAATATCCAGAAACAATTAACAGTCATGCATCAGGTTGCAGGGTGTTAGCAGCCACTGAATATAAAATTCGGCATAATAGAGTGGGCCAATATCTGCACTGGAAAATATGCAAGTTTTACGGGAAGGAAAACTGCAAGAACATCACCCAGTTACAGAGATAGGACCTGTAACGGGACTTTACAATATACACAAGCAGAAGAATCAAGGCTAATCGCCCAGACATTGTGATAAAAAAAAAACAAGAACAGAATATGCTTTCTTATTGACATGGCAGTCCCTTCAGAGTGTAATGTATCTTTGAAGATCTTAAAAAAAACTATCAAAATACAAGGATCTTGAAGTGGTAATCTAAAAAATGTGGCACATGAGGACATCAATAATTCCAGTTGTAGTTGAAGCTCTCGGATTGATTGGAAAAAAGGTACCAATAGACTCAGTGAAGGGATACCTGGTAGCCTATGCCTTAAAGAAATACAAAAAAATGTACTCACAAGTACAGTTCACAGATTATGAAGAGTTTTATTTAAGTAAAATATCTGTGATCATAGTTTTAAAAAATTATCAGTGGAAAATGTCGTGAAGCTATTTCTGACCTTAGATCTCTGTTTGGGACCCGGAAAGAAATGTATGTGCAGGATGCAATGGATAAAATCTCGTCTAAATTACGCAAAAATTAAAATGACACTGACATCACATTCTAACAGATATATTAACCCAAATTACACAAATATATCTTGAAATACTAAAGAGTAAATTTATTCAATAAATTCACCATTGGCTTCAACCACGGCTTCCAGATGACTTCGGAATCTTCTGCAACACTTCTGGATGATCTTTTTTAAGTTGCAATAATCCTTGCCTTCAGTTCATCTTTGGCGTTACAAGGAGTTTTGTTGGTTTCTTGCTCAGCTGCACCCCACACATAATAATCAAGGGGGTTGCAGTCTGGGGAGTTAGGTGGCTAGATGTAAGGGGTGGCGTGGTTACAGAAAATTTCTAACAGCAATGACTAGTTTCTCCTGCTTGCGTGGCATAATGTAGAGTCCTGCTGCCAGACAAACAAACATCCTCTTGACCCAGGGCAGCACTATCTCCACAAGGCACTTGATGTAGGGCTCTGTGTTGAGTCTGAGGCCCTGTGGCAAGATGAATGAGGGAATAATGTTACCATCGCCAGTGATCACCCCACACACCTTCGTAATCACCATTAGACTCATCCAACTCTTTCCGAATCCTCTGCACTGTCATCAGATTGAAACTCAAACACTCTGAAATATTCGTATTGGAGCTTCTGGCGCGAATGCTAAGCAGTACAGTATGCCGTTCCTAAATTTCTGGCGGAGTGAATTGCATCATGGTACTCTTTTTCTTATAGGCGGCGCCCAACTGACCCTATTATACTGGGCAGTCGGCAAAAACAAAAACAACGCGAATGCGCGAAATTAAAAATATAACATGGCGACAATTTACCTATCGCACCCTGTACAACAGAAATCAAGGGAAACAGAAAATTGTCTTATTAAGTACAGCACACACACTAAGGAGAACTTTGTCTATGTAACGCTAGCAACTTCACCGAAATGTGGCCATAACAACACACCACGACCTGCCTTAGGTCTTTCCGCAGACTTGGTAGGTAGTGTGTCCATAGCAGAAATCGAATGATGATAATAATGATAATAATAATAATAATCCCATAAAATGTCATAAGAACCAACTACATAAAGGCTGAGATAGATAAAAAGTGAGTGCCAGTAACAATATAAACAGTGAATATAGTAAATTGCTCCAGAAAGAATACATGATTATAGCATGCTCCACTGAGAACCTTGCAAGCGACTACATTTTGACCACATAGATCATATGGTGTATTCACATAACAGAATATATTCTAGAGAATGAAAGAGATAAACACTTTCGGGGGCATCAATTCCAGGTCAGCTGAACTGATTTGACAATAATAAACAACAAGATGAAAACAATGGCGAATGGTGGATGTCCGACAGGCCACAGAGAAGATCTGGAAGTATCTCGACCTTGACGGAGTGTTGAAAAAGCTGTGGACAAATGAAAATGACACTTGTGCCAGTCGTTATCGGAAAATTGGGAACGGCTCCGAAGAGCCTAGGAAAGAGGCCGGAGGAGTTGAAAACTGAGGAAAGAGTAGGAAATATCTGGACAACGACATTATTTAAAACCGCTAGAAGAGTGCTGGAATATAGAGGAGACTTCCTGTCATTTAATCTCCTATTGCTGCTGGCGGGAATGAACACTCAACAACTACAGAATAATAATAATAATAATGATAATAATAATAATAATAATTCCATAAAACGTTATAAGAATCAACTATATAAAGGCCTAGATGGATAAAAATATGGATAATGTACAGTGCTAATAACAATGAGACAATGAACAATATAATCAGTGAATGTAATAAATTTGCCCAAGAAGAATACATTACTATGCCTGACTGGAAGAAATAATAATAATGATGATGATGATGAAGAGGAGGAGGAAGAGGAGGAGGAGGAGAAGAAGAAGAAGAAAAAGAAGAACGAAAAGTAATAACAACAAAATCAGTTCAACGTTAAAATCTAGGAAGAATTGGTGTAAATGGAGCTCTGTATAATATCCATTATAAAGAAATGATGATGATGATGATGATGATGATGATGATGATGATGATGATGATGATGATGATGATAGGTCCATCATTCTACAATTAACCCGATCTTAAAAAGACTGTCATCAAGTAATTAATGGATTACCTTAAGTCGTAATTGTTGGAATATGTAAAACATATAACAGATTAACGGAGATATCAACTAAGTATCACTTGGAGAGAGAATTAGATGAAAATTAAAAGAATAAAATCAGCCATTTCCTTTTTCTTTCGAAATCTGTGCAAACGCTTTTCATTATTCGGGCTATGACTGACTAACACTTGGAATTGTACAAAAATATATTACATTTCTCGATTTTAGAAGAGTGAGAAAGTGCTGTTTCGATCGAGAATCATATTTATAATTAAGGTTAGTTTTATATTGCTGGATTTACTGGAGGTGCGTTCTGTAATAAATAACAGCTCGAAATGAGAAAGAAACGACAGCCTATTGCGCGAATATCTTCTTCCTAGTCAATCATGAATCGAAAGAAACATGATTGCCTAAGTGTGTATCACGTGATGGCACTTAAACTGACAAACTTTACATCGCAGTTACTTTATGTTTGTTTAACGGCATATCAACTCCTTATGTGTCATTTAATGTCGAAATTTAACTTTCTTGTGGGCATTATTAATTTCTTTTCCAAAAATGTATTGCTGGTAATATTATTTTTTTTACAGAAACATATTGCTGGTAATTTTTTTACTATGAAAATTTATTGCTGGCACCTACACTATAAATATGTATTTTTGCACTTATATACTCAACAACAGCAATTAAGAGGTGGTGCCACGCTTCTCAAACTCTCCCGACCAGAGATCTGGCTGCCGGACGTAATTTATCGTCTCACCCAAGACAAGCAGCTACCCTATAAAACATCTTTGAAAAATGGTCGGTGTGCGAAGAAAACTTCAATAGACAGAAGATAACAAAAGAAATAACATTTCTTCGAAACTGGTGATTCAAATTTCAATGAGCTCGTCAACCAATACTGAATGAACATTTTTTTTTCTTCCGAAAATATTAATATGAATTCATAACAACAGAGTTGTTTTTTTTGTTTTTGATGCTTTGAACTTATTCCCATAGACGTTCACATGCACACACGTATGTGGTGCTTTGTGAAAATAGGTTATCTAACGTTTAAAAGTCATTAGTTACAACTTTCAACTCTATTGTGATGTCACTATAAACTTTAAACTTTCGTTATTTTGCTATTTGATTTTTGAAGATTTTTTTATTGCAATTAACGCCTTACCTATCGGTTTTCCAGTTTACATCAATTAATTTTTTCTATTGTCGAGTCAGATTCATTCGCTTTATAGTACGACCCCTCTACTGATTCTAAGGATGAGCGTGTCTGTTGTGTTAACAACACTATGTAGAATATAGGGCCACAACCTCAACACACTATTGTTGATATACTTTCTGTAACAAGTATTTTTTTTTGTAAATATATGATAATATGCATTATTTAAATTTGTCATAATAATAATGACTTCCCTGTGAAAAATAGTCATTCCTTCCAGTTTAATAAACAAATTATCAGAGATGAAAAAAAGGACAGTATTGTTTGTAATAATATCCTTTTATACTTATAATTTACAAATAGAAAAAGCAACCTCAAAACAAAGACACGGACCACTTATGTGTTGATATGCAAGAAAGTTATTCGTACTTTAATCAATTATATAGGTCACTCGTTTTATAACTTTTTCCGCTTTTTAGTAGAGAAGTAACTTATCTTTAAATAAAAATGACTTTGGGAGTCGCACCTTAATGTGTCTGCTACAGTGAGTCAAATTCAAAGGAAATGAAGGAGTGATGTAATTTAGTTATTGACTTTTCTTCGATGAAAAAAATATCCCCACTTTTTTTCTCTCCCTCTTCGTCTTTCTCTGGGCCTTGTTCCTTTTAGGACGTAGGCAATCGTGGCTCACTACAGCTTCCTGTTTTTGTTTTGTCTCTTTGATTTTGTGGTACACGCTCTGCTATTCATTTACACATCAAATACATTATTGCCCATATGTAGATTGATACATTTGATTGGGTTCCTTTTGTTGAATCTTAAAAATCTTTTTTTCTCGCAGCCATTTTCCTTAATTCTCTCCTGTCATCAGCTTCAAATATTCCAAGATATTTTGCTAGTATTGCTTTCTGTTCAATGTCCTCACGATTTCATTGTTTTCGTAGTAAGTAGATATGATATATTTTATAAACATTGTTGTCAAGGTTATCAGATCTTACCTACATTTGAAGAACATGGATATTATGAGTGAAAATGCCTCACACGTCATTTTGGGGTGTGATGGTTTTTAAAATATTAATTGTGAAATATATTTAGTAAGTTTGTTTCTAAATTAAATTAAATTTTATTGATGTTAGTTTTTAGGATTTTATGGTTAAGACTTCGATTATTTGTGGTCGTTTTTCTACAGTTTATAGGCTATAATATTTTGTGTTATTGAGCTATTATCGGATTAAATATGATAAATGGCAAATTAACTGGAACGATAATTTAATAATTGCTTAACCAATGTATGTGTTATTTGAATTGTTATTATTAGAGAACATTGTTTCGTTGAAGTTTTTTTTTTGTTGGTAATCATGTTAGAGGTTTCATTTTTGATTGTAAGTTAAAAAATAAAGCAAAAACGAGAGGAGAGTACAAAATGACGCATGAAGGTGCAATACCTGAAAAAATAAAACTGGCATGACATCCATGGACGCGTGATGACGCAATACTCGAAAAGACACAAAAAACACCAAAGAACCACAATACATGCCTATAGATAAAATCTTACACGCCCTCCCCCCAGGAAACACGCATGTGTGCACACAGATCTGCCTGATGAAATTGGAAAGCGCTTAGAAGACATTGTATGATTTATGTTCAAATTCTTTCTCAGAAACAATGAAAACTGTCCGAAATAAAATAACAAATTGAAACAACTTCGTTGCTCTTCAACCATATATGGTGATGGACTTTCTCGTCGATTTCGATAACCTCATTCAGTTTTTATGTTTGTGTCGTATGTGACACTTCAGTCCTGCATACAAGTTCACATATTGTGCAATAGCGAGGATGTCGGGACATATCAACAGGAATATTTGCTGGCGCTTTTCACCGTAAGCTTTCGTCTCAATACGACTGATTTCGAAATTTTTGATACCACTCCAGTTTTTTTTTCTATCCAGGGCAACTCGCTCGAAGTTAGTATGAGGCAGCTGAGAGGTTACTCTTTAGCTTGTCTTTATACCTGAGCCACAACTGTACAACAGTCCTTTGTCTGTTATTAAGCTGGCTATACACGAGGACCGTAGGCATACTGACATCACTCATCCTTGCAACATGATCAATCCAGCAAAGTCGTGGCTGCATCAGGAAGGACTCAATTCCACCAATGTTGCATTTTCCGAGAAGATCAGCATTGCCCACCCTATCGTCAAAAGTATAGCTACAGATCGCGCGGAGACAAATGTGGAAGACATTCAACTGATTGATATGGAACCTATATGAGGTCCATGATTCTGAGCCATACAACAGTGTAACCATAATTTATTTTGGTTGAGCTCTCTGGGGGAGGAATTATGGGTTTGTAAACAGAGACTATTACGACTATTATAGCAAGATTCTTCGGTAAAGCGAATCGAGTCCTCTCAGTCACTGTGTGTTTATCTAAAAATAAATACGCTAAAATTCACCTTCATCCCCGCCGTCCGCCGACGGCTTAGTGGTAGCATCCCTGACTGACAGCAATTCAGCTGGGTTTCGATCCTAGCTAGCGGACGTCTAGCGTAAATGAAGGGCTGTGATACAGCGAAACAGTCTGTCTGTGGATGACTATATATATATATATATATAGTGTGAGATAGTTACCGTAATTCATTGTTTTATTCGTTTAAATTTTCTTTCATTCATGCGGTCGAACATTCATTTCCAAGCATCTTTTAATAATTTATTTCAATTTTCAATTCAGATATGCTACGTGGTGCGGTCTTTGAAATGCTAGATGTGGATAATGATGTTAACAACCATTATTGGAAAGAACTATGTTGGTATCGAAGTTTATGCTTTCGGTAATGTTCCCCGACACCGACCAAAGAAATGTGTTGCAGAAAAGTTTTGAAATTCTTGTTTTAATGAAAACATTGTAACTTAAACCATTTAATGCAAAGGACTGCAAGAGTTGTTTAGAAATCAGTCTCTGAGAAAAAACAAAGGTAAAGAATAGAAAGCATGACTAATTTCTAACCGAGTTTCAGTAACCAGTGGGAGAGAATAGCGCCAGTCGTGCAGGTGTAATCATGGTGGACCTTGACAGACCAAATATCCGACAGCCCGATGCAACCAGGTTTGCCAGATTTCATCAGTCTCAATCCACTTGGAGCAGCGAGGGAGGTGCTTCTGGCCAAGTGTGTGAGCTTCTCCAAAATCAAATTCAGACAAATGGCCTCATCAAACTCACGGCCATCTCCGCCACTGTCACCAAATGATAATAAGGGAATAGGGCGAAAGGTATACCAATGCTCGGATGCTGGCAACAACAACAAATCAGTAGAAAACCCTCATATTCTTGAACAGAACGAATACTGACAATAGCTGACTGTGTAGTTGAAATATTTGTATACAACCAATAATTAAATACTTAACATTTTCTCAGTTATAAGTTTATACTATATTTCAATGAAAATAAAAAAAAAATAGAGAGAGAGAGTCAAGGTTAGTGTGTGGTCACGTATATTAAGAGAAAATACTTATGGAAAAGGGATTTGGGTAATCCGGCAACTGTCGGACAGTTTTCTCGTGAAACTAAAAAGGAAGCATATCAATTATAACAATCATAGTCGCATACGCACTAACATCACAAAGTACAGAAGAATAATTAGTTAAGTTTTATTATTATCTATACATTTTTATTATTATCTATACATTAGATAACGCAAAGAGTTACTGTAAATCACAATAATTCCTCATCATCACCGGAAATCATAATGCCAAAGTAGGAAACGAAAGAGGCAATGAAATAGCAGTCAAATACAGATTTGGATCACGCAACGAAGGTGGAGAAAAATAAGTGCAAAGGTCCACAGCGATAACCAACACTTAGTTTCAAGAAAACCCAAGACGCTTATCGATATGGAGAAACCTGGGGGCGGGGGAGGTCAAAGATTGAGAAATACAGTTCTCATTCTAAAACCTATCCAAGTGTCGACTGTGGCAGTAACCACCTCTCAGTCATGTGCTAACTTAGATTAAAATTAGGAAAATTAAAGAAATCCAAAGCAACGCCTAAACTACAATTGGAGAAACTCCAAGCTGACTCAATTTGAAAACAGATATATTTTGATAGAGATATAGACAAATATAAGAGTTAAGAAGACAAAAATTTAAAGAGGAACACCTTAAGGGAAATTCTAGTGATATCGGCGAACAGAATCATTCCAAAGAAAGAGAGACAAAAAACAAAAACAAAAAAAGAAGTGGATGGCAGACAAAATTCTCCAGCTCATAAAAAAGAGACAGCAAATAATGCCAAGAAGTGGCAGTGGATGCTAAACAAAGCCACAAGAAAGAAATGCAAGCAGGTAATGGCCAAATGCCTCCACGGAAATGTGCAGAGATAAAAACTCCGCGGGCATAGACATAGCAAGCATGCATGAAATGATAGAATAATGTTAAGACAGAACACGTACCCTCATAAAAATCTGCATAAAATCTAAAAAAAAAAAAAAGAGGGATCATATAATGAAAAAAAGAAGACTTACTTCAAAGATGGAACAAATACATCGGAGAACGTCTTCCACAACAACTGAGGAGAGAAATCTACAATACTTTTTATCGAAAGATAACTTCAGACATGGAAGGTCGGGTAATATTAAAATCTGACGTACAATCGGTATCGACCAAGATGTAGAGAAACAAAGAATCAGGACCAGATGGAGATATTGTCAACCTAGGGATGATTTCGAAATAGACAAGATTACGGAAATAATAAATGAAATATACGACAGTGGTGATATATCGGAAGACATAAGTTGATCTATCTTTATAGGGATGCACAACTCCCTCCCCGCAAAAAAAAAACCTCACAAAAACAAACAGGTGTAAGTGAATGTGAGCTCCAGCGTTTTATCAATTTAATGAGTCACTTAATTTAAAATTCGAATTGAGACAAAATGGTAAGGATTTTTAATGACAACGCTTTTCTTCTTCGTTGGGTAGGCGTCTTCAGGTCAGAGTGACCTAACACACGAAGGCGAAACGCGTTGTCATTAAAAAGCTTTTCCACTTTGTCTCATTTCTTTTGTTTGGATTCTATATCCTACAAACTATCAATGAACAGGGGTAGAAATAAGGCATGAATAGTGCGGCTTTGTTCAAGACAATGGAACAAGAGATGACACAGCGTTGCAATTTTCAAAGTAAAACACATCCATTCATGTAAAGAGTATCATCGCAAAAGACATGTGCGCATGTCCGTCCTCATTGTCAATAATAGTAATCCTATGCAGGATGATACACTTCAAAATTTGTTGTTTGACAAACCTAAAGGAGTCATCAACGTCACATCAACTACTACAGATATAACAAGAATTTCCAACAATGTTGAAGTTCATCGTCGGTTAGACAGAGTATCCTGAATAGATGGGTGGATCTATTATAATAGACATAATTCGATAGTATAAGCAATATTTTTATTTTAACTTTGTACATGAAAGTTTTTGAAATTTCTGTTTTTAGAAAGAAAAAAATATCGTAGAAATTCTGGTACTGAAATTGTTTATATAGGATGTAAACAACAGGTGTTGAAAAAGTGCTTTACATTTATTGCAAAATTAAAAAAAATCTTTGAACGCTTTGTATAGTAGAAATAGCATCATTTTATTGATATAATCTGTTGGTAAATCTATGATTCTCTTAACGTTCAAACTCATTCATCTCACACCAACCAATTTAAAGAGCAGCAGAAAAGCAAAAACATGATAGAAAACATCTTGTAGTTCAGTTTTAATTTGGGATGAGAATATAATTTGATTTTGTGTAAATGCAACTAGCACAGCAAATAGGTAATATTTCGTGTCTTTTACGGGTTCTTTTTTTAATAAAAAAATGGAAAGAAAACGAGCCAATATCTGTGGCGCCATGATAATTACTTTCAATTTTTAAAGGTTTAATGAACCAAGATCTGAAACATGATCCATGTATCTAATTATGCCAGAAGTCAGGATTCATCACTTTACTCGTTCATGTTTTGAAGACGTCATATCGAAGAAGGAAAAAAAATTACGATATTTCTCAAAGTGAGCAATTCAATTTGTTATAGCGCTATGAGAAATATCCTCATCACTGATTAGATTGAATTATCAAAACTCAGGTAGGCAACAGGAAATTAACTGTAAATTTGGGATTTTACAATTGGATAGATAGTTAAATAATTACAGCATTTTTTTAGGAAGTATTTGTTGCAAAGTTTCCTGTTTTCAGGCGTTACAACGCGGAAGATTTTGAATGTATTCAACTCAACAGTGAATTGCTGAAGACAGTCATTTTATACCCCGTGAGCTGTTCCACAAATTTTAAATATGATTTCAGATTTAAAGATTTTTTTCTTTGAGATTTCCGTTTATATATATATATATATATATATATATATATATATATATATATATATATTATATATATATATAATATATATATAATTGGATATATATATATATATATATATATATATATATATATATATATATATATATGATAAAATATAGTTTTCAAGTATGCTGTATTGACGACTTAAAAGTGCTCAATATCAGGGATAGAGCGTATGTAAGTATAAAAGTGAACATTGATATCAGCGCCCAGCGGCGATAGTCTGTTTCATGCTAAGACACAATTGTCAGGTCTGATATTGAGCACTTTAAGCCGTAAATACACCATACCTAAAAACTATATTTTATCATATATATATATATATATATATATATATATATATATATATATATATATATATATATATATATATATATATAAACAGAAGATATATTAAAATAATTGTCGGATTAAGTTCATTTCATAATATATAATGTCATTTATTTATGTTTAAATACATTTCGAGCAGATACGGACTTTAGAGAGAAATCATAGGAAATTTGTAGTTTAAAAACAGTAACTTGACCTTGCTAACCAGACGCTTCCTCTGTACCCAAATGGTATAGCATGTCAGGCTATATGACGTTTTCTTGTCGAATACAGGTTCGATTCCTGTTGGAGGACACATATTTTCTATGACATTTCTCGGACATTCTGGCTGGCAAATGTTGTTAATATTGTTTATTATAGACAGAGCATTTACTTAAATATGTGTATCTATAAAATAACGTATAAACAAATATATATATATATAAAGTGTAAATACAAAAAGAATTCATTCAAACAAGTTTTGTTAAATTCAAATGTTGAGGTCTGTCTACTTAATATTTTTATTGTATTATTACAATTTTCGAATAAGATGTTATATCGGGATCAAAATTCTAGATAAACTGTATGAAGTTCATGTTTTTTTGTCTGTTTTCTCTAAAAAATGTTGTGAGTTATATTTTGGTTGTTAGTAATATGATGATAGATACGATGATAGATATGCACACGATTTGCACTCAGCTTCGACAAGTGACGAGGCAACCTACGAGAGAGTGTGATGCCTGCGTGGTCTATATATCTATATCTATATATATGTATATATAAATAAAAAAGAAAGAACAGTAACGGTGTTCTTATTATTTTTATTTTTTATTTTTACAAAACAGTACTCAATGTAAATTTACAGAGCATAAATATCATAAATTAACTGATTTAAAATATGTTTTTTCTCTATACAGTAATAACCATGTTTCAAAAATGGAAGCTAAAAACTTTAAAATTAATTATATAATTAAATTAAAAGCGTTATTTCCGTTTCAACTTTCAATATTCGCTTGAAGATGAAACGGAACTAAATGCAATGTTGATTTCTAGGTTATCTATCTATCTATCTATCTATCTATCTATCTATCTATCTATCTATCTATCTATCTGTCTGTTGAGGGGTCCACCCCTTTTTATACAAATGGACTCACCCAGTGTATACTTATACTACTGCCAGTGAATACTCGAGAGCAAGACCGATGAGTCGAGTCGAGTCCAGAGTAACAGAGTAAAAGGTTGTAGGTAACCGGAAGAGTGAGGGGTGAGGTAACAGCGTTGTAGGAGTTACAGTGAGATAGCACGTAGACTCATTTAAGAAGTCATACAGCGATACTTCAATACCAAAGACTGTATATATATATTTTGCTACTAACCCGTATTCCTGGAACTACTAACCTGCACTACCAGTTTGTATTATTACGTTAATACATTATTTTCATATATTCATCCCTGGCGTTTGTTATTTATTGGTACCAGATTTCAACCCGTAATCCACAACACTATCTATTTCAGTCGCTTTCTTTCTTTCTTTCTTTCTTTCTTTCTTTCTTAGCCTGTTCCTATCTATTTATCTATCTATCTATTGATCGACCGATCATACTTTGTGTGCTTTTGGGATACCTCTCTGAAATATCTACAGATGTGCTATTTTAATTATTAAATTTAGAATTTTACTTCGAAGGCACTGCACAATATGATTGTTTGTTTTCCAACTGATATCTACTCATGAAATGCATAGTTTCATTATGATTGTCTGCCTCAATATTTTTTAAATTCTTTTCATGAGATAAAGTTGTGTAATAATAAGATCATTCTCATCTTTCTTACGCAATAAAACCTGTAATAAACACTGATCCTCAATAATTCAAAGATGGTTAGAATTAAGTGGACTTTATTATAGAAGAATACAATAAATGTATAAATAGGTATTTATAATTTCTTTGCGTGCATGCGTGTGTATGCGCGTGTATTTTTGCATTTCTGCTTATTGGTTTGTTTGCAAGTCGATCACTTATAAGTTTGTTTTGTTAAAAAATACTTTGCTGATAAGAAAATAAACATGTACCATTATTATGTCATATTCATTGGACACAATAAACAACAAAGATAACACCCGTAATTTGGGGTCATTGCAGATTTATAAGTGAAATAGCACACATGCATGTACAATAACATGTACTTATCAAAATCCAAAATCCAAAATTCTTTATTCGTTTACGTCGATCGTTGGTCAAACTTTCTTACAAATAATATCATACACCTAGTGCTATTAGACTACTGAATTGTAAATGTATGACATTAAGGAAACACCGCTACAAAAAAATAAACAAACAGATAATAGTTGTCAAATCGTTGCAAAAAGACGTTGTAGATCGTGATTTTCTTTTCATTACTGTTAAAAAATTTGAAAGTCATATTTCCTACACAGGCATATATGGAATGGAATGTGAATAATTCAAATATCACCTGAGGCTTAATTTTTACTTCCGGTCTTGCGCGTTACTTGAGGATCTAGGAGTTAAGTTGAAAAGTAACGAAAAATAAGATTATTAAAGAAACACTTGTTAAATTATTATTAATAATAATAGACTCGGAAAAATACAAACAGACACGGAGCCCAGTGAAAACTGTATATAAACAGTTTTTTAATCAACTCGCAAAAACCTTCAGTTAAACAACAAACACGAAACACTCATTTGTTCTGAAAACTTTAGAATGTAAGTGAATTAATTCTAAATAATTTTTTAAAACTAACATTTTATTTGGGATATTATTTCACATCTAGAAGACAGAGGCGAATACATGTCTGTGTGTGTGTGTGTGTATTTGGATCCATGTCTAAATAATAATTTTCATATAAGAGAGATTTTCTCTGGTCCTAAATTAGAGCCTCTGTTAATGTATATAAAATAGACCAAAATGCCGGATATAAAAGAAAACCCAGATATAAGAAAAAAACAATCCGGTACCGACAACTCTCTATTTATACGGGTTATTAAATATATAATCAAATAAAAAAAAAAATTTGTTTGTGTGACTTTTTCAATCAAATGGAGACAACTTTAACTTTTTTATTATTCCTATATAATAATGCGAAATGTCTGTTTGTAAATTTGATAAGATAACTTTAAATCCTGAGGCTTAATCCAACATATCATACCATTTTGAATCAGACCGATTCTGTGACCAAATTAAAAACATTTTTTTGTTTGGACCGAACTCGAATGATCCTAAAATTTTGTATTCCCAAGTTTTCATTATTGATAATGATTGTTTTCTTGTTTTTAAGATATATTTTTTACGAATTTTTTATATATAAATATCATAATTTTATAACTTGATAAATAAATTTGATAAATAATTAAATAAAAATTGCGAAATCCAGTGAAATCAAAAAATAAATAAAATAATTATTTGTATAAAAATTAAAGACCTACGTACATCAAATTGTCTTTAAGTTAAAATGGTGGTAGAAAAATTATCGTTGAACTTTTAAAGGTAAGCTTAAATATTAATCTAATACTTAAATGCAGCGATCAATTTTGAGTTCTGTCGTTTATTGTTGCCTATCGCACACGGAAGCAGTATGTCTCACAAAATAGAAAATATATTCCAACAGAGGACCAAATTGTTAATCAAAATATTTGAAAAATGCTGCAGCGATGATAAAGGAATTCCGTGCAAATGAAATGCCCAGATTAAATGGTAGCCAGGAGAGTTTCCAATGCTGAGAATATGCAAAGACTTAGGGACTTCTGAACACGCCGAAGGTTCAATCAAGTTCCCTCCGCAGGATCTAGCTCAAATGCCGCCGATAATGTTTTATTAAATAATATAAACAAGTTTTGTCTATTTATTTAAATGTAAATTCTTTTCATATCGTCTGATAAGCATAATAACATTATCATTAAACGAAGAAATTTTTCATGAATATTGATACATATTTTTAATCCTATCTAAGCATTTATACTATATATATATTTCTCCATTATATATATAAAGATATGACAAATATATATATATATGCAATATATTAACCAATACATGGACAAAAATAATAATGATAGTCTGTTTATGTTTACATGGAAGATTTCAAGCAACGACATTGTTTTTATGAAGACGCTGGAAATAAAAAAATCGAACCGCAAATATCAATATTAAATCACACATGATCACGTGATCAGTGAAAAAAAAACTCGACCACGTAATACATGATCCCATGATCATATAAAATTTAAAAAACTCAACAAGAACTCGACCAAGCAACTAAAATCAAAGCTTAATAAACTCATTAATGCTAATAATGCTGAACAGAACCCTTTAAAACTTCCTAAAATTGTTGGTGATTATAGACCTGGTTACATATACGGCACTATAAAAACACATAAACTTCTCCGTCCTATCATATCGCAAATTCCAACTGCTGTATATCATCTAACAAAATACAAATTAATTATTTTTTACCTTCCTAGTAAATATAGTGTTAAGTCAACTTTAGAAGTAATCCAAATCCTAAAAAAGTGAAAAACCCAACAATAAAATCATAGCTTCACTTGATGTTGAAAACTTATTTACCAATGTCCCTATTAGTGAAAAAATTGACATAATTATAAATAATATATATACAGTAACTCATCTTTACCCCCACTTAAAATTAATCCTAATATATTAAAAAACTACTATTATATTATACTACTGAAGTCCCTTTCTTAGACCATAATTATAATATATATATACAACGTGATGGTGTCTCCATGGGTTCAGTACTGGGTCCGACATTTAGCAATTTCTACATGTCGAACCTCGAAAATAAGATATTTACAGATTAAAAAAAAAAAAAAATCCATCTACCTAAGATATGTTGATGATATCCTTATGTTGGTTAAAAATACAGATGAAATACTTCAACTTCAAAAACGTTTCCAAAATAATTCTGTCCTTAAATTCACGTATGAACTCAATACTAATAATAAAATTCCCTTCCTTGACATATTGATAAACACAAATAATAACAAATTTACTATTTCGCCATACAAAAAACCTACAAGCATAAATTCATGTACACTTAACTACAAGAGCGAATGCCCATATTACTACAAAATAGCAATTATAAAAAAATCTAATACATCGTGCAGAAACTAATTCATCCATGAAAAGATTTTTTTACAGTGAACTAAAGAATATAAAACAAACACTTATTAATAATAGCTTTCCAAACTATATAGTTGATGAACAAATAAAATACTTTCTTAGAAGTCTCAATACTAAGCAAATAGAACATAATAATACTTCTACTAATCACAAACATATTAATCTCCTATATCATAATCAAATGCATACTAATTATAAACAAGATGAAAATATACTAAAAAAATTAGCAAATACTAATATATCTACAACAGATCCTAACAAAAAAATTAAGTTAATCATATACTATACTAAATCTAGTATATCCAACTCAATTATTCGCAATGATTCTTCTTTCCCCAGGTTAGCGATTTGCAAAAAAAATAACATAGTTTATAAATTCAAGTGCCCTTTGGGAGATTGTATCTCCAACGGATTAAATAATATTTATGTGGGTCAAACCACAAACTCGCTTTCACGGCGCTTGACACTAAATTTGAATGATAACTTTAACATTTTTAAGCATTTAAAACAACATGCCTGGCCACATACACAATTCCGGAAAATCCTCGTTGAAAACACAACATGAAAACAATAAACAAAAACTAAAAATTCTTGAAGCTATATTCATAAAACAGTTGAAACCCAACTTAAACAAAATAAAATATGAAATCTCCACAAATATTCTTAAATGCCTATAATTTATAACAAAAGCCATTGGTTCATACCAACGGCTTCACATACTTAATACATCTCGTTCTCACACTCCCGTGGTCATGTGTGACATCATGATCTGCGGTGCGATTTTCGCTTCCAACGTCTTGTATGCACGATGTTTCTCGTTGCTTGGAAATCTTTCATGTAAACATAAACAGATTATCATTATTGTTTTGTCCGTGTATTGGTTAATATATTGTAATGTAATTGTCATCTTTGATAATGGCTTATGTAAGCCGAAAGCTTAGATAGGATTAAAAAAAATATGTATCAATATTGTGATTTTCTTTCTTCTTTTAATGATAATGTTATTAAGCTTAATGATATGAAAAGAATTTATTAACAAAACTTGTCTATATTATTTAATGAAACATGCATAATGAAAAATGAAATTTTATACATAAAATAAATATATCAAATTGTTTGTTTTTTTTTACTTGTTACTGATATTGATTTTTAGAACGGTAATAGCCGACATATTAAAAAGCATTTTTATAACAAAAAGAAGAGGATGTAACAAGAAATGTAAATATTACCATAAAATGGTAAAACCGAAATATAAGAACGATTAAATAGCAGCTAAACCGGTTTATTGTTCGTCTCTCATCAGACCATAATTCGAAGACAAAAAATGTGCATACCGACTAAAAAAATCATGCAATACCAAACAAATTCTATATGCAAAAAAGAAAAAAAGCACACCAACCACTCTTTCTGTTTACAGAGAGCTGGCTGGTAGGACTTAATGTATACTGATTCCAAAACATTCAAGTGATAATCAGAAGTATGCGACCGCGCGCTGAAGATTTTTAATCAAGTCTTCAGCTATCACTGAACCTGGTGGATTAATACATCTATGTAAATTGCTCACCTTTCCCTTGCGAATGTTGACTGGTACTCGTACTTCTAACCTTTGACCCGTTCTGCTTACATAGCATTGCAATGAAATTGAAATAAAGTAAATTATAAATTAATATGATGGCTAGGTAGAAGACCCTTTCGGATCGGGCATTATTTTTTTTTAAATGCTTCTTTCTCAAGCCAACGTATTAATGTACGACCATATATTTTTTAAAAAACTTACAGGAAAATAGTTAATTTATGGCTTTAAAAACATCAATAATAATAATAATAATAATAATAATTCACTTTCGTTTAAAAAAGTGATAAAATTTAGATAAATTACTGTGCTGCATAGTTTCTTTTCTTTTCCTTAACGTCGACAAATTTTTGAATAGTTTACAAAATTATCTAATTCAAATTTGAACGCATAATGTTATTTTTCTCAACGATACATTTTTTTCTGAGTGTATAAATGCAGTTTCCTGCATTAAAACTCTGTTCGTTTATATATTGGATCGGATTTCCTACATTTTTCAACTGATTTCAACAAAACTTCACAAGACTACGTAAAATTACCTTGCGGTGGTTCTGACAGCGCCAACAATTGGAAAAATACAATTATTTTTGCACGAAATCAATTTGAAAACACGATTAAGAGGCACCGTGAGAATGAAAGGGGGACAACTCATATCGAGTTATACTTATTATAAAACCCAGGTTGTTTGTGTGTGTTCGTTTATATATGGCATCGGATTTCCTACATTTTTCAACCGATTTCTACAAAACTTCACTTTGTTTTTGGCAGGTAGTGTTTCTTATTGTCTTGCACACTTTTTTCTTTATTTTTACATTCAGAATGCTTTAAAAATTCCATTTACAAGACAATTGTTTATAATAAAATTCTATTCAATCGGTAGACTCATAACGATTGAAAACAATGTTTTTGTTTGAGTTTGGGTTTGACCAATTCGTAAAAAAAAAGCAAAAAACTAATTAAGACATGCGTGTCCGTCAACCTTAAACAATAATCTTTATCAATTTTATTTTTCAGTTTTTATGTTGGTCGATACTTGATCTATCTCTTACTGTTACATCCCCGGGCAACGCCGGGCTCTACTGCTAGTATATAATAATATATATAAACTTTAAACGTTATTTTTAGTGGATCCTCTTATTTTAGTAGACGATCCGTTTATCTATTAAACAGTATATTTATTTATTTTTGTCTATAACGTCCTAATATTCGAGAAATCTTATTAAAGAAAAATATTCGCTCTCCGGCAGGATTCGAACCTGCGCCTCACTCTCTTGGGCAGAGGGAACCGTCGTTAGATCCAACGTGCTCTCGTCCGACTGAGCTATGAAGAACTTAGCCGATCAGGCAAGGCTTCGTAGCTCGGTTGGTCTATAAAGAATTAATGCAATTTTTTATTTGATCATCCGACAAATTTGTATCACTTTAGATGTTATTTTCAGAGGATACCCATATTTAAGTAGACGCTCCGTTTATTTTAAACAGTATATTTATTTTCGTCTACGAGCCTGAATATACTTGAAATTTTATTAAAGAAAAATATGCGCCAACCGACAGGATTTGACGTCGGTGATTATGACTCTCCCCAGCTTCCTGACTTTTATTGTTCTAGCAACATTTCACCATAACCTAACTTTGTTCATCTATCCATTTGATGAGACTTATGAAGTTGGATTCTTATCGGGCTCCCGATTGATTCTTTTGATTTTGATCTGTTCTGTAAGTGTTAAATTCTGGAATCCTCCTTCCTCATTATGTTTTCCTAAAATTCCGGCTTTCTTTTTCTGCTAGTTAAGAATAATTCTTTGTAGCTTCTACTCTCTTTAAAACTTCTTCATTTGTCACATGCTCTGTACACGGTTTTCTCAACATTCAGCAATAAAACCATGTCTCTGTTGCGTCAAGTCTTTTTTCATCGTTAAAAAATTATCTAAAATTTACTGCTATAACAGATATTGCGACAGTATTTGCACTACGAGGAGGTTAATTTTAAAATAGGCTACATCAGGTTCTACTATGACTCACCATTTGTCTGATTTAATCAATATGAGAATAAAAAATAATATAAAGGATACAATAAGCGCCAATCAGGCTAATTTCTGTTTGAAGACGTGTTTGATTTTAAATTTATTTTTAAGATGATGATTTTACATCTTTCCGCATTATATGTTCCCAAAGTTTCAGCACTCTCTTGTTAACAATGGTTTCTTTATTGCCCCTATTGCCTTTATTTTTTTAATCGAATTTTCCTCAAGCAAGGTAATAAAGCCACTAAGACACAAGGGGTTACTGGGTGTGAAAGAATTAGAAAACAGAAACATTAAGGAGCGATAACGATAGAAGAGTAATCAGGAAGACAGTAGATAACGATTGACATTGCATTTACATTTTCGAAGATCAAAACTGGCCCGAAATCATGGAGCCAGAAGAACGCACCACAAGCGAGAAGTGCAAGAAAACAAAATATTAGCATAGAACTTCCGGTTACATCTATGAATAGATTTTACAATGAAATCAGCGAGCACGAGTTCAAATTAGAGGCTAGTCTGTTGTATGCATTTTTACATAAATACCCTTGGGAAAATGCATCAATCTGTATCCCTTAGTTATGGCTTGAGCCGGCTAGACTGAAAACTCTTGTCTTGGTGACAACCAATCTAAGAGAAAGAAACCTATGAATTTTAAATCGTAGAGAAAGCAACAGGAAACAACTCCGCCGTCTTTCACAGGAATACACTGCAATTCACAGATAATGAAGAAAAGGAACCTGTGGAGAGTCGTAATCTCAAACAATAGGGATATAGTATTAAAAATTTTCCTTAAAAACAGAAAATTAGTTTATGCTACAGGTTTTCTGCAAATATGCATTCCAGATATAGCTTTCTCTTTTTAATCGATTTTATTCTATCATGTAGAGATTTATTTATTACCTGGAAACGATTCTCATTTTGAGTCGAAAAGAATGTTCATTATAAAAATTGTCCAGATTCCAAGAAAGGCAGATGAAAATTTGTCAGATTAGGGACATTCAAGATTCAATAATATTCAATATTCATATATATATATATATATATATATATATATATATATATATATATATATATATATATATATATATATATATATATATATATATATAACATTTATTTATTTGAAAATTATAACATAATAACATAAGCATTTTATAACATCACTAAAAAATAGCCATTTTGTTTCAACGCTTCTGGTGACTTGTCAAGAATCTAATATATATATATATATATATATATATATATATATATATATATATATACAGGGTGAGATGAATAAATTGTCGTGTAGATGACACAAAAATGAAAATAACACTGACATCTCATTTTATCAGATATATTTACCAAAATGACACAAAAATATCTTGAAATACTAAAGAGTAAATTTATTCAACAAAATCGCCAATGGCTTCAATCACGGCCTCCAGACCACTTCGGAATCTCCTGCAACTTTTCTGGACGGTTTCCTTGTTTAACTTGGTGATTGCTACCATAATCCTTGCCTTCAGTTCATCTTTGGTGTTACAAGAAGTTTTGTTGGTCTCTTATTCAACTGTTCCCTACACGTAATAATCAAGGGGGTTGCAGTCTGGGCAGTTAGGTGGTCAGATGTAAGGAGTAATGTGGTCACAGAAATTGTCTGACAGCCATGATTGGGCTCACCTGCTTGTGTGGCATGGTGCAGAGTCCTGTAACCAGTCGTAGGGTCTTCCAGTAGCCATCGACTTGACCCAGGGCAGCACCATCTCCTCAAGGCACTTCTTGATGTAGGCCTCCGTGTTTAAAACAATGACAAGTGTAACAACAGCAACAACAACAACAACAAAAACAACGACAATAATAATAATAATAATAATAATAATAATAATAATAATAATAATAAGAAGAAGAAGAAGAAGAAGAAAACTAGAAAAATAGCAGGGCCTCGCTCTAAAGTTGGGAAATTGTATAATATTATAAACGTTAGGGTTGTGCCCATAATACTTGAAACAGTTTTTAAAACACTACGAGCAAAATTGGGGGTGCTGGAGATTCGATTGATAGTGATGGGGTTGGGAAAAAGGTGCTGGATATACATAATGCTTAACACTTGATAGTGACAACTATTATACTTGGTTTGAAGAACATACAAATGAATAAATAAAGAATAGCAGTCATCATTCACTTACTTGTATTGTTGTTGCTGTCTGTGCTTTCAGATGTAACAGTAGTCCCAGTGGTCAGTTGAGGAGAACAACGGACAGAAAGAGTCAATGAAATCAGGCAAATAGCTAGCACCACAAACCAGTCTCGGCTGTGAAAATTTTTTAAACTCATTTTCATTTAATAATAATGACAATGCAAATTTATATAAAGAAATATAGAGAGTAAATAGGCAATTAGCGTTTAAAGATCCCAAATTGCGCGTACGCTTCTACTTATGTTTGTTGCGACCGGCGCAATGAACAGGCGATTTCCAAAGTTGAGGAGAGTGAGCGAAAAGAATGAAAAAGTTTTCTGACGTTAAAAAAAGTAGGACATTTTAAAATAGCGTTGTGTCGTCACTTTATTTAAAATAAGTTCAATTCTTAACACTCCCACTACGTGAATGTTATTGCAACTGTGCCTATGTATGTGTTTGTGTGTATGTTTTCCTTTATGTATACGTATGTAAATGTAATTGATATTTAAAAGGTAGAATAAGTACGCAAATGAGTTGATATTTACATCTTGATTACTTAACTCTATTATCTCTATGAAAACAAATGTATGTGTAATTGATAATGTATAAAGATTATTGAGAAAGAGAGATAATAGAGAGAGAAATGAAGCGAAATAGAGAGAAAGGAAATCAGATAGAAATGAAATAACAAGATAATGGCGGTAGAAAGGGGGAAGGGAAATGTAACGAGTGAAAGAAAGAGAGAAATGAGAAAAAAAAGAAAGAGAGATGGAGTGGTATTCTTTCCTTTCCTGTTTTATAAGTATTTTAAAAGAATGCAAACATTTGTTTTACACCAAACCTTATTCTACATTTAAGTTTCCTCTTGTCCTCTCGTGATTTAATTGACCAAAGAAAGGTGAGGTTCTGCTGTTTGACAATTACAAATAATACGTTTAAGACAAGGGACTAATTCACAGATCAATACAGTTTGAGTTAAAACTGACAATCTTCCCTTATGTTTTATGAACCACTTACATTATAGCAAACCACCCACATTCCCTCCGTATTCCATCATTTCCACTCCAACAGCTTCTTCCCGCGAATCACTGTTCCATGATATCAACTCCCAAGGGGATGTTTTCCCAATCACTACAATCTTAATTTGTTTAAGTCTAGGGTTAAACGTTAACGGTTATCTTCTCCCCATATCCGTATAAACTCTCTCTCAATGTAACCCTTTACCTCGAGTGCCCCCCGTGGCCTTTTACAGAGCGAACCTTACTGTAAACCCCCCCACGTCCCCCCCAAAAAAAACTGCATATGCATGTACAAAACACAGTGTATAACGTCTCTCTCTCTCTATGTGTGTGTGTGTGTATGCAGGCACAATCAGTACTAGGATGTTTGGGATGTTAATATAGAGAGATTGGGATGTTATTGGGAAGCGAGTCTATAACATAAACTAAAAACTAGGGAGAACCGTATTGGAGAGAATTTTTTTTTTCTATCTAAAAAAACAGCATTTTCCCCATAGCCACCCCAAATGGATAGGCATTTCTACAAGCAGTAACAACAGCCGGCCGGTTATTAAAAATCTTTAGTAAGTTACTGTTTTTTTTAAACACATTTACTTTTTATATCCGTTTTTTAAAGTTCCTAAAAAAATCAAATTTCATTGGTATTTTGTTAGAACTTGTGGTTCATAAAACACACACAAACACACACAAACACACACACACAAACACACACACACACACACACAAACACACACACACAAACACACACACACAAACACAAACACACACACACACACACACAAACACACACACACAAACAAACACACACACACACACACACACACACACACACACAAATATCATTTGAATATAATTTATCTCCTTGTTGTTCTGTATTATTATATTTTTAAAAAATCCCTGTACGTATTGAATTCACTTGTATTGAAAATGTTGAAATATCCAACCAGATGTCGTTATACACCGCCCCCCGCCCCAGCTGTGACAGCCCGAAGTCAATAGAAAAAGGATTTCATCTAAACAAAGTCAAAGTCCCAGTAAGAATTTTCTGTTGGATGACGCACCGATCTAGCACCAGAAATTTACCACACTAGAATTTCTGCATTATTTAGTATTGTTGAAGTTATCGCAAAGAATTTTGTCGAGATTTACAAATTCTACATTTCGTTCAGTTTCGCAAAATCAGTGAAATTTGAATAAGTTGATTTGTTTGGAAAAATACTTCGACAAAATCCTACTTCGTGGTTTAATAATTTCTTTAAATTAATTTAATAGGTAACAATATTTTATGGTAAACAATATTTTTTTTAGAAAATTTATTTTTTCCTTTTTAAAAGCGAAGAATAAAATCTAAACTAAGCTACGCATCCTAGTAAAACAGAAATGTATTATTATTCTGTACTTCCTTACCTGTTTGCACTTCTCCCCAAAATTTGGTTTCAATGGTTATTTTAGAGGATATGACGGACGGAGTGTAGGGGACGGATTAATAAAAGTTATAGAATTTTGTATATATATGGACTAGTAGGCGTTGCCTACTTGCTTACGTTTAGCAAAATAAGATATATTCACTACTTGAAATCTTTGAAACAAAAAATTTAAATGAACATTTCATTCATAAATTGGCTTGTTATAATTAACGAAAGTGTTACAAATAGATGCCAGCTTGTTGAAGGCCAAGTGAATTGCAAATTTCAAACACTTTTCTGCATTATATAAGACGATATTCCCAAAGAGAACTATTTTTTATATGAAAATCAAAACAATCATCGAATAAAAGAACAGCAATGAAGGATAGTTAATTAATGAAATAAACTTTTTAAAAAATCAATATGCAAATTAGTTAAACCTGAAGAGTGATAGTGCATAGAAGTATATAAAACCCCTTCTAGGAGGGGTATACACACTCTGGGCACCTCTACTTGGTGTAATGGTTAGAAAGCTTGTCTTGCTAGATCAATTACGACTGAGTAGTGAGTTCGATCCTCATTGGGTGCCCCATACTTTCGGTCTTGTGCCACATCTAAGCCGGTCTTAGAAAATCACTATTTGACAGTCCGTCCCTGCGCTGGTAGTATCACAGCTATCACTAGCTTAGATCAGCTAAGACCAGACGCCCGAGTGAAGTGGGGCGGGGGTCAAGTAAATAAACAACCTGACTCAGTGGGAATACAACACATCCATTTATCATCTCTCAGTTGCGTGACTGTTTTTGGGCAGAGTGAGCTCAGAGGCGACTCCGTCAAAGGACAAAGTCGCAACTGAGAAAAATTATACTGAGAGGTACCCAGTGCTGGGGAACAGCTGCGCGAGGCCTCGCCCTCTCATTGCACCAGAGAGAGAGAGAGAGGGATCAGTGCTCGCACCGAGGCCAGCACAACCGACGGTTGCAGGGGCTGTGGGCAATTTTTGTTCCTTGCCCGGGAGAACGCGCTCGGGTGACCACCTTAAAAATGATCTTGTGTCACAACTTGTCTTAGTGGCGAGACAGAGTAAATACCTAGTGTGTAAATTACTATAAAGTAGAGCTGGGCTTTTTAATCTCGCAATTCGTGGGAGAATTGAGCTCCAATTTCGCTATTTATTCATATATATTATGTTTCTTTAACTCTTCATATATTGAATGTATAACTATTCCTATTTTTGTATCTTTACACTATATTAATTTTATCTTTTATCCCCTGTTCTGTTACCCATGAAATAAAATAATTGTTTGTAAGCAAAATAAGGATCTACGTACATCAAATCGTTTTTAAATTAAGTGTTAGCAGAAGAATTATCTTTGAACTTTTAAAAAGTAAGCTTAAACATGAATCCAATACTTAAATTCAACGATCAATTTTGAGTTCTTCTGTAGTTTATTGATGCATATCGCATCTACTCCTCCCTAGCTATTGTGATGATGTTCAAACCAAGAGTCCTCCACAGAAGCTAGTTTAAATGCTGCCTGATTTTGGATACAGAAGGAAAATAAGAGTTACTCTCCTTGAACCATGAAATCAACGATAATGGTTAGTATAATATATTAATATATATTGTTAACCTCGCATTATCTGGCAACCCTGAATCCGAGCTCAACGAAAATCGTTCCTTGCGTCTAACTTTTCTATACACACACACACTGTACTTTATATATAAGATGATACTTACTTTTGAAGACGATGTATTCATAAGGAAACAAAAAACCCAAAATCATTATGATTAAATCAATGTTTTATTCTGGATAGCAAAATAACCTCGTAGTCACTTCAAATGGAAATCTAGAATGCAGACGATTAAGTTTCGAATAGAATAATAAAAATCCTAATTTCTTTTACAAGTACAAAATAGTGATATTATTTTTTGTTAATATCACCATCAACTGAACGGACAGTAGTTACAGTTTCTCATCAGTGAGACAGTACGCTCAAAACCTCGGACACGATGACCTGTGACTTCGTGCTAGCACAACCATTTTCACTGTTTTGGGTTAACTCGTGGTATGGTTTTCACTTTTCAGGTATTTTTCAGACATAGATCATGGTGAGATTCGAACCTGGGTCTCATGCTCAGAAATGAACATTCTAACCACAGGACCACAAGATTTAAGAAGTTTTGCTTATTTCACTACCCCTATCTCTGGTTTATACTTCAATTATGCCGAAAAAAGAGGGTCCATCAGTCATCGATAGTTTGAACAAGGCCAGTACGCTCAAACCATCGATCACGATGACTTGTAAATTTCGTGCTAACACAATTATTTTCACTTACAAGTTTTGGGTTAACTCGTGGCATGGTTTTCAATTTTCAGGCATCGATCATGGTGACATACGAACACGGGTCACATGGTCACAAAGCGAGTGTTCTAACCACGTGACCATAGGTTTTTCGAAGTTTTGTTCATAGACACGTTCACATATTTTGAACTTGTAAAATTCAATTATTTCTTGTGTAAAGTCGGAGTAAATTTGTTTACACCGAGTTAAATAATAAAATCGTCCAGGTTAAAGCAAACTTGTTCTCTATTGTTTGTGAAGAGTAGAAAAAAGTTAATCGTTGGTTTTGAATGAGAATTTAATGAAAATGTCAGTCAACACAACAAATTAATTCAAATGAAAATGCTTCTCTTTTATTTATTCTACTTTCAGTTCTCGTTTACTTAACTAATGGATGTTGAATTTGAATATAAACTGCTAAACAATTATTCAGTTTGTCAAAATGAATGTCGATCATAGAAAGCGTCGAGTAACCTTGCATACAGACAATCATTCACCTAAAATGATTTATTAATTATAATCTATGAGTTGGAACTTTAATCGTTTTCTGAGTGTAAAGTCTAGTTGTCTATTGTTATTTACAGATGTGTTTTTGTAATCATGGTGACAATATTATCAGGGTTCACCTATTTTCTTTCGAACTTTCTATAACAAAGGTGGCATTTTAATGCATGGCATAATGTTGTTGAAGAAATGACAACTTTGTTGATTAGAATTTCCAGAACTAATTTGTACAACATAATCAAAGACGAACGGATCAGGAATATGGAACTGTTCGATTCACATTCTAACTTCCTGTGTATGAAGTTAACATGAAAAAATGTAAAACTTGTTACTCTTGGATACCAAATTAAATTCTCTCACCCCCGGTTTTTAATTTTTGGAGTTTTTTCCACACTTCACTTCTCCTGCCCCGCTTATTAAGGCGTGTGGAAGAAAGGGAAGAATACAAGTCAAGAAGGAAAGGAAAATGAGCGTCATGGAAATATTTTTAATTTGATTAACATCTTTCAAAGACATTATTTTGACGTTGGTATATATATATATATATATATATATATATATATATATATATATATATATATATGTCTATTATTTCACCCTCATACACAGGAGGTATTGATTTCCCTTTTCCTCCGTATGTGGTCAGCTACACCTGATTTTTCTATTTCCCCTCGTGTTACCGCTTTACGATATTCCTGACATAGACAAAGAGCATCACTGGAAAATACGAAAACTTAAGGAATCAGCACATATGCTAGGCGACAAAAATCTCCTGAGTCGATCAAGCATAGAGATGAATACAATATGGGAACCAGTAATACTAGCGAAAAGCAATGTATAACAACAAAAATTGCAATATAAGCTATGGCAAAAAAATGCTTAATAATAATAACAAAAAATTCATACACAGATGTCCTCGAGGACACATGGCCCAGTGGATAAAGACCATTGGTTAGATCCAGTGACTAGTCCCAATTGAGTTGAACCAAAACTTGGAGAACTGTTGAATAAACACAAATAAGCCTGAGCGAGCGTCTGCAATAGGGATTGACGGGTTCGAGTGGCCAGCTATTATATTACATTACTATGACAAAAATGGGAAAACATCTGGAAGAGTCGGAATATACACATCAGCCTAAAGTTGAAATTACTTTCGCCATCACCAGCTACGGATGCGACTCATGGGCACTGATCAGGAGGAAAAGACATCGGATTGATGCTTTCGTTATGAGGGCATATCGCAGAGTCCTTAGAGTACCTTGGACAGTGAGACGCACTAATAAATGGATGCCATCAGAACAAGTTACGTATTGAGAGAGCAGATGGCACTAAGGAATCTCCGTTACTTTGGGCATATTATATGATGAGGCGGTTTCGTTAAGGACATTCTGCAGTGGAGGACAAGCGGTACCAGGGACGACCACCCATATCTTGGTTTGAGGATATTATGAGGTAGACCAGAATGACAGTGGACGAGGCTATAAGGGATGCACCAGACAGAAATATATGAAGTGGAGCGGTGACCACAGCAGCGCAAAATGCGCTAACTGAATAAATGATGATGATGTGTTGAATTCATTTATGTCTGTTGAAATTTGCTACCAAATGTAGCGCTACGGTAATTTAAACGGACCTCCACTTAAATTTTCATTTTGAGTCACCTTCAGTGGTAGACAACGGTGTGACCTTCGAATTGGAGACATCAGAATCAAGCAGGTACAGAAATGTAACCACCTGAATTATGTAGTAACAGACGACGGAAAATGCGACACAGAGATCCGAAGGTATATTGGAATAATGAAAGAGGCCTTCTAGAAGCTAAGCAAAGTGTTAAGACACAAAAATTGTAGAGTAAGTGTAGTGGCCATGGTTAAATGTAAATGGCTGAACTGCCGAACAAACAGAATTGACAAAGCTTTTAATAAACAATTACAAGAAAAAAAAGGAAAGAACAGGGTAAAAAATAATACTGGACAAACAAACAATATATACATACAAAGGAAGAGTAATGAAGCAAAAAGTTTACAAACTAAGAATTGGTGTTGACACACAAAAGCGAATTCGGATTAGCGAACATATCATTCTGGATTCAAGAAAAGACATACCGGGACTGAGTCAGATGATATCGAGAAGTGGCTTATCTTATTGGCTAGGAAAAAATCCCAGCATACATTTATATGGTTTTGCCTATAAATTGGGGAGGGGAATGTATTTTGCAATCATTCCTAGAGAAAATTTTTTATGATGAAATTATTTTGTCATCTATGTTTTTGTAAGATCCCTGTAAATATGTGGTATTGTGGTATATATAGGATTGAATGATGATGGATGAGTTCTTGTGGTGAATGAGTAAATTGTAATGGATGAATGGGTCGTGAATTGGATTAGCTAGGTTTAAGATAGTGTAGACCAGCCTCTCCCTACTGCCCTCTCGGCCTCGTGCCACAATTGTTATTTTATTCTTAACAGTAAATATACATTGGATTGGAACTAACAAATATATCTTTATAAACGAAGATAAAGTACTGAATTGCTATGTCATATCTGTCCTCCTATCTGGTTGTGAATGCTGGACAATTTTTTCATAGCTGAAGAAGAAACTTGAAGCGACTGATGTGTGGTTCTACAGACGGGTGCCATGGACAGGACACGTGAGAAACGAGGAAGTTCTAGTGAAAATGAGGACTAGTAGGATACTCATGCTTAAAATCAGAAAGAGATAGTTGAAATTTCGAGGACACATTCTGAGGATGAACGGCTTGGAAAACTTAATTATCTCATGATGCAATGTCGGAAAAAGGGAGAGAGAGAGAGAGAGAGAGAGAGAGAGAGAGAGAGAGAGAGAGAGAGAGAGAGAGAGAGAGAGAGAGAGAGAGAAACAGCGAGCAACTTACCTAATGAGTTTCTATAAATCAGGCGTTCCCAACCTCTTTTTGCTTCGTTGCCTACTTTCACATAGATAAATTTTGCACCGCCCACCTTTACAGAAAATATTCAAAAGAAAACCAAAATTGTTTGGTAAAAGTTTGTTACCGGTTCGTAAACTGACTTTATGATGTAGTAATAAAATAAGCAGGTAACAAATAACACTGACTTATGCGACTGCTTCTACTACCGTATTAAAGAACAAACGAAACGAAAGCAAACTTGACCATTGAAAACTATATAGAAAATGTCAAAATATTCCTTGTTTGCGTGGATATTTATATCTTATCTAGCAAGGTGATCCATTATTCTCATTTAGCTTGCTGTTTTTTTCTTGTGAGATATACAGGTTCTTTGCATATATCCTATGAATGTATTTTTCGGGTAGCATATGTTGAAATACATTTTTAATACTCAAAATCCTATAACGTCTACCAAAATTTGTAATCGCCCACTATTTTCTGTTTAGTTGCTTATCGCCCACCCAACAGTTGAAATCGCCCACCAGTGGGCAATATCGCACAGGTTGGGAAACCTTGGATGTCAAAGCAGTGAAAAAGAAGGATGATAAGGTGTCAGGTATTGTTTGGAGCTACAAGAATGTTGTGGAAAAACATGATCACTCACGTCCTGAAGGGACACAATATATAAATAATGATGTAATCATAGTGTATGTAAGTATTATTTTTTTAGGGGACATGAGTGATTTATTCAACAACTTTTTCTGCTATTTTTTTTTTACCAGTGAATTTCGCGTTATCGCTAGTTGTTGATTAGTTAATTCTCAGATCAATGAAAAGACCCGGAAACATTTGTTCTGGTGGGACTTGTCACCGTCAATTAACACTGTCAAATATATTACATTTCATAAATATGATATATTTCCAACAACATGTGTCGGTGTTTATTAGGCGATCTTTTTTCCTTCTTAATCCTTAATCTTATATTATTCTTTATTTTGCATTTACAATGTCATTTTTATAGATCCATTTTCGTAGGACTTCTTAAGAAGCCATATGCAAACTCCATCGGACAATCAGCTTAATGAGTAAAAAAAACAAACCCTAAACTTATGTGAATTCCGATGAATAGAGTACGTAGCAGAATTAAATCAGAAATACAAGAACAGTGTGGTTTCATTAAAGACATTGGAAGAAAGAATCCGATATTTATAACCAGAATGATATTAAAAAGAGTAATACAGATAAAGAAGGATGTATATCTATGTTTTATAGATTATAAAAAAGCGTTTGAATTAATACGGCACAAATATTTTTGAACAAGAGGGAAAACTCAAATTATTTGGGAGTGTGATATTAGAATACTCCAGAACTTATACTAGGATCAAACTGTTTTCAAACGGAGAGAAAACATGAAGAGAGTTAGTATATAAAAATAGAAAGGGACGTAAAACATGGATGTTTCTTCGCAATAGATTTATTCAACCTTTGCAGTGAGGCAATCCTGGACGAACTATAAGGCCTTGTAGGACTTATTATTGGTGGACATAATCTTAAAAATATAAGATATGCAGATGATAGTGTATCTATAATAGACACAGAAAGGAAAACGTCAAGAACTACTAGACAAGGTAGTAAAAGAAAGGGAGAAGAAAAGACGAACTATCATTTGCAAGAAGACAGAAGGTATGGTTGCCAGCAAAAGGAATAGCCCAAGATATGAGCTACAAATTGGAGATGTCAAAATCAGGCAAGTATGAAAACTGAAATATATAGGAAGAATTTTAGCAGAGGACAAAGAATGTGACATCGAATTTCGGGAGCAGTATTAAAAAAACCAAAAAAAAAAAAAAAAAACCAAAAAACAGATTCGTTACAAACAAGGAAAAGTGTGCTGCACTATTATATAATATGGTTGTGCGATTTCTTTGCAGTTGAAGGGATTTGAAGCTACAGAATGATACTAAGAATATCATTGACTGAACAAGGGAGATTTAAGCATAATACAAAATCTAAATCTGCAAATCATAATGGAGAAAGAGAGCTTAGAAAATTTATAACAGGACATATTGAAGGCAGGAAGAATGGGGCCAATAAAAGTATCCAATACAGACCATGCGCTGTGCTATGTATTATTACAGGGTGTGATAGAAATACCTCCTACATATATCTCCACATAATTGTAAAACATTAGTTAGATGAAGACATCATTGTAACTAATGTCTTATCATTATGTGGGAGGTATTTCTGTCACATCCCATATAAGTTCCTATTGGGAATAAAGTGGGGGATCGGTTTTCTATCGTTATTAAGTAATAAAATGATAGCCCTTGAAAATACCTTCCACAAATGGTAAGACATGATGAAGACATCATTGCCACTAATGTTTTACCATTATGTGGGAGGTATGTATGGGAGGTATTTCTGTCGCACTCGGTACAAGGAAATCTTTCTCCTAATGAAAATACAGCCGATTTGACTTTCAGTAAGTAACAGCGAAAGCGCGACTTTTGTGTATTGGTCTGAAGATAGCCGTGAAGACTAATGCATTCATACCACTTGTACAATCCCCTAGGGAACAACGACTGTAATCATAGAGAGCAGTGAAAATTTCCTCAAAGCTGCACACTTCATTGATTGTTCCTTATATATGTCTATGACTCCATGCCAAATTTCAAGGTGATATGTTGAGGTTTAATCTGAAGCATTTATTTGCAACTGAAATTTAAAAATCTATTTATAATGTGTTGATGCAGTATAATACACATTGTTTATATTCAGTTTTGTTCATTTACTACAACCATCTTGCACCACACAAGTACCATTTTATGATCACTATGGTAACATTTACCCACAGATAGAGGGTGTAGTAATGGGCTCGTATCTGGGTCCTACTTTATTTAATATCAAGATGAATAATATAGAAAACAAAGTCTTTCATAATTTCAACCAACCCTGCCAAATATATTGACAGATGTATTGACATTTTCATATTAACGAAGAAAATGAATTAATAAATGCTGAAAGAGACATTTGAAAATAACTCAGTTCTACTATACACTCTTTAAAAAAAGAACCCCTTTTCTGGATGTTCTACTAAATGCTAATAGTGATACTTTTATAGGGAGCAGTGAAATTTTCCATAAAGCTGCACTCTTCTTTGATTGTTCCTTATATATATATCTAAGACTACACGCCAAATTTGAAGCTGGTAGGTCGAGCTTTACTCTGCAGTATTTGCAACCGCCCAGAATTGTTCAGAAATATGGGAAAAGCAATTGGAGATAGACAGACTGTTCCTCTTCTTAGAAAAACAACTGAAAAAAAGTTTGAAAAAATTGCACAGTAAAGGAATTGAAATAAATAAGAACAAGAATGTGGGCAAAAACACTGCATTTCAAGAAGAAATGAACGAGTTTTTTTTTTTATATCTGTTACTGTCCCTCTGTCTCCTGTCAGGATGTGAAGTGCAAATTTAAGAAGTGTGACGGATATCACCTGACCTGTAATTGTGATATAAAAGTTTCCAAACGTGAGGTGATAGCAAGATGAAAATTGCAGGTATTGACATGAAAGTGACGATGATGTTGGGCAGGGCCAGTAGACAGCTTGATCAAAGACATAGAGATCTGGTGGCTTAAATATATTCCTTATGTTGAGGATAATTTGGATGAATCAAGAGATATTCCTCCTGTCAATACTGATGCTGATTTTGTCCCCGATACAAAAGCTCTGACAGACACCAGCCCACAGAACTGGACAAGACTCCCCACACTGGCTGCCTCTTGTGGCCGATAGTTGATTAGTGATTATGCTGGAGCTGCCATTGCTACCGCTACCTTAAGTGACTATATCACAAAGGATCACAAGAGTCAAGTTACTGGACCACTCAATGCAAGAGAAAAATACAGATTGAAGAGACAAGAAATTCAGATGGCTAGTTTTTAAAAATATGACGTCACTGTATTTTGATTGTTACTCATATGATAATAAAGAATCAGAAGACCAATAAATGGAGTTCGACGATAATGGTGCAAGATCATGGTTAAGCCTGGCAAGGAATATCTCACACATGTTACTCCCAAGACTGGACAAGGAAAGCAGATTGTCAAAAATATTCACAAGTTTCTGTTGGAGAAAGATCTAACCCAGCAGCCCATTCTATGTGTTGCAGCGATGGAACCAATGTGAATGTAGTATAAGAAAATGGTTCCATTCACCATCTTGAAATGTTCGTCATCCGCTCCATTATTTCATCTGTCAGCTTCACAGACATGAGCTGCCTTTCGGCACTGTTTTCTATCACTATGACAGTAAACCAAGTGGTTTTGAGCATTGGTGCGGTCCCATTGGAAAGCAGACCGAGGTGCTTTTGTCTGAGTTGCCAGTTGTTGCCTTTCAGCCAGTGAATTTTACTGCTTTCCCTTTCTTGAATGAAGAAATGGAGAAAGATCTATCCTGGGATCAGAAATACCTGTATAGGATTTGTAAAGGAGTTTTTACATTATGTTGTTGATGACTTGACTGAGCCAGATTGACTTGAGCCAGATCTTCCCTGCGTGTCAAGATGGAATACTTTATAGAGTAGAATCTTCAGGCAACATCAAGACCCAGCCACAAGATGAAAAGAATCGTCATTACAATTATAAAGGTCAGTGCTCCAATGTGCTTCTACATCAAGATGTACCCTTGCATAACAAACGGCTTAAGAAGCGTATTTCAATTCCTGCGATATATGAAAAACCTGAATAGTAAGGAGAAGACGATAGTGAAATAAAGTGTCTAGAGAAATGCATTCGCTCACACAGATCAACTTCTTGGTATGTGTGCAAATGAGGACGTGACTGTTTGAGAAAAAACTGTCTCAATGATAAGAAAAATTAGAGAGGAGAATCAGTAGATGGAAGAATGCACTGACAGATCTGATGAAAAGAAAGAAGATTCGGATGCTGCTGTTGACGACGATTTGTTAAACTACACTGATGATGAGGAGGACATTGAAGATGGAGATGGGAATGAGGATGTGCCTCATGTAGTCAAAATGAGAAAATTAGTGATTTCCATTCTAAAGTGGCAAGCAAAAAACTATCATTCCATGATTAACTGGATGAATGAACTTCGCAATACTAGGCCTCCTTACATTGCTTCTCTATCAGATCAACAGGTTAATGACACACTTGAGACACCATTAATAGTGCCCAAGTGGCCAAACAGTACTCAAGCGGTCAAAAGAAGGATATAAAGGATGACTGAAGCTTGCAGTGAAGTGATACAAAGTAAGAGATGGATATATTAGACAAAGTTTATTATCTAGGAAAATGATGCCCAGGTTTCCCACAAAAAAAAGATTTCACTATTAACGTGTAATATTTTAATATGATGTACCTCTTAAATAATATTGGAATTAAATTGATGTCACCAATGTACAATTTATTATTATCCCGGCAAACAATAAATGACACCTATTTGTTTGATGTACAGTAAAAGTTAACAAAAAGTCGATCGTGATGCTGCAGGGAAAGTGGGCATTGTAATATTCTGCGCAAGAGGCTATCGATACTTGCTAGGCATCGATTAATGCGTTGATAGGATGTTAGGATGGTTGTTGATTGTCCCTCGGATGATGGTAGCCTCCTATTCCCTTTTGCTGCTAAACTGCTGATTAAGATTAACCGGATGTCCGGAGGGGGCCTAACTCTTGTGTCTCTAGGGGTTATCTCCCTTCTGTTGCTGGGATATTACAATGCTTTTTTTTTTTTTTTGAGAGGGGTTTAGCAATCGAGTCTTTTGGGTGGCCGTCTTGCTCGACCTGTGCGCCTGAGGTTGGGAGCATGTTGTGCCTGGGTGTCTTTAGACTTTGGCGGTGTTGTAGTGTGTGTGTAGTTTTTTTTTATAATGACTGTGTCACCCACTTTGAGATCATTGGGTTTCACGTATGTTTTCCTGTCAGCGTATCGTTTTATAGTTGTCTTGGCTTGTGTGTCACGCTCCCTGATGCTGGGGTCTCCAGCTATGGGTGTGATCAAATGTGGCAGGCATTTTTTTTGATCCGGCCACAGCCATTCTAAAACCAAATCTTCGGATGAGCTACTTTCCAAGCCATCTTCGGACTTTCCAAAGCTGCGAGAATCAAGCAAATAAAGATTGGAATCATCGGAATGAAGATCTTCATCATCACCCTGCAATGTGAGATTCTGAGTGGAAGAAATAGTTATGGTCTGGTTTGGAGAAGAATCAAGGTCTTGGTCAGATGAAGTGCTGGACATTTTCGAACGGCTGGCATCAGTTCTAGAGGTTTTGTTATGAATTTTCTTGCGTGACTGTCTAAGGTATAGCATTTTCTGGATGGAGTTGAGGGGAGACATGACTTGTGGCTGTGGCACAGACGGTTGTGAACAAGGTGCCGACTTACATTTTGTTGACATCTGTTGGACATTTGAAGAGGAGTACAATGGATTTTGAAAATCTGTTGAAGCAACTGTTGTTGGACGTTTCTTAAATTTTGATAAAACTTGAGAGCGTCTTCATAAACATCATTTTGAGGACGCAAATATGTTGCATTTTGTGACAATCTCTTGCTTTGTTGGAAACTGCTAGAAGCAGTTGATGAAGGAGTGGTAGGAAAATTCTGTTGACAACATTTAAGCTTCAATTCATTTATTTCAGGTGACATTCTCTTCATTTCTGTGCACAGCCAGCATTTCTTGCATTTGGATGAAGTGTCTCTCCAAAGACAAATGGGATTTTCGTCGTTCGTTATCCAAAAGAGATGATAACTGGTGAATATTGGTGTGGGCGGTCATCAATTCTTGTTTATAAAGAGCGTTTTCAGCTTCAAGTTTCTGGACTGAGGAATTGATTTTGTGGAGAGTCTGTGATTGTTCATCAAGTTGCCCTTTTATTTGGTTGGGAAGCCCCCAAAATAAAGATGAACTCCTGTTTGCTGGAGTATCCATTTCAATTGGAGGTGGCAAGTTCCGAGCTCCAGCTGTGTGGAACACGTATTCTGTATCACTACCACTGCTATGTGGGTTCCGTTGGTCGTTTTCAATGCGGTTCACCGAGCGTCGATTGGTCTGTGTTCGTGGGGGGCGATTTGTTTCCCGTTGTCTGTTTCCGTCGTTTAATCTGAAACAGACGAATGTGAAGTGTCCCCACTTTCCGCAGTATGTGCACTGGGTATGAAGTGCAGGGCAAGACGTCGGTCCCCGCTCATGAGGGTATTTTCCGTTGCAATTCCTGCGCTGGTGTCGCCGGGGATAGTTGCTTGATCGGCGCTGTTCGTCCGCGACTTTGTTTATTGGGGCGGTTGTAGCAGTAGCGATGTTGTTTTCTTCCAGTCGCATTGTTTGTAGGTGCGGCGCTATTGTCTCCGTTGTCCTTGCGTAGTTTATTAAGTCATGTAGTGACATATCTGAGTTCATGAGTCCCTTCTGGCGGACTTTTTCCGACAGGCAGCCTGTTATTAGTTGGGACTTCACCTCGGAATCCATGGCACATAGCCGCAGCTTCCTTTAGTTTGCGGTAGAAGTCTTCGATGCCTGGGCTATTTTGTTTAATTTTTCGGAACACGAATCGGTTGTATTCCGTGTTGTTTTCAGGGTTGAAGTGGTTGTGCACCGCTGAGACAAGCTTGTCGAAATGTGTTTCATTTTTTTCCGGTGTGACTCGCTCCTGTGGTATTTTGTCGATGATGTCATTCGTAGCCTCGCCGACAAACGTTAGTAAGATTGCTTTTTCCCGTTTGTCATCCTCAATGTTAAGTGCGACAAAATAGTTTTTCAGTCTTTTTACGTATTTTGTCCATCTTGCTGCTTTGGCTGTTGACGCACAATCAAATTCGGGGTAGTGTGGTACGGCGGCCATATTGGTTATATATCGAACACGTGTTGAATTTCTTTTTTCTTTTTTAAGTGTGTTGATGTTCTGTTTTTGTGAGGGTAAAAACTCAGTCCTCGTAGCCAATGTAATATTCTGCGCAAGAGGCTATCGATACGTGCTAGGCATCGATTAATGCGTTGATAGGATGTTAGGATGGTTGTTGATTGTCCCTCGGGTGATGGTAGCCTCCTATTCCCTTTTGCTGCTAAACTACTGATTAAAATTAACCGGATGTCCGGAGGGGACCTAACTCTTGTGTCTCTAGGGGTTATCTCCCTTCTGTTGCTGGGATATTACAGGCATGAAATGGCATCAAATTTTCCCAGGGTTTGTTACAATCATACGACCAATACCTGAAAAGTGCAGCTTACAACTAAAAAAAACTGTTCCCCATTGTAATCACCCAAGCATCAATCCAGGCTAGATATGATATCGTGACAGTGTCACCTTAAGGTCTTTCGATATGTCACCACTGTCGTAGATTTCATTTATTATTTCCGTAATCTTGTTAATGCAAATTCCTCCTGTAACTCGAGTGACGCTTAGGTCTTGTCCGGGGTGAACATTATTGTAAAAGGAAAAAAAAAAAAAAACAATAATGTTGCTAGTCTGTGTGTCACAATCCCATCTGGCCTTACTATTTTGTTCCAGTTTGCCTTGGCCATTACTGACCTTTTTTCAGACATTAATATTTCAGGTTTTCCTCTATTTTTGTGTATTGTAAGTTTCCCCCATTTTTTTTTGTCGTGGAGGAGTTCTCCAAAATAATCGTTCCATCTTTGGATTATTTTTTCTTTTTCTGTTATCAGCTTCCCCTCTGTTTTATAGTCATCCGCCATTTTTAAAATTATTTTTAAACTGACGTTACATCATCTAATAATATACATCGTGTATATGCATGGCCGGTGCGGTGCGTACTACACAGGACCCCACCCCACAACGAGGTTGGAGCCCTAAAAGGGCTAGTTTCAGCAGTGTTTTGTTTTTTTCTTTTTATACTTTTTACCTTTTTTTTCTACCTAAGTTATATTGTCAATCACCAACTATAATAATCGACAGGGCCGGTGCTTACTACCCCGAACCTTTCAACCGCGTGGGGGCCCCCTTGTATACTGGGAGCCGGGGCAGAAGTGCTAAAAAGTAATTATTTTTGTAATTTTCTTTCTGAACAGTCCTTTTAAATCAATTAAAAGTGTAAATATCTCAGTAAAATCATTTTTATTCTGAGATCATCCACTAAGGAGGATCTTGATTTTTTTTTTTTTAATGTTTTTTTTTTAAAATAAAAAGTTCTAGTCTGTTTTAAATTTCTAGAAGAATAAAACATTTTGGAGTTGAAGGAGAAAATGATCGCTTAAAAATAAAAAAATAAAAGTTCTAAAGAAATTTCTAACAGATGAAAAAATTTTTAAAGATTTCCTGAAAAACTGAAATACTGTTTTTAAACAAATTTTAAGACAATCCCGTTGATATTGTGCTGGAATCTTTGTAAAACTTTTTTTTTTTTCAGCGGAGATTCGTCGGCGATTAATCTTTATGGAAATGTAAAAATTTGCGACTTAAACATTTTTCTCGAGTAAAATTTAGTCATGAAAATATGGGTGGTAATTACAAAAAGAATAACATTTTATCAGATTTTTTTTTCATTATAAAAGTAAATAATTAATGAATATGTACTGAAATTTTCATTTAAATTGAATAATTCTCTGATTTTTGATCATTTAAAAAATGCGCTGTCCTCCCCCAATCCCCACCCCCAATTTTCCTTCACCCCAATTTTCCTTTGAGTGTTTGTGGCCCTAGGTTGAGAAACCATGAAATCGACATGTAGTACAGAGGCGGGGGCGTATCAGTGTTTCGGTCGGGGGCGAGACCCTAGCAACGGCCCTGCTCTTGACCATGGATTTACTCCATCTTGTCTGCCAACGGACTTCTCTTGATGCTGCTAGGTGGCGTGGCAATCAGCGGTGTAAAAGAAAGGGGAATAAAACCTCTTTTTTCATGTTCGAGAATGTTGTAGATAGAAAACGTTGTGTAGTCTTCCTCCAGGGAGACCCATTCCTCATACCCCGACCGAGAATTCCGATTGTTTCATTTCACCCAACCACATAGCGCACTCACTATCCATACATACGTGAATATATTTTTCTCTTTCTCTTCTCAGCAATGTTGTTCTTTATTTTAATTCTATGAAAAATCTTCCACGTTTTGAATTCGATTTCTTTTGAAAATTCCTTTACTTTGAAAGTTTTCAACCTTTTCCCTTCACAAATGGGCAGCAACCATTAGAAACTCGTACCCCTCCCTCTACAAGCTGGAAATCGACGATGTGATTCGAAAGTCTTCATTCTAAATTTTCCTGTCAGTATACATCTCTTCGCAATTTGGGTCATTTAGGAGTCTGTTGTATTGTAGTTTGGATGTGTAATAAAATTAAGAATCACTTATTAGGTTAAATAAGCTTTAATATACTATTTTATCCGTGTATTAACCGTAGTCAGCCACAGATATTATTTATAGTCGCATGACGACGTTAAAAGCTCGTCGTCTTATATACGAATGTTCCATTAACGGGCATTCTCCTTTACTTTTTATAAGTTAAGACGTTGAGTGGGCTTTCTAAGATTCTAGATGACTTACTGAGTCTTTGGTGATCCAAGTTCTTATTTGGTATCGTAGCGGATTCATCCAATTCTTTGAAGGGAGAAGAGGGTTGTTCATTGATGACAAATTCTTCACTTTCATTGAAGGTTTTTAGCGTTGATTCTCATGGGTGTAATGGGGGCCTCAAGTTGTTTATCATCACTATTTCTAGTTGAAGACTAGACATAGTACCAGGTCTTTTAGGGAAACTAGTCGACTGTTCCCCATCTTTATACCTAATGGTAGCTTAGGGTGGATTAGTATGGAGTAGTTTAGCTTTATTCACCAGAGGATTATTTTTATCGCTGACAAATCGACAAATAAGCAGAGCCGAGATTAATTAACCAAGTTGGTAGAGATGTTCCAAAAGAAGAACTTTGTTTAAAAAAAAATTGTTCCTGTGGCATGAAGTTGGTTGAGGTTGACAGTAAGGATCTTATATGTAAGGCATCAGGAAGAACAGCCTTCCTAATAATGCCATTTTATCTTTCAGCTTGACTATTTCCAATTAGTTCTGGGTATGACGATCAAATACACTGGGCAGCAAATCATCTGATCGGGAGATTGGAGGTTTTGAGGAGCGTGGAACTACCTATTAATTATTGTTGTTCCCAGGTCCACCCCTAGCCCTGGGGTGGTAACATCTGTTGGGGTCCCAGCTATGGACAAATAGTAAACATTCAAGCAAAAACAAAACCCCATGAAAATACAAGCAATACATTTTTATATAAAAAAATTACCAACAATATATTTTATCTTTACAATTGCGTTCAAAATATTTAGATTTCGACATTAAATAACCATAGAGTTTGAAATGCCTCTAAACAAAATCAACCAACCACTATTTCTAATAGAGTGGTTTGGCCTTGTTTTGCTTGATGGAATACATCTATTTGAGAGGCATGTCTTCTTTTCTTTAGATAAAAAGAATGTGCTTTGGTTGGATTGGATATATCCAGAGAAGACTGTGCAAACAATTTGTTGAAGCATTTAATAATTGTTGAAGTGTTTGTGTTTTAACAGCGAAAAGCCAAAAGGAATTGTAAATATCCGTCCACGACTGAGAGAAAATATGTGTTACCAGAGGCCGAAGGAAGTGGACCTAAAAAGTTGATGCTTAAACGTTCGGTTGAGTAATTATAACGTGTGTTCCATTATCAGGATGGAAATATTTAGGTTTGAGCTCAAAACATACCCTGTATGAGAAACATATCATCTTCACTTCTTCTGTAGATAAGCGTAAATTCTTTGTGCGTACAAGTGACTCCAGGATGACACAGTCGTCGATGTAGGTGGTGATAACACTGAAGCATAAAATACTCTTATTCTCACCAGGAGCCACATTACCCTTTCCTGGTCGGTACCTGATTGAGTAGCTGAAGGCAGACAGTTCAGTTATCCACTTCTGAAACTCGCTATCCTTGATCTTAGTTCTTTCCCGACTGTAAGGCTACGGAGCGTTGTTCTGTTATTAGAGTTAAATGTTGCCGTACCAGTAAATGTCCCCATTTTCTAACAGTCTCAATCATTGCTGTTGCTTTCTTTTCAACAGCAGGATAGTGGAATTAACTTCTTTGCAAAGTCCGAGACATAAATGCTACAGGTCTTTCTCCTTGGCTCAAGGTAGCAAAAATAACAACATCACACTCCATAACGAAAGGAAGTATCTCATCTATGTTATGCAATTGCTCTTTAGGGAGTTAAACATCTCAACCATTGTTGGATTTATTGGAAAAAATTTGTTTATATCAGTTGTTGAATTTTGTCTGAGAACTGTGATATCCATTTTGCATAATATACAAACATGCCAACAATTTGTCTCAAGGAATCCAAGTGAGTGAGTAGGGTAATTCCTGAAGTGGTCAAAGCCTTTCTGGGTCGGTCGTGATTATTACATTGCCCACCAAGTAACCAGGGTATTAATTAAAGGTGAAAAAGGGAGACGGTTTCCCCTCATTTAACGTCAACTCTTTGGATGCTATAGTTGTTAAAAATTTTGATCATTTTGGTTGTGTTCTTGATTTTTTTTCAAGGTACACAGCTGTCAAGAAAGGGTGTCTTTCAAGTTCTCTTCCTGGATTGTTCATTTCCTTCTGGAGGGCGTTTACCTCATTATTCACACCCAGTGGCACTCTACGGTAATAATAAGAGCCTCCCATTAACTTCAAATGCTGTAAATTTCGTCTTTGGCATTTATGATCTCTTCTATTCGTGGGAGAGGATAGGCATCGAGTTTTGTAAGTTGATCAATAATCTGTTAATAATCAACATATCTCTTCCTATGTCTCATCACGACAACTACTTGGGCTCTCCAAGAAGAGCAAAGCTCAATAATGTCCTATTGCAACAAGTTTTCCATTTCCTTTTCAATAAAGTTCCTGTCATCCTTTCCAAAATGCCTTGATTTTGTAGCAATCAGTTTACACTTAGATGATAGATGAAAGAATACAGAATTCCCATGGGATTTATATAATGTTAGGTTCATCTTCTCCGTATTCTATCTGAAGAGACTTATATTGCCTTTGAACATCCTGACCAAATATAAGGTCACTGTATAAGTCCTTTAAAACTTTCAAAGTAACTAACCTATCGTGGTTATTTAATTTTAATTTCACAACACAAAACCACCAGTCTGAGTATTAACCTTTGTTTTAAGGCTATTGAAATCTCTCGGTTTAATGTTCTTATTTTAAAGTTAAATCTGGAGGCAGTTTTCTCATTAATAAAACTTCCAGAAGAGCATTTAATTTATGTTTATCAATGAAAACATTAGTGGCTCCTTGGGATATGTTTTCTGGAATAGTAACCGCATAGTGTCAGTTCATGTATGGCCAATTAAGAATCACTTATTAGGTTAAATAAGCTTTAATATACTATTTTTTATCCGTGTATTAACCGTAGTCAGCCAGCAGATATTATTTATAGTCGCATGATTTGACGTTAAAAGCTCGTCGTCTTATATACGAATGTTCCATTAACGGGCATTCTCTCTTTACTTTTTAAGTTAAGACGTTGGTGGAGCTTTCTAAGATTCTAGATGACTTACTGAGTCTTTGGTGATCCAAGTTCTTATTTGGTATCGTGGCAGATTCATCCAATTCTTTGAAGGGAAAGAGGGTTGTTCATTGATGACAAATTCTTCACTTTCATTGAAGGTTTTAGCGTTGATTCTCATGGGTGTAATGGGGGCCTCAAGTTGTTTATCATCACTATTTCTAGTTGAAGACTAGACATAGTATAGATCTTTTAGGGAAACTAGTCGACTGTTCCCCATCTTTTTATACCTAATGGTAGCTTTTAGGTGGATTAGTATGGGAAGTTTGAGCTTTCACCAGAGGATTATTTTATCGCTGACAAATCGACAAATAAAAAGAGCCGAGATTAATTAACCAAGTTGGTAGAGATGTTCCAAAAGAAGAACTTTGTTTAAAAAAAAAAAATTGTTCTTGGCAATAAGTTGGTTGAGGTTGACAGTAAGGATCTTATATGTAAGGCATCAGGAAGAACAGCCTTCCTAATAATGCCATTTTATCTTTCAAGCAACTATTTCCAATTAGTTCTGGGTATGACGATCAACTACACTGGGCAGCAAATCATCTGATCGGGAGATTGGAGGTTTTGAGGAGCGTGAACTACCTATTAATTATTGTTGTTCCCAGGTCCACCCCTCAGCCCCTGGGTGGTAACATCTGTTGGGGTCCCAGCTATGGACAAATAGTAAACATCAAGCAAAAACAAAAACCCCATGAAAATACAAGCAATACATTTTTATATAAAAATTACCAACAATATATTTTATCTTTACAATTTGTTCAAAATATTTAGATTTCGACATTAAATAATTCATAGAGTTTGAAATGCCTCTAAACAAAATCAACCAACCACTATTTCTAATAGAGGGTTTGGCCTTGTTTTGCTTGATGGAATACATCTATTTGAGAGGCATGTCTTCTTTCTTTAGATAAAAAGAATGTGCTTTGGTTGGATTGGATATATATCCAGAGAAGACTGTACAAACAATTTGTTGAAGCATTTAATAATTGTTGAAGTGTTTGTGTTTTAACAGCGAAAAAGCCAAAAGGAATTGTAAATATCCGTCCACGACTGAGAGAAAATATGTGTTACCAGAGGCCGAAGGAAGTGGACCTAAAAAAGTTGATGCTTAAACGTTCGGTTGAGTAATTATAACGTGTGTTCCATTATCAGGATGGAAATATTTAGGTTTGAGCTCAAAACATACCCTGTATGAGAAACATATCATCTTCACTTCTTCTGTAGATAAGCGTAAATTCTTTGTGCGTACAAGGACTCCAGGATGACACAGTCGTCGATGTAGGTGGTGATAACACTGAAGCATAAAATACTCTTATTCTCACCAGGAGCCACATTACCCTTTCCTGGTCGGTACCTGATTGAGAGTAGCTGAAGGCAGACAGTTCAGTTATCCACTTCTGAAACTCGCTATCCTTGATCTTAGTTCTTTCCCGACTGTAAGGCCACGGAGCGTTGTTCTGTTATTAGAGTTAAATGTTGCCGTACCAGTAAATGTCCCATTTTCTAACAGTTCAATCATTGCTGTTGCTTTTCTTTTCAACAGCAGGATAGTGGAATTAACTTCTTTGCAAAGTCCGAGACATAAATGCTACAGGTCTTTCTTTCCCTTGGCTCAAGGTAGCAAAATAACAACATCACACTCCATAACGAAAGGAAGTATCTCATCTATGTTATGCAATTTGTTTTAGGGGTTAAAACATCTCAACCATTGTTGGATTTATTGGAAAAAATTTGTTTATATCAGTTTATTGAATTTTGTCTGAGAACTGTGATATCCATTTTGCATAATATACAAACATGCCAACAATTTGTCTCAAGGAATCCAAGTGAGTGAGTAGGGGTAATTCCTAAAGTGGTCAAAAGCCTTTCTGGGTCGGTCGTGATTATTACATTGCCCACCAAGCAACCAGGGGTATTAATTAAAGGTGAAAAAGGGGAGACGGTTTCCCCCTCATTTAACGTCAACTCTTTGGATGCTAGTTGTTAAAAACTTTTGATCATTTTGGTTGTGTTCTTGATTTTTTCAAGGTACACAGCTGTCAAGAAAAATTGTCTTTCAAGTTCTCTTCCTGGATTGTTCATTTCCTTCTGGAGGGCGTTTACCTCATTATTCACACCCAGTGGCACTCTACGGTAATAATAAGAGCCTCCATTAACTTCAAATGCTGTAAATTTTGTCTTTGGCATTTATGATCTCTTCTATTTCGTGGGAGGATAGGCATCGAGTTTTGTAAGTTGATCAATAATCTGTTAATAATCAACATATCTCTTCCATGTCTCATCACGACAACTACTTGGGCTCTCCAAGAAGAGCAAAAGCTCAATAATGTCCTATTGCAACAAGTTTTCCATTTCCTTTTCAATAAAGTTCCTGTCATCCTTTCCAAAATGCCTTGATTTTGTAGCAATCAGTTTACACTTAGATGATAGATGAAAGAATACAGAATTCCCATGGGATTTATATAATGTTAGGTTCATCTTCTCCGTATTCTATCTGAAGAGACTTATATTGCCTTTGAACATCCTGACCAAATATAAGGTCACTGTATAAGTCCTTTAAAACTTTCAAAGTAACTAACCTATAGTGGTTATTTAATTTTAATTTCACAACACAAAAACCACCAGTCTGAGTATTAACCTTTGTTTTAAGGCTATTGAAATCTCTCAGTTTAATGTTCTTATTTTAAAGTTAAATCTGAGGCAGTTTTTCTCATTAATAAAACTTCCAGAAGAGCATTTAATTTATGTTTATCAATGAAAACATTAGTGGCTCCTTGGGATATGTTTTCTGGAATAGTAAATCACATAGTGTCAGTTCATGTATGGCCACCGTTAGACTTTCGCCAGGTTTTTTTAAATAATTTACAGTAGTGTCCTATTTTAAAACAATTTATTTGCACTCTGCTTCTCTAGCTTGACATATTTTTTTATGTACATTTCCACCACAAAGAAGGAATTCTTTTTAATATTACGCGCAAGGAATGATTTTTTTTTTTTATATGTGACAGCTAATGGACTACTTACGTCAGGTATTTTGTCAAAACTATATAGTAACAGTAAGTAGTAACCTCAGCGACGTGGGACTAATGAGAGACGTAGCATCAGGTTTTTGTTTGTTTGTTTGTTTTTTAGAGCCAAGTCCAAAGTAGAAGACTGGTTACAGGCAGACTGTAATCCACACCTCTATTTTCTAGCAATCTTTGATGTATGAGTTGGGACACAAGATCATTAATGAACGTGTCTCTAATTAACTCCTCGTGATATTGTTCTGCAGTTAATGATTTAAAAGCACAGTATTCTTCTTCGCTTAGTTGTCGTAGTTCTTGCAAATATTCACCCAGAGATTCTCCAGGTGTTTGTTGAGGAGTAGCAAGACGATGTCTGGCAAAAAATTACATTTGGCGTCTTGACGTCTTCTCTAAAATGTCTACAGCCGAGTCAAATGTCATGCATTCCTCTGTCTTGAAAGTCGTATGAAATTAATTAGGGTTGGGTATTTGCCTAGGAATTTTCACCACATTCTTCAAAAAAGACATTTAATAATATTCTAACCTATGTTTACATTTTTTAGTCGCCGTGGAGGAGTAAAAAGGTCGAGGCTTTTCTTTATGTTTAAGATAATTTTTTTCCGAGTTTGAGGAATCAATTATACCGAATTCATTGAAAATATTGTGCATTAAATTGTAATGAAAGTAAGAAACCCTTAGCTTTAAATAAGCGTTAATATATTAATTTGTCGGTATATTATTTATTGATAAAATTACATCAAGTATACACATAAGGCCGTCAATTCAAAAAAAACACAACATTCTTGTACTAATGCGTGAATGAACAGTGAGAGGAAAGGGGTCAATCAACAAGTGCATAAATTAATGAACATCAAAGAGATAGCCGAAATAAAATGACAAAGACATCTGTTTGTAAAACATGTGTAACTTTAATTAGATGGAAACAAGTAACTTATCTCGTGGTACGAGATTAATGAAAAATGTCCCGCGCCAAAATAGAAAGCAAGATGGCTAAGGCGGGAAAAAAATTTTAAAGGTTCTGGAAAAAGGAAACTTGTTAGACACGAGGTGTATGTGCGCACAGATAGAAAGGAGTTCACTGTGGATCTTTTTTTTGGTGTTGTGTGTGTGTGGCATTTTTATGTTCAGGTTCATAGTTAGAAAAGAATGTTCGGTCGTCTCAGAGTTTTTTGGTGAGGCATTGAATTGGCTGCTGGAAATTTTAACGGATTGCTGTGGGCATCTAGCCAGGAGAAACGAAGAATGTTTTTCATGGTCTTGTGGAGTTTCATGGCCCAGAGAGACGAAAAATGTTTGTTCGAAGGTAATAATATCCCTGTCTGTATTTACTGGTTCACTGACGAGGGGTAAGTGTAAGTCACCTGTTGAACACGAAGTGTTGCCCAAACTGTGTCGTGTGTCTCGAACATTTTCTAGCAGAAAACGGAGAAGGTCTGACCTGCGGATAATAAGTTGTTCGTCAGTCAGGATATCCCTGTCTGTATTTACTGGTTCACTGACGAGGATAAAAATAAGCCATTAGTTGAATACGAAGTTTTGCTCACGACTGTGTCGTGTGTCTCTAACGTCTTCTAGTCGAAAACGGAGAAGGTCTGACCTGCGGGCAGCTTCAAGACGAGAAAGAAGTCTTGGTAAAGTGTGAAGTCGACATTGTTGAGATAAGATATTCCGGTCCGCATATGGGTTCAGGGCACGGAATAAATGAGTTGCCCGTCTAGTCAGGTTGAAAGTCGGGAGGCAACTGGTTTGCAAACGCTGGCCGTTTTTTTTTTTGCGAAACGCGCGGGAAAAAAAAATTCAAAATCTGTTAGTCTGAGTTCATCGGTAGGAGCTAGCGAAGGTTACTGCTATGTCTAGCTGTGAGAGGAAGAAAGGGGTGAAAACCGCGAATACACGCACGAGTGTGAAAGGAAGGGAGGAAACTCGCGCGCGCGTAAAATATAGATGGAATTAATGTGTTAATTCCATACTTCTTCTCAGGTTAATGGTTAAAATGATTTCAAGCCAACGAGCCTTCTCGATGTTAAAGAAAACATCCCTTCATCAGATCTTATAAACTGGAGCTAGCGAACCACAAATATTAATGGTGACGGTGATATTATCCGTTTTCCTACAAGAAAACCTTCTGCATTCATTGACCGAGAAACCATCACTGTTTTCGGTTGAAATTTATAAAATCTTTCTCTTAAAACACTATTTTTTTTGTAGTTAAACAATTTTCTCAGGTCCAGTATCTGTTAAGAACTTTATCAAATAGCAGAAACCAAACTACTTGAAGACGTACAACAACAGTGACATCTAAATGGTTAGCAAGATAATTAAATAATGACGATTTTGAAACAAAGGTTAGAAAGGAAACCCTATCACTATTAAAAACAGTGAGAACAGTTAAATCAGAAACCTGTTTCACTGAGAAACTCGTTTAACAGAAAGAGTTTATAGATTTCAACTGACAGTAATGTCAAC